>OZ020267.1:121001890-121230390 GCA_963971225.1 Melieria omissa
TGTAACTAAGTGTCCAGAAAATTTTGACATTAAAAAAAAATTTGTTGACTTCATCACAAAAATCTTAGCTAACAAAGTAAAGTGAGGGTAATCAAGTGTCCCGCAGTGTATATACAATTTTCTACTTTCCAAATAATGCAATTTATGTCCGCTATCCCAGATGGATAGATAGACATACTTATCAATTCTTGAGCGTTAACTTGTTTCGTTATTTTTAACACCATATCGATTTTCTAATTAATGGCCTATTTTGGTAAAAAATGTATCAGTATAACACTTCGTTCAATAATGTGATGGCGGCACTAATACTAAATCAATATTTTTTTTCGAAATTGTGAACCTTTTTAGGCTTACTGTCAAAATTATATGTCAATCCGACCATTAGTTTACAAGTTACAGTGCTTTAAGTGACACTACTTTTGAGTTTTCAAAAAAAATGAATTCAGGCCAATTCCGTGTGCTGATTTATCATTGTTTTTTAATGAAAAAAAATACTGTTCAATGCCAGGAATGGCTTGAAAAACATTATTCGGACTCTGCTCCATCAAAAAGAACCATTTGTTATTGGTATGCCGAATTCAAACGTGGTCGTACAGACACCGATGACATTCCATCTACTGGACGGCCAAATGACGCTGTTATTCCGGAAAACGTTGGAAAAACACTGAAAATCATTATGTCCGACCGTAAAGTGAAAGTGGGGGAGATTGCTGACATTCTGAAGATATCAGCAGGCAGTGTACACACCATAATACACGAACATTTGGTTATGAAAAAGGTGTTTTCGAAATGGGTGCCGTGTTTGCTCACACCGGAGCAAAAACAACAACGAATCGATGATTCAAAGAGCTGTTTGGACATGTTTACGCGCAACAAGTCGGAGTTTTTGCGTCGCTACATCACAATGGATGAAACATGGATCCACCATTTCACTCCAGAGTCAAATCGGCAGTCTGCTGAGTGGCATGCAACCGGTGAAAGCCGCCCAAAGCGTCCAAAGGCACAAACATCGGCTGGCAAGGTTATGGCGTCAGTATTTTGGGATGTGCACGGAATAATATTCATCGACTATCTTGAGAAAGGGAAAACAATCAATAGCGACTTTTATATAGCGTTGTTGGAACGTTTGAAAGAAGAAATCGCGATTAAGCGGCCCCATACGAAGAAGAAAAAAGTGTTGTTTCACCAAGACAATGCACCGTGTCACAAGTCGATGAAAACGATGGCAAAAATGCATGAATTGGGCTTCGAATTGCTTCCTCATCCCCCGTATTCTCCAAATCTGGCCGCCAGCGACTACTGGCTCTTCGCAGACCTCAAAAATATGCTCCGTGGTAAGAGATTTGGCTCAAATGATGAAGTAATCGCCGAAACTAACGCCTATTTTGATGGCAAAGAAAAATCGTTCTACAAAGGCGGTATCGAAAGATTGGAAAAGCGTTGGAATGATTGTATCTCCCTAAAAGGGGACTATGTTGATGAATAAAAACGAATTTTGGCAAAAAAATGTGTTTTAATTAGTTAGTCACACACATTATTGAACGAAGTGTTAGCTAGTGGCATCAAGTCTTTAAAGGACAAAACAAACTTCTCATTGCGGTGTTGTGAGTAGTCGAAATCACAAACTCGATACGTGCCCTTCGTTCGAACGTATTTAATTACTTCAGCAAATAATTGTGCTCCAGCAGCCAATGCCAGCGCGCAACCCTCGAACACTCCGACGGCGCCTTCGCTCCATGCGAATCTGCCAATTAAATATCAAAAACACTAAACCCCTTCAGATAAAAAGCACAAAACCAACAAGCGTTTATTTGCTTTAAATTACCACAAATAGATAAGTGCGCATTCGTGCCACTGCCACTGCCTCCTGCTGTCTGTCGGCCGGTTTCCTTCCCACTTTTAGCATCTTTCACCACCACCACCACCCGGCTCACCCAATGCGGAACTCGTTCTGCCAGTGATATTTGCCGTTTTGCGTGCCTCAGAAATAATTCACGAATTCTTCTGCCTGCACGGCGCTGTGTACACAAGCTCATTGTTGTGTGTAAATAATTTTATTAGGTTTTAATCATGAGCAACTCAATTTCAGTGCAGCTCAGCTCGTCGACTGCGTTCAGTTGCTGGGACAAATATTGACTTTATGAAATGAAATTTTTAGGGGCGCCTGTTGGCGCGCTTGTGCCGAGCGGAGCGTTTTGCCGTTTGAGCGTGTCCACAAACGATATCTGATTTGCTCAAGACGGTGCTTTCGAAAATGTTTAGACAACATGTGCCACTAGACAGTTGGATTGAATACCCGTTGAAGGACTTGAGCGCAAAAAGCGCCGGCTTGACGCAACATCTTAATATACATGTCCAATCGGAAAAGTTATTGTCCATATATAGTACATACAATTGTTTGTCCTGTTTGACTGTCGCTGTTTTTAAAAACCCACATTTACCGGTCAAAATGGGTTTAGATTTTCTTCGACGCAACATTTAATGGGCCTTTTGATTTAAGATTTGGTGAAAGTAGCAAATGCCTCAATATTCTCTTTCTTATGTCTTTCGAAGAAGGAAGAACCATTAATCCAACTTCTGCTTCAACAATCTGGGCGATCTAGCTGATAAGTCTTCTAAGTCGCTGGGTCGTCGTGGCCTGAGTGTGCTCCTTCTTGGGACCGCCACACCTATCTATCTATGCCTTTCGAGGACTTACGTGGATAAAAAATTTGTCGAACAATGCTTTTAAGTCTAAACTTTTCCTATTCGCGACACTTGATTACGATCACTTTAATTTTTTCAATAAAAGTTTTGTTAGCGTTGTTATTAAAAAATTTCAAATGATAAAACGTTTTGTTCAAACAGAATATTGTCCTACGAAATCATAAAAAAGCTCAAGGAACTTAACGGTATATTTCTGTTTGTTGTTATCAAGCGCAACACGATTCAAGGAGATTTTGGGTTTTAACATACTTACTTTTCAAGAAAATTCTACATAAACTTTCAAGCATATAAAGGATTAAACATTTCAAAGGACCTTTTTCATATCCTTTCCTCTTTCATTTGATATACATATAGCCATATTTGAACGAGGTTAAGTATTTTTTATTTTTTTTTTTATTTTTTATCCCCTTCAAAATTTTGAAGTCCCTTTAAAAGGACAAAGGATGTAGAAATGAAAAACTGTATACGCAGTATTACTATGTTTGGTCTCTAGTTTCACGCCCATATGGATTTTTTCCAGTGTGAAAACATTTTTTCATTTTTGTCGCACGGTGTAATAAGTAAATAATTAGCACTTTTTGTAGAGATCTCGTCTGGATCCACATCGAACCCAACAGATAGGGAAGGACATCGGAATCAAGAATGGGGTAACCGATTGGAAGTGCATGCCGCACACTCCCCGTCCTTAACCTAAACTAACCTTCCTAATTCAATTGTTTCTACTGCATCTACATACTTTACTGTTTTCCATAAAATATAGGTCTTAGTATAGCTCTGGCGTGAAGTTTTGCTTACATTTTTTTTATTGAATGCTTTCACGCTTTGTTTTGACATATAGCACTGAAATAGTTGAGGTCAAGATTCACGACAATGTTCTCACATCGCTTACATTTGAGTACTTGTATTTTTTAAATAAAAATTTTCACTTGACTCGATTGTTTCCCGAATAGCTTCTCACAATCGTCATCGGTGGTATGGTGCAGATAAATTGCGTTGTCTGTCTCGCTATTTGGTATTGAGCTTATTATGAAAATAAGTAAACCATACTCATTGTCATCCACAGTTAGTGCTTTGTATGTATCAACTATTTATTACATTGATCGTATCTTCTATTTGATTTAATTAATGTGTATTAACTTTAATTGTTTAAAATTCAATTTTTCCTTGTTCACTGTTGTTCTACATTTTTCCATTGCAGGATGTGATGAGTAGTGAAGCGCTCTCGTTGAAATTCCTCGACGTTGTCACCATACTGCTGAACTATTGTGGCAACAAGTGTACGGCAGCTAAAAACAGCGAAACGCAGGCTGTGCTCATCGATCTGATAGCGACAATTGGGTTCTTCTGTGCCAACAACAAAAAGAACCAAGTAAGAATTGCCTTTTCCTTAACTGTGTTTCTCAGTTGAAATTGCGCTGAATTTGTGATTATTTTTCTGATTATTTCTCCATTCTAAGGATCTACTTACCTCTGAGCAATGTTCCATTATAACTAAAAGCTTAACAAAACTACCTGAGCATTTGAATGTTGTCGTTTATCCCTGCCTAGTCACCATAACGTTCCAAAATCAAACAGCCCGCAATGTGATAGCCCGTGATTTTAATTTAGACGTGAGTGGCCCCCCGAGCACCGCACTCTGCGCCTTCCACAAGTCTAACGATTTCCGTAATCGATTTCAGTTTCTGGACGAGTACCTCAAATCGGAGAAGGCTCAGAAGAACCATTTGGTCGCTCTGCTCAAGGAGAAGACATAAGCAAACGTCGATTGGAATTCACACTTTGTGCGTGCAGACAGGATGTTTCGCCGTCAACTGCCTTCCGTTTCGCAAACGAACACCGGACACAACACAATCTCTGACCAGAAAACCAATTCGTGTATGCACACCAAATGAATTTGAGAGTCAAAATGAATTCCGCACGTATTTAACATCTAATAAATGAATAAAACTATGTCGCGACGCTGCTAAATAATTTCTTAACCAAACATGCCCAATCACGTGATAACTTTCGATAACTAAGGTACACACTCGTGCTCGGTACATTCTGTAGAAGCAAATATTTCCGTATCGTTTTTTACAATAAAAAACGCCTTAAATAACGAATTTTTGAATTCCATTCAACTTTATTTAGAATAAAGATATTTTTCCGATTATTGTGCGCGCTTGATTTGAAGAGAGAGTTTGGCGTTTCTTGCTCTTGGTTAACGTTTGTGCTCAAATTATGCTCATTTTGTCTTGTTTAAAAACGTTTAGTATTATTTAAACTTCTTATCTCATGCTCAGTGCCAGCTTCCTATTTTTCTTTATTTTTCCTCAATTGGTTTTGCCTTTTTCGGTTTTAACTGAGAAAGTTTCGGTACAACGTGACATAAACCAAAACAAATCACAATTTAGACTAATCGGTATAACTGGATTTGCAGTGAAACGTCAGTTGAAATTGGAAAATGCAAAATGTTAACTATTTTTCAGTTATTGATTAGATTAAGATTTGTTCGTAATTTTTCACCTTGCGCAGTTCGGCACTTGTGAGTTTTGCATTGATTGTGAGCCTCGAGCTTTCGACTTTTACGCACTCGTATTTTTGTTGATGAATTCAAAATTCAATATTTGTAACGAAGTAGACACTAACACATTTAAATTGTACTGTAAGAAAAATCACCAATATTTTGTATATGCTCACTAATTGAAATAAACATGATATCAACTTAAAAATCGGTTTGCGTTTTCCTTTTATAGCGAATATTCATGGGCGGATTCAGAAAAATATTTCGGGGGGGTTTCAAAAAATAATTCTTTGATATTCATAAATTGTCTTTTAATTTGTATGTAGTTTTTATGTTGATCCTAATATTTCGGGGGTGTTTCAACCCCCAAAACACCTGAATCCGCCACTGCGAATATCACACCGGCCGATTTAGATTATGAGAATTTTGCACATCTGATTTTCATCTCATCTATTCATCCCATCCAAAGTCCAAATGCCAGTTTAAACTTTTGCTTTGGATAAGTAAACAAATTCTCTAAATATGGCAAAGGAAGAGATAAAAGAAAAAGTCGTGTAGAGCTTTAACGGTTAAGATTGAATTATTAATTTTATATTAAAAAAAATTATTGATTTTTTTAGTTATTTCATGGTATAACGAATAAGAAAGTAGTTATTAAAATACTCACAAACAAACAACATCAACAAACAAGACCAACAAACATGAAATATGTCGCATTAAGCAAGTCGCTTTGAGTCCACAGACAAACTTTCTTGACCCGGAATGCATTTTTGAAATTATCACTCACTGCACGAGCCATTTGTAGGTCTCGACTTGTCAGCTCGAAAAGCAGAAATCGTCCGCATTAGCGACATATTTGAACGCACTTTACAATTAGAACTAATGGTGGTGAAGTCGCGGCCGAATTCTGCACGCTGGTTCCGCACAATGGGCGCGCTTTTTACGTTTGAAGTCCTTCGAACAATGGTGCACACCAACTCGCCGTAAGAAAGGCAACAGCAGTGGGGGCGTGTTAGATGCTGAAAATTAAAAATGACAAAACACTGCTGGACAGGGATCTCGGCGCCGCGACGGCCTGGCTGGCTGGCTTTTGTCATGACTGTCGCCGTTCGCGGCGAATGCGCCGCAGCACTGTCTCGCTTTCGGCGCGCTGCCGGCGACTCTGCTGTGAACTCATCACTTCGCCACGTTTGTGCATTGTTTCCTTCCGTTGCTGCGCTGCTCCTTGCACAGGTTGTTTGGCTGTTCGTCCCGTCACTCAGGACAGAGGACAAAGACGCTACGGAGAATTGTGTCGCGCGGCACAAATGATTTTCTGCGACTGTTGTTTCCGCTTCGCAGTTTTTTCGTTGTTGTTTACAATTTTTTAATCCTGCCATATGGACTTTAATGCCGAGATCCTCTCAAGGGTGGAATCAGGCGAATAATGCGTAAATAAAGGACTCGTGTGACAGATTGAAGTCACTCAACCTGAACGCAATGCGACAGTCCCGGCGTGGAGATTGTCGCGCCCCATATTTGCGAATTTGTGCGCGGCGCACTGCGCGTTGGACACTGCGTGCAGCGGCACAATAAATCAAACAATTCACTGCCTTCATAATGAAAACAAAAAATTGAAATGAAAATAAAAAACGGAATCGGCAATGACGAAATTGTGTGGTACGGACAGAAAAGCCAAGTGAAAGCCAAGTGGGGCTGAAGGAGCTTTGCGGAGGAAAGGGAAACCGGCGTTAAGGTTGGCGTGTGCACGGTTATTGTTTAATCTGTATGGCACTTGGGGGGAGGCGACAGTGTATCCGCTCCCATGCAAAAAACTCAGTACTCATTTATAAACATTGAACGAGTAAAGAAGCACTGAGACACGTCTTACAAACACTACGCACTTTTTTCCGATACACAAATACATGTGCGTGTAGTTGCCTCGCCTCACCGAGTCGTCCGCAGCAGCGATTGCAATGTGCCAAACCCTTCGGCGTGAAATTAATTTGAGCTCTACAAGGGACGACATTTATGAAGTCACTTTCAATTTTCGCAGACCCAACGCAAATTGCGGCAAAGCGCTCGTATTGTCATGTCCCCTCTCTACCTTGCTAGACGTTTTTTAGCGAATGTTTTTCATATTTTTGGAACGAACGAACCCATTGTTTGGATAATTTAGACTGAACGCCGCAAAGGCAGACAATTTTCGGTAATTACGGTTGTCCAAGGGGAAGGTGCAAGGGAAAACTTCATCAACATTGACTTGGATTTATTTTTTTGTAATTGCTTTTTTATTGTTGATGGTTTTATGCGACGATGTGAAGAGGAATCCAAACATTTAAGGGCAATAAACCCGATTTCAGTTTAGATGGCAAAGAAAAAACTACGAATATGCAAGTGCTGACTAAAACAAAAAATGTCCTTCCAACACCTTTCAGCTCTCTAAGGTTAGGTTAGGTTGCGGTGGCTGCCTCTATGAGAGACACACTCGGAGGCCTGAAAGGCCCATTGTGATACCACATATTTCACCCGTTTTTGAACTGTGTATGCAAGACTGTTTTGCCAACATATGTTACAGCACACATTTCAAGCGGATGGGGAAAGGGGGGGAGGGGACCTACAGTTTAACGCCGAATCCGAACGGCGATTGGCAGTTTTTCGTTCACACTTGGAGGTTTTTGCCATTGCCTGCCAAGAGCGCACTTGTGCGATTCTTGCAATTCTCATTCCCTTCATGTGGATAGCGATAGAAGTAGATGAGTTGTTCACCAGCCCGAGCCAGGAATCGAACCTGGAGCCTTTGGTATGAGAAGCCAGCGCGCTACCCGCTTGACTATCGAGGCCGACTTCAGCTCTCTAAACTTGGAACTGTTTTTAAATTGGCAGTTTGTTAAATGCAGTTTTGCATTTTTCTGATGGAGTTGCATAGATTTTTCCTGTAAGTAAAACTTTCTAAAGTTAATAATTTGTTATAAAACAGGTTTATCAACGAGAACAATCACTCAATCGATTTTGAGGAAATTAAAAAAAATGATTTTGGTTATATAAATTCTGAGATGGTCAGTTTCAGAGGCAGAGGCTTCTATTGCTGCGTCGTCAACTGATGGAATATGTTCATCTTCGCCTTCGGAAATGGAAAATTCTTCATCACTTTTACTTTCGTACATTATTTCTTGAATTTCGGCTGAGATACATCTTTCACAACGAGCTCTTGCTGAATAAGAACTCATTTCAGAAATTGCTCAGATCTTTCACAATCAATTGCATTGCTAATTACTAACGATTAATTAATTTGTTACAAAGTTCAAATGTAACAAATTTCCGCCGGGAATGACCTTCCATTGAAATTTACAGCAGCGTATGAATGGTATTCCCCTTTTTATGAAAGCGGGATCCGAAATTGCACAAAAATTGGAAATAAATATAATGAAATAAAGAAAAGAAATAAAAATGGAAATAAAAAAACAAGTTTGCAAGTCATTTTTTGTAACAAGGGAAATCCCAAAATGTACTTTTATATTACTGAGAGCTTTAAAACTAAGCAAAAACAGTACAATTTCTTACATCGCGAACAAAAAGTGAGAAATTTTCATACAATTTGTACTGGATACTGGGGTACCCGGGTACCCCATCACACGGGTAAGGGTGTTTTTTTCATCACACACACACTAGGGTTAAGCAGAAGGCTGCCACTTTTCTTTACAACGTAGAACGTAGGTTAGTTCTGTGTAAAACTACCCGATTAAAAACACTGTCAATTAACGTTTTTAAATTTAAATTTAATTTGAATTTTTCGGTCGTCTTTAAACCCAATCCTCTCTATGTTTTGAGTGCAATTCTTTTGTTTTTGTTTTTATTTTTTTTATATTACAAATACTTTTGTATGGTTTGGAAGTTTTATTTTGCTGATTCACTGACTAGTGGTGACTAGTGGTTGGAAATGGATATGTTTTAATTAAATGTCAATGTATCTTATGCATGCTTATATCTACAATAGATACCTGTGTGTTTGTTTGTGTGTGAATAGATGTCGATCAGTGGCCGCAAAGTGCGCGTACTTACATGCAATTAAAACACAATCTAACGACAGAAATTTCGCCCTGCTTCCATTAGCGCACAAATTCCATAAATAGTCGGCATTTCACCCCTTCGCCCAGCGCTCGTCTGTGCACCGGCGAAGTGACTAAGTGACATCAGTCAGGCCGTACGAAGTCAATTCATCACAAAGTGCCGATTTAGCGTGTGCTCAATCAAAATTATGACAAAACAAAAACCGAGCACAAGCCATCGAACATATCGACGCCCGCCCCGGCTGGCACACAGGACTGAGGTGTGTAATTATGCAGGCCGCAGCCGAAGCGTCTGCAAGCGACAAAGAACGCACGCATGGAGGCGCATGGCGCATTGCGTGCGGCTAGTCCGTTGTCCGACCGCGACTCTAGCCACATTCTGTTCATATTTGTAGCTACAACGCATTGTCGACACGCATTTGAAAGTCGGCAATTGACCATTCGCCCACGACCGCCGACAAGCAGAGCGCGCTGAAAAAGGGCCAAGCAAAACGTTCGAAAATTAATTCCCAGCAAAAGTTAATAAGGCAAGTCAGCGCAAAGGTAAGTCGGCCAAAGGGTTTTTGGTGGCGCGCTCGTGTCATTCTCTGGCAGCCGCATGCAGCGAGACGCCCTGGCCGCAACGAACAGCCGTGTGTTTACACTGCGCGGTGGCGGCAGGCCGAAAACAAGGTGTGTCCGCAACAACCGACTTCGCACCTTTTCCGACGTCCACTGCGGAAGCAGAGCGAACAAAATCATTTGGAAAATGAGCAAACGGCGCATTTGCTGACCAACACACGTGCTGACGTGTCGCGTGGGAGGACTTGGATCGGTGCGAAGAAGCTCCTCGTGTGCGCTTCTTCGCGGTTCCTTTGCTGGCGCGGCTGCCGCTGTCAATATGCCGGATACGTGTCTAATTTGTTTACCTTAATGTGGCCGGCCTGCAGTGGTGATGTGGTTGTTGTTGTTGCTGCTGTTGCTGTCCTAGTTGTATCGACTGGCCGGTTAACCCAACCAAAATTGCGCGCCTGCCATGTGCCGCGCCGCGTGGATGCGTGTCGTGCCACGAACACATTAGCATTGACAGCAGGGCAGCGCCGAGCGGCTTGCAGATGAGTCAAAGCGATAAACAGATGGTCGGCTGGCCCGCCTGCGTTTATGCAACGATTTTTTGCTGGTCGGGGCAGCGGAAATCAATTGGCATGCGATGTTGTAGCCGCAACGGACGCGTGCTGGCGAGGCGGCTGTCGGTCTGATGTTGACTGTTGTTACGCCAACTTGTTTCGGCAAAGCGTTGCGTGCCTGGATGACCTTACGATGACACTAAAAGAAAAATTTCCAAATATTCGTGTTTATTTTCAGTTGCTCCCTAATAAAGAGGAGGATGGGGTGGGAAATCTGAGGCAGTAATCGTAGGTTATGAATTTGGGAAATATGCAACGGAAATTACTCGCATTACAGTGTGGTGTTTTATAGATTTCGGACATCTGCACGTCCACAACGAAGTACGAAAGTACTCGAGCGAATTGTTTGTTGAAAACAGTTTTGTAAATTTTAAATCAATTTTTGTGGCATTAAAGATTATTGCCGTCGAAAAAATATGCACTGTGGCTCCTGACTGCGCAGTCTGGCACTGAGAATTATTATTAATTACACTGCACAACAAAATCAAATTTTTTTTAAATAACAAGGTTCTGACAATGGATTCTGGTAGAGGGGACCAAAAAAAAATATACGTGTATCGGCGTTTTGAAAGTTTACGTCTGCATTTTTTTTTAGGGGGGTCAAAGTTTTCCCCTTTTTGCGCATTCTTATTGTGATTCGGCATACGAAAACTATGTAACCTTACATTTTAGGTATATGATGTGTTCAGCAATTTGATGTAAAATACTAGGAAGAACATTTTTGTGGAGCATTTTAACCCTAGAGCTCCTGTTTATAAGGGTCAATTTTACCCTTTTTTCTTAAATCCCAAAAATGTCCTGTAAAACCGGACTTTTTAAGGACAAAATGTACCACAAAAATATTCACCATAAAATTCTACTATAGGTCTCTGAATACATCAAAGCATCAGAAATTAATATTAACGTCAGAATTAAGCCAAAACTGAAAATATGTTTAAGTGTTTATTGCGTGTTTTCAAAATTGGTACTAAAATCTCCTACAAAACTTGCACGTGAGATAGCAACCAATATTCCAAAAACCCATGGGAGCCGAGAGCTAAAGGGACGTTAGGCAAGCATAATATTCTCCATCCACTACTTGTGCTAACAAAGAAAATTCTTTTACAACCATTACATATAAAACTTGGTATGGAAAAAAATTTTGTTAAATGTTTGGATACATATGGATTGGCATTAAAGTTTCTGAAGACATTGTTTCAAAACTAAGCGAAGCAAAAATAAAAGAAGGTATGAATGCTAAAACTTTACTTTTTCATATTGGTTTCATACCAATAAATTTTCAATATCTCAGTTTTTCATTACAACAGGTGTTTTTGTTGGTCCTCAAGTAAAACGACTTATGCGTAGCGCCGAATTCGATCAAATGCTTTCACCAAATGAGATTGTCGCATGGAAAAGCATTAAAGGAGTCATTGACAATGGTGTACGTAAAAATTTTTATCCTGCTGCTCGAATGCACGTCGACACCATGATGAGTGCATTCGAAAAACTAGGTGTTCATGTGTCACCAACAAATCATTTTCTGAATTCTCATATGGATTACTTCGAACATTAGTTGGAAACAGAATCCGATGAACATGGGGAACGATTTCATCAGAACTGTGCCCTCATTAGGGGCGGATTTAGGAAAAAGTTTCGGGGAGGATTCAAAAAGTAATTCTTTAATATTTATAAGATTTGTATGTAGTTTTTAAGTCGATCCTAATATTTCGGGGGGTTTCAACCCCCACCCCTTTGAATCCGCCAATGGCCCCCATTGAGGAACGATATAAAGGCAAGAGTACTCATTCCTTTATAGATGAGGTATGCTAGACATTATTTGATAACGGTGTGGCATAGCCAAGTACTAAACGAGAAATATAATGAATACCTTAAATACCCAAAACCGTTCTCATTTTTCTATCTATATATACATCTATCTATATATATATCTATCTATTATATCTAGAGCTTTCTTTTGTGCGGTGACTTATAATGAAATTTTGCGTTCAAAATTTTTCCTATACACACTAACCCTCAAAAATCAAGTTTTGAACGAGATTTTAGTACCAATTTTGAAAACACGCAATAAACACTCAAACACATTTTCAGTTTTGGCTTAATTCTGGAGTTTAAGTTAATTTCTGAGCTTTCCTGTATTCATAGACCTATAGTCGAATTTTATGGCGAATATTTTCGTGATACATTTTGTCCTTAAAAAGTCCTGTTTTACAGGACATTTTTGACATTTTAGAAAAAAAGGGTCAAATTGACCCATATAAATAGGAGCTGCAGGGTTAAAGTACTCCACAAAAATGTTCCTCGTAGTGTTTTACACCTAATTGCTGAACACATCATTTACCTAAAATGTGATGTTACATAGTTTTCGTATACCGAATCACCATAAGAATGCGCGAAAAGGGGAAAACTTTGACCCCCCCTAAAAAAAAAATTCAGACGTAAACTTTCAAAACGCCGATACACGTATATTTTTTTTTGGCCCCCTCTACCAGAATCCGTTGTCAGAACCTTGTTATTTTGAAAAAAAATTGATTTTGTTGTGCAGTGTTATTTAAAATTTTAATGTGTCTTTGCGGCAAAATTTTTTTTTGGCATTTATACAAACCGAAACTATCTAAATTTGTAAATAGTGTCAAAGAGTTAGGATTATAGGAGAACAATTTTCTGACTAAAAATGCTTCAATAAAGTGTATTAGGTTTGTACTCATCAGTCATAACTAACCATGCCATCTATCCTTTTTTTCGCGGGATACTCCTTTTTTTCAGCTTCTAAAAACCAATCCCGCGAAAATTTTCGAAATCCTTTTTTTTTATATAAATCATTTTTTGCTCATACAAAATTCCCAACGTATACTGTTGAAAAACAAATGACAAGGAGATGGTCATTAAAGCAGCTGAAGATATTTGAGTGATGAGGACTCCAACATGGGAGGATGTTAAAGTGGTGATGTTAAAATTGGATGGGCTCAACTTGTACGACGCAAAACAAACAACAGCGAAATTGCACGCACAATATGGATACGTTGAAAATTACTGCAGCGATGATAAAATTAAACAGTGGAGAAATGACAATGGTTGCATTCCGGATCGATGGACAGAAATATTCAATCATTTGTATGCTGAAAATAAAGTTTGTTTGAAAACCCAGTTTGTTTGAGTATATTTTGTGTTTGCCAGGGACGAGTGCTTCAGTTCAGAGTTCTACCACTTTTTGAAAACGAAATCTGATTTACTCCGCCAAATTGCTAAAAAGGGGAAATATTCCACCATATGTGATGCCAATGCGTGTGCGATTGACTTTGAAGACGATGATGACGACGGCAACGATGAAGTTGTAGCAATGCTAGTTGATATGAATAAATAAAATATGTATTGTTTTTCAGAAAATTTTCATTTTTTAATTTTGTATTTCCTTTTTTATGCTTTTTTCCAATTCGAAATCCCGCGAAATTGTCAAACCTAGTGGATTTATCCTTCTTTTCAGCCAAAACGAGATGGCATGGTTAGTCATAACCAGACATGGGGGTTTTGCATTAAAATCCACTACCACTACCACTAGAGGTCTGCTGGGAAATTTTCCACTACCACTAAAATTTATTTTAGTGGTAATTGAATTTTTTCCACTAATCACTGATCTTTATTTAGTGGTAGTGCAATTTTCTTCCACTCATTTTTTTTTAGTGGTACTTTTTACCACTGCCACTGCCATTAAATTCAGTGATTAGTGGAAAAAATTCAGCTACCACTAAAATTTATTTAGTGGTAGTGAAAAGGATAGTGCACTATGAATTTAATGCAAAACCCCCATGTCTGGTCATAACGCATGCTTGAACATATATGCCCGATTACCATTTCGAGAAATAAAGACCAGAAGAGTTCAAACACGGCAGCCGCCGTGGCTCAGTTGGTTAGTGCGCGGTCCAGCGAGTCGCATGCAGAGCGACGCAAGATCGAATACTGCATGTAGTAACACCTAAAAAAAATAACGGGAAACTCGTTTTCTCTTTCGGTGGCTGTCCTCTCAGCTGGAAATGGCAAACCTCTGAGAGTAAAAATTGCCTATGAAAAAGCTCCCAACCTGCCGTTCGGAACCGGCATAAAACTGTAGGTCCCTTCCACCCGCGTACAAAATTCACACGCACGCACGGGTGGTTGCGGGAAGCTAGGCCTTAGTCTCGCGTAAGCGGGCTGTCGTGCCAATCAATTATTAATTAAATTATTAGAGTTCAAACCTAAAAAAACATAATATTTGTTTCTATAAATGTCTTGTTTTGTACTTCATTTATCAAAATTAGGTACGTTGTGTAAGATTTGTTTTCCATTTAACCGTAGATCGAGCTTCAAAATATTTAAGGAATCCTATCCTATGTATACAAAGGAGAAAATGATAAACTTTTAAATTTTTGTAAGACCTCTTTCTTAAAAAAGTGTGAAAGATGGTTTTAAACAAGCATAATCCCAACACAAACAAAGTCACAAGAATGGTTCAATTAATTATATCCTGAAAAAAGTTATGATAAAACAAAAAACCAAATGTATCATTTTTGATACAAAGCTCGATCTACGGTTAAACATTTTTAATCCTTATGTTTTGTATTGATTCTGAGACGAATGAAACGGCAACACTGTTGACATCAACAAAAATCAAAATTGTTTTTAACTACTTACGAACGTTCTTCAACGTTTCAGCAAAACGCTGAGACTTCAACAGTCCACCGATTTCCAGCCGTCCCATTCTATAAAACAAATTATGCCTTCAATGAATGCATTTGCAACTAATGCAAGTAGTTTTTAGGTCTTCAGTTAAATCTTGTTAATGTAGCTCGACAACTAAACTAAGTTTTTAATGTTTTTATGGTTTGTATGATAGAATGATCAATAGACTAAGTTCAATAAATAAACATTAAAAAATTAGTTCATGAAATCCTTGAGGGGTCAAGTGGACGTAAAGCTGATTGTTTTGCCAAGATGGTTGTGTTAGCAAAATACCGAACAGGTCTCATTCGATTATTTAGATTTATGAAAGGATTTTTGCACTGCGACTCGTTGATCAACGTTTTCCCCTTTTTGCACATTCTTCTTCTCTTATGCTCGCCTTATGCCCCTTCAGTTTTCGGCTCCCATTGTTTTTTGGAATATTGGTTCCCCTTCCATCTGCTATTCCACGTAAAAGTTTTGTAGGAGATTTTAGTACCAATTTTTATTAAGTACGAAATAAACACTTAAACACATTTTCAGTTTTGGCTTAATTCTGGTATTCAGGTTAATTTCTGAACTTTGATGTATTTAGAGACCAATAGTACAATTTTATGGCGAATATTTTCGTGGTACATTTTGTCCTTAAGAAGTTCTGTTTTACAGGACCTTTTTGGCATTTTAGAAAAAAGGGTCAAATTGAGCCATACAAATAGGAGCTACAGGGTTAAAATGCTCCACAAAAATGTTCTTCCTAGTATTTTACATCAAATTTCTGAACACATCATATACCTAAAATGTGAGGTTACATGGTTTTCGTATGCCAATTCACCATAAGAATGTACAAAAAGGGGAAACTTTGACCCCTCCTAAAAAAAAATTCAGACGTAAACTTTCAAAACGCCGATACACGTATATATTTTTTTTGGCCCCTCTACCAGACCAACCGTGTTGTTAATCGAAATTAATTTCATTTCGTTAATTTAAAACAGCTGATTTTGGGATCGTCTTTTTTGATTTGTGTATTTCTAATTATAAATTTAAAAAACCGAAAATCTTTTGTAAACACCCCAGAGAATTAGCCCCGATTCCCCTGACTCTCCGGGTGAAATAAACCATGTGGGAACCTCAAATATTTCAATTTGCAAACATCGATTTGAGATAAGTCACAAAGCGTTACCTGAGTTTTGTTGATGCTGTCGAATGTTGCTGAAATGGTTTATGGTTTGGCAAAACACGAAGTATAAAATGTACTTGTCTGTAATCCGAAAACGACGGATCCACTTGAAGAAACAATATTTTGCGATGTGTTTTACGGGAGTTGGCGGCGAACATTTGTAGCGTTTGATGAATGAATGTGCGCCGGCATGTGTCCGTTTCGTTTCGCTCTGTCTCTGGCTATGCAACTTTCATTTGGAATTCATGTAAGGAAAATATTTCATTAAATATTCATGCCTCCTTCGTGCAGTCTTCACATGTGTGTATGGGTATGCCAGAGTGTGCGTACACACACACACACACACTCGCATTTGTGTGCAATGCAAATGTAAATATGTACTTTGCGTCTGCGTGTGCATACATTTAATCATGAAGCGAAAGAACATTTCATATTTATCTTCAATTCATACAATTTTCATTTTTATTTTTGGTGTGTTTTTATTTGACATCATTTTTGTTTTTGTTATGTGAAATGCCAACCTCGTCCGTCACAATTTCCAATTGCGAATTCATTTCGTTTTTTCATGTTGGTATTTGGTTTTGCATTTTCGCTGCCCAAATAAATTATTAAAAACCATCATTGTCGGTTTTTACCAATGTGCATTTTGTTGAAATGCAAATTCGCGCCCCTGCTCACCCCGCATCGCTACTTATGGACGCCTGCCACCGCGGCCCACCACAAGAATGCTTGACTGAAGCTCAACCGTTTGGCGCGCCGATAGTGGAGCGGTGTGCAGGCGTCGATAGTCTTAATTAAATCGGCCGATTGTCAGTAAGTCTTCATGTTGTTGTCATTGTCGAAATTACTGATTTAATTTCATGCGTCATTTGGCGACTTTTGCGTAGCTGTTATCCACCGCTTCAGTTCCAACGCAAATGTGCTCGGTGACACAGCTGAAATTGCACTACTCAAACGTGGATAAAACACTAAATCGAGCCACCGCTCCAGATCATTAGTCGAACAGAGGTAAATGATAACGCAGGAACGATAACAGCGGCTGTTGATTGCGACGTGTGGAGGACACGTCAAAAAGTCGCAGTTATCGGCGACATGTGGCCCATTAAGCTGCGGAACTGCGCACTCGGGCACTCAGAAGCTATATAAGTATACATATGTAAGGGCCAGGTTACAAACCAAATCTCGAATCTTCTTGCGTAAAATCATTGGAACATGCAATTCCAATTTCTGTGTTCGAGATTTTCTTGTTACTTGTCTCGAATGGTTTAAATGAGTTGGGGAGTAGCCAAGAAGACCTGGCAAATGTTCGTTTCGTAACATCAGTTGTGTGGACACATAAATATTAGGAAACTATGGAGCTGGCAGACTTGTTTCTTTTATGAATTTCACACCTCAAAGAATTGCGTAATTTTGGACGGAAAACCACATCTTTGGCGTCTTGAGAAAAATTTGAGACACCCTAAACTAGAGCTGAATCACGCAATTACTCGACCTTAGCTGGAACACTAAGGGAGTTTTGCGCGATCTTCACACATCTTAAATGTCGAATATAGGTTTGACTTATAAAGAGTTTTGTCACGTTTGCAACGTGATTAAATTTGACAAATTTGTACAAATTTTACTGGATCCTGTTTGTTGACCCAAATCTCCAGTAACGAGAGAGAAACTGAGAGCGTAAAGTGGCAGTTCATTTCGTGAGAACTTGCAAGTTTTTACTGGAGAAACTTTGTCCAGTAACTTTTTTCCAGTAAGAAGAAGAACAAGAAAAACATATGACTGGCCGCCATATGAAACATAAATTTTGGAAACATTTGGAGGCAAATGGAAACAGCAAAGAAATTGTGTGTTCGCAAGTCTTTTGAACCACAACCGTCTTGCTCAGCTTTACCCGCTAAAGCTGAAAGGAAGAATTGCGGATTGAGCGCAACGAACTATTTGCATTTTGCATTAAATGTCTGATTTAACTTAATTTTCCCTACCACTTCAAACCTCAAATAAAACTTTTAGATCAGCTGTTTCATTCTTTAACCCTCCTGTTTACACCCTTTTTCCTGTATATTGTAAGTGGGCCAAGTCCCAGTGGTGTAACCAAGAGTTAAAACTTGCCAATTCTTACAAATTGCTGTTTGTTTACTTTTTTAGGGAGCGTACGCTGGCTTACTCTCGTGATATTTTTTACTGGATAATTTTTACTGGAAATCTGGCCAAACAGACCTTAATTCATCATACTTCTAGGATCTGACTGAACTATCATTTCTAAGTTTTAATAAATACTCTCATCAGGCGATTCTATTACAGGGCGAGAAGAACAAAGTTTCTAATCAATTTAGACTTGAAAGGCAAATCTTAGGCAATCCCACTGATTCGACATATAACATTTATCGACCAAGGATATTCGTATCACCGGGAATTTAATCTTTTAAACAATTTGCTTTCAACATACACCCAAATGGATATTGTTTATATGCCCCTTAAATATTTTTGCTTCTTGCCAAAAAATACAAAAACCAGTACTTACGAATTCCTAAAGTGGCCAGTCAAAACATCGATTTAATTACTACTCCGTAACTCCAATGAAGGCGGAAACGCTCCACGCACACTCGACGGAATGTTGCACTATTTCCAAATATGCGCCAATTTCATTTCAGCTGAAGTAAATATTGTCCAACGCACACGTCAATACGCCCTGCCATATGCTTCAATTTGTAGCTGCACAGCATTTGGCAGCAACGAGTTGCCATCGCACTTATGCGCGCATTTCGCTTAATTTCGTTTCTGCAGCGAGACGGTTTTTGCTCTTCGTATTTTCCAACCTATGCAAATCGATTCACGCGCCGTGCCGAGCCATCAGGCGTGATAATGAATTGTGCCGCCATCATCGTCATCACTGCTGTGTGGTAGCTGCGCGCTGACAGCACGTTAAGCGCGTTTAATTACACACTTACATGGTTTTAATTTATCGCCTGCAAACTACGCCACACTAGTGCGCACGTCCCTCGGCCCCTTACAGCCGCTGTCACGGCCGACGGCTCCCTACATTGCGTTACCTTCTGCGATTTGCTGAAAGTGATAAATGCGCGCGGATCGGAAATATTTTGCCCGTTTTTTGGCTACATGTAATTTTTATCATGTTACTATTGTGATTGTTATTGTTGTTGCTGTTGTTGCTATTATTGTAATATATGGACATTTGTTGTTTATCGTCGCGTTGTATCTTAAACAGTTGCGATGTTTATCTACGCACAGCAAAAAATGTTGAGCGGAAAACAAAGCTGCGTCGACCTCGTTGCGTTGGACTTTGTTTGTTTTGGATTTTTGATTAATTACAACATAAATTCAGAGTGAAGTGGTCGGTCGGTCGGTCGGTTGGACAGCTATAGCTACGGTCGTTCGCCGCGGCGCGGCGTTTGTCGACTGAAGGGGTAGGGAGTGTGGAGGGTCTCCCCAAAAGTCACCATGCGCTTGAAATTGGGGGCGACTTCAGTCGAGTGGCTCGACTGGATTTTGGCCTTTCCGTTCACACTCTACGGCTTGTGTTGTTGTTGTTGTCAACTGTTTTGTTTACGCATTTTGGGCTCGTTACGAGGTGATTTTATTTATGAATATTTAATATTTTAATAAATAGAGTAAAATTTATTGGCATGAAGCGAACGAAATCGGTTATTTACGATGACCGAAAGCGAATAAATACGAGTTTAGCTTTAATTTGCAGTTATTTATGGCGTAATAAATTTAAACGCACTGCTCTTAAAAGTGCAATAAAAGCCCTCGAAACTGCCAGCGCACTTCGGCGCCGCCACCCCCGCCACAGAGTGCGTTGCCAAAGTGGCCCGTTGCATGCACGACACATTCGCAACGCGCTGATAAACCATTTCCGTTGATTCCGTGCGCATTGGTGTGCGTTATGTTAATGCGGCTTAAACTGGCCCGAACGTTCGACGAGGGGAGGGAAGCAGAATGCGGGAATTCCGTGTGGCCACACATTGCATTGCAGCACTTCAGTCGGGCGTGCAAGTACTCGAACAGCGTATCACAAGTTCACTGAGGCGTTTATTATCCTTACGTGTAAATGAACAATTGCAATCGGATTAAGTCAACGAAGTTACCGAAAAGGCGCAAACGCACGAACACACTCACACGCTGTGCGCATGTGTGCACACGGATCCGGCGTAAATCGGCTGAAATGCGAAATGAGCATGCAAGCCGATAATATCGCCGGAACGAAAGCGAAACGAGCAAAAAGACAACATCTACTCATGCGTTTTTCTGTGTAAGTGTGTGTGTGTGTTCTCATGCAGGAATGCACGTAGGAAACCATAGCAGAGATGCCAAGGAATTGTGACTGGGCGCGGATTTTGCAGTGCCATTTCGTTGCGACAGACCTCACCCCTTTTAGCCCATTTTTGGTCGTTAGCAGGAATCGCCAAAATTGTTTGATTATCTTTTAAGGATTTACATGATAAGAATTGACAATTAAGCATTTTTTTTTTGGTTTTATCTACCTTTTGCTTTTGGTGAACTTTCAGTACGCACACATTTTATGTTATTTCAGGTAAGAAAGTATATATATGTACAGCCTTAGTTATATATTCGTGCCGAAATGCTATACAAAACATGTCTTCTTCTGTCCAGCGAGCGATTATCAAATACAAAAAGCTTTTAGGAGGAGAAATATTTTCTTATTGTTGGATAAATCAATTGATTGTTGTAAATAATTCGCTACTTAGGTATGAACACAATAATAACTCAGTAGTTTGAAAAGAGTATATTTGATTTCATAATTTACAATATTGTATGTTCTACGTCTGTAACAAACTGTTTCCCTTTCAAAATTAAATAAGGGAGAGGGCTGGGTTGTGAACCAGGCTGGGTTGTAAACCATTACCGTTTTTTCTTTCCCTAATTGACATATCGCCAATCTTTCAATTCTCACGTTTGTCTTACGATATGACTCTGCTTTTGTGGTTACACCGAAGTACAAACACGTATTGCTTGTGGCAGTTACAAACATCGTGTTTGAAAATCGACTGCGAAAACTTTTTTGCTTTTTTTAACCCTTTCCGACATGAAAATAAACCCGTTTTGTATGCATTGTATGGGCTGTAGTCCAATATATTGGACATTGTGACTGAAAGGGTTAAAGTGCTATCCAAGTGACTGAACTTATTGCAAAAAGGTAAGTGTAATACATCTTTATTTAGTGTTTTGGTTCTATTTTACGATCCAGTATTTGTTTATGTCGAATTATGATTGGAAGTGTCGTTTATTTAAAAGTTTCCAAAATGGCATCGTGGTTGGGCTGTGAACCACTGTGGGGGCTGGGTTATGAACCACCTGTTTTTTGTACTACATTTGTTCTAACACTGTCAAATATGGACGTATATATTAAAATAAACTAATTTTATGTAATTTCACTCGATTTCGAATTTCACTGATTAAATAAATTCTCAACTTACTTAAAAATGTTGGGTGTTTTTTTCGTATTTTCCGACTTTAACAGGGATTTTCCAGATGGTTCACAACCCAGCCACTTTTTTGGAAAAGCGAAAAATCACATCCTTAGAAAATTGGACGTAGAGAGTTAAATATCAATCAAAACAGTAATCCGTCTTCATAAAAAAGTTGCGTTTTATATTAAACTTTCCAACGGTATCTTCGGTATTTTTCGATATCTTTATTCTAAGAAAAGTTAGAGCCAAAAAACAAAACCCGGTTCACAACCCTAGCAATTTGTACTAGCAATTTTTTGTGTTTGGGGGGAGGGGGTTTGAACTCTCCTGTGTGCGCCACTGACCGCAACGTGGCATGAGTGCCAGTCAATGCATTTTGCGTTTTGTTCTTATTGTTAGTTTTTGAGTGTTCTGTTTTCTTCAAATCAAAAAATGGTTTCTCAGCGTATAACTAACTCAGCTCCTAACTGTTTTCTTGTTACAGATGTGTCCGAAAAAAGTAACATAATCGGGCAATACAAATGTGTTAAACGCTGAGTCCAAATCAATTGTTACGCATCGTAAAAATAGAGCAGTTACAGTCTATGAGCGACTGTCAATCCTGTTATGTGTGTATGTGTATGTGAGGTTTTAATAAAAGAGGCGAAGCCATCTAGTGACCGCGGTGGTCGCACTGAGTACGCCACCCGTATGGACGATGCAATTTTAGTTAAAAGGTGTTTGATGTGGTAGTTGGAAACAACAATGATTGCGTTCGTTGAAGACATCGATTGGAGAAAGTAATGTCACCTTTAGGTGTAGTGTCCGACCGAAACAACTTTTTTGGGCCGAAACCGAATTTCGGTTCTTTTTTAATATTCGGCTGAAACCGAACCTTTCTAGTTGAAATAAAAATCACCATATTAATCATTTTTCTCAACAAACGATTTTTTTCTTTAAGTATTTAAATAAAGAACAAGCAAACAAACCTAATAAAAATAAATAAATGCTGCTTAATAAAATCAATTCATTCATTTTTTAAGAACATAAACATAAAAAATTATCCTTTCGTACCTTACTCGCTAACAGTGTTGTGACTAATATATTAAAGTAGTGTAACTAATTACGTAGTATATTAATTTTGCTTTAAAAATGTAGTGTAACTAGTTACTTTTCCCATAAGTAATCACCTTCAGTAATATTACTACTTTTTTTCAAGTTACTTATTACAATATCACTTTTTAGTCAACAAAGTTAACAACATAATTAAGATGTATTACAATTATACAACGCTGCATTTGTTCATACGAAACATAGCTCGCGTGTTTTATTTCCAACTGAGTTTGGTAGTGGAGAAACAATTAACATTTGGAAGCGAATTCAAGCGGTTTTAACAAAAAAGGTACCGAAATTCAAATTGTAATTCAAAATGAAATAAACATTTAACCTGATTGTTTGTTTGCAAAATGTCTACTTTTAATAGCTGAAAATTCCGCAAATATTTCGATTTGTTGACGGAAAATAATATATTACTTTTTGTGATAAATTACTTGACATTTCCAGTAATAAGTAATGTAACGATATTACTTTCAAATGTCAGTAATGTGTAATAAGTAATATGTTACTGTCAAAAGTAATAAGTCCCAACACTGCTCGCTAATATTCAAAAGGAAATAATTTAATAATATATGCGAAAAAGCATTTAAACTACTCCTCCTTTTATTATATATCTGCTCGGCTGCACTAATTCACACTGTTCACTCGCTACACAATAAAATGTAAAAAATATTCTAGAAAGTTTCGGTTTCCGCCGTTCGGGCATTTTTTGGCCGAAACTGAAACCGAAACACTTATTTGGGCCGAAAGCGAAACCGAATATTCGGTCGGACACTATTTTGGTGTAACTAATATTTAAGAAACTATGAAACTGCTAGAATTTGTATTATTAAATTTTATTTTCAATATAAAAATTATATACCTGATTAGATTGTGCCCTTTGAACTTCAATTACGACTCTAACAAAACATTAATATTTTCCTCAATTTTTGCCACGAATTATTGAGACCAATTTATTTTACTTTAGTGTTTTCGCGTTTGTGTGTTTTGATAGATTGATGGAGATTTTGGATCTACTGTTGTAGCAGTCGCTGACGCGGCTGGTGGTAGAGGCTCCTGAAAGTAGACACGGTGACAAATCGTAACACGCTAACAGGTTGTTATGAACTACATATGTTCCTAGAATTACAAACCAATTATTTTCATTATGCATCTGACTGTTTATAATTCAGAAATATACAAACATATAGCAGGCCGGAGTCGTTGGCCGATGTATGTAAGTTGGAATTGTGCTGCGGTCTGTGCTCTTTGCGTGCCTAACGAACTTTGAATATGGATACCTAATAAAAACTTATATATTTACCATAAAAGCACCCATGTACACATATGGATATGTTAATGTATGCGCTCATACCTGTGTTAGTGGCGCGTAATATCAGCACATCGGAAAATGCAATAATTGTAATTACCGAATGTACTGCAATGTTGCAGCTATGCGGGCAAATTTAAAAATGTTTATCTCTGACTTTCGCAACAGGCTGAAACAAAAGCTTTTAAGCATGTGTACTCGTATGGGTGTCCTGTTAAAGCCGCATGCGCGCGTGCCTTTGTGTGTGTGTGCGGCTGTGTGAGTGCAAATTAAAACCGCTTTTTACGAATGCGAGTACAGTGCACACACATTTTTTCATTATTTGCCCATTTGTATTGTGAGTCCAGAGCTGTTGGCGGCTTTTGTTACGGTTGGTAGTTGGTGGAGTGCGCTGCCGGTCAGCTGCAGCATAACGGTGTCCGCGTGCGCCGACTGTTCTATGTGTTTGTGTTTGTTTCTGTATTATTGTATTTGTATTGTTTGTATCCGCTTTTTTATGTTTTTTAATGCAACGGAAGTTGGAAGGACATTACCGCTGATTGCGACGTTGCTGATGATTGCGCTGACGTCGGTGGCAGTGATGGTAGCGGTATTGTTGGCGTGGACGTCGGCGTAGTGGTAGTTGTGGTGGACACATGGCGGTAATGTTCTCGTGTGGTTCTTGTTGTTGTACCGTATGCAATTATCGAAAGTGATTTCCACACTGTGTCGTTTTTTCAATTCGGTTTGTTTTGCATTGTTTGTTCGCGCTGCTGTTGTTATTGGAGTTGTTATTTGTGTTGCATTGGTGTGAAGGCGTCTTATTAAAAATGCATAAAAGAATATTGCAGCCATATGCGCATAATTCATGCGCACGCACACAGCGGCCGGGCGCGGGGAAGCAGCAGGTGGAAATCATAATTCATGCATATGAAATTATCTCATCAAAAGTATTCTGGCCGAGTATAATTATTTTCAGATATGTAAATAAAAATACACATATCGTAAGTTGAAGGTTTTCACAAATGTATGCGGTTTTGCTTTTTTTGCAAAACAAGTCTGACGCGAATGTTCAATGTGGCAGAAAAGCAAACCTGCAACCTGTTTTGGCACTCGAAACTCATTTGGCAGGTGCCAATCGAATTGCGCTCGAACGCCTAAAAGTATGCGCTTTAATCTGCCCATCGCTGGGTCTCCAAGTCCATCCATCTGTCGTGCGCTCAATTATTAATAAACCCGGTTTTCGGCGGCTCACCACTTTGCATGCGATTAGTCGCTGTTGGTGTTGGTGTTGGCAGAGACGTTGTTGACATAATCGCGTTTTAACCCTCGCCATCCAGCGACGACTGCACTCAACTCAACCATATAGCAGGCACATACATACATGTGTACATATGTAACTCGTGACTGAGTGAGTGAGGCAGAGGTGTTGGTCACTTTGCAGTTTGTCAAAATGCAGAGCCTCGTGCAAATCCCTTTTGACACTTGAGCTTTGGCCAACTTGACCAGCCTTATGCAGAGCGACAAATTGTGGACGGGCGTACCGACATGACGTCGCAAGTGGCAAGTGTCATAATTTGTAATCCATTCGAAGCAGTGTTTAATTTTCACACCTTCTGCGCATCGTGCCAGGACTTAAATGGGATTTACACTTTCACTTTGTCGATTGTCCGGCACATTTTCCCGAGGGATGATGATTATTCAAAGGACAACATAATTACAAATGTATTTTCCATCAAATCATAGCAAAGCTTTAAAGTTAAAAATTCCCGCGCAGTAATTTTTATTAAAACTTTACCAGGCTTAACCAATGAACATACAATGTGACAGTACCGAATAGGTGAGGTTTTCGTTGCACGTTGTTGCAAAAACAATGAGTCTGTAGTGGGATGCTCCCACTTTGAAGGTGTTTATTGCTGCTGCCCAGCACTGCATTATCCATCTCTTCCAGAAAAAGATTCCTCCTTGAGGTTCTGAGTGATCCTCCGCTGCTTAAGTTTTGCGTCGAATTGAGGCGGCCACATAAAACATGGTTTGATGTGGGCACATCCTCGCCTTCATGTCGGCAACAACTCAGCAGCAACTCAGTGAGCGGCGATTAGGATATTTTGAAACGTATCTAATATTTCGAAATTTATCCAACCTTGGAGCCTCAACACATAATACAAGATGTCGTAGCAGCCTCCGCCATACGGATTGGCAGGTCAATTAGAGATCCATTTGCCATTTCGTGTACAATATTGAAGTCAAATAGTCGGTTTTCTCTCTTAAGTTCCTTTTGGGCTTCGTTCAGTTGTCGCTCCCCTCAGTTGTTGTTCTACGGTGATTAACGAAGTTTCGAAAACAAATCGGAATCGCATTGGTACCCAAGCCTTCTTTTATTCCCAAATGAGTGCCTCGTGCTAGTAGGCACGTTAACAATGCGTAAGGCCTTTTGACGGCAACTAACCCATCAGCAGCGGCGCAGATTGGATTCTGGCCGGGACACTTTGTTTCAAAGGTTCAAAGGTTAAGGTTTTAAAGTTGATGCGCTGTATTTGTTGAGGTCAACGGAAGGTAGAGTATTATGAACTGCCTAAATCTAACGAAACTTTTACGGGAGATTGCTGCCGACTACAATTTACGGGTTTGAAGATTAAAGAAATACTTACGTCCTATTAGAAGAAATACGAAAAAGTGACGTACCACACTGGAAAGTTCTTCCCTATCCAACGCATTTATCAATCATTGCTTCTTTCGATTATCACCCATTCCGAGCGACACATTGGTTCAGCCATTTTAATGAAGAAGCCAAGCAATCGTCATTCAAATATTTTTTATAAATATGTTTTATACTTTCCATTTCAATAATATTCACATGTTTTCTGATAGCTGATAGGGTACTTAAGACCTAATGTCTTATTGAAGATTTAAGAGAATTAAAACATTTGCCCAATATTAATCATATATTCTCGTATAAGTGTGTCTAAGTGAGTTTAACCTTAGACTGTGTAATTTCTGTGGGTTTTCCTGCATTTACATGCTTACTCAAACTGCTCTGCATTTGAATGACTTTCCGTTAATATGAATTATTTGTTCTTATCAATGCTTTTGAAACAATGCTCCATTGGAGTCGTTGAGACCCAGATGCAGTCTCCGCTGTAAATGGAACGAGATACAAATTTGAAAATTTCCGTTTTTTTCCACTTCCTTCCCGCAGTAATGCTGGTTGCATTAATCGGCACTTACAGAGCATGCACACCCCGCGCTCCCCGCCCTGCCGCCCTGCCCGGCCAACGACAGTGCGAAGCCACTTAAGTGCGCCGAGTGCTGTTCAAGTGCATAATTTATTGGAACACGCAGCGGCACACATTTTGGCGCTACAAAAGTTTAATGATTGCGGCTGTTGTTGTTGCCTTTAATGCTACCGCCGATAGAGTTGATGTTGTTGTTGTTGCTTTGATCATGTTCAGATGCACGGATACATGTGTACCAGCCGAGCGTCAAAGACGCCGCCGACGCTGCACACGACTGCAATTGGCATCTGCGCCCCGGCACTTTCGTCATCGTGGGATCAGCCGCCGATTTTTTTGTCTGCTTGGTGGGAATAGATTTTTGGACAAAGTCGACACAGGCAGACGAACGCCATTGAACTTGAAAATCGGAGAACCGCAAAGTGCTTTGCAGCAGCCATTTATGTGCTATTGAAAATATATTCGGGTGCGTAGGTACGCGCGCATGTGTTCGCGTGTGTGAATGGACAAATCAACAACACCGAATCCACCAATTGCGGCGCATGACTTTCAGAATTCCCACTGACAGCGGCCGCACTGTCGACAAATTCGAAAGTGGCTAATGGATCGCGGCAGTGCGCTCACGCAAAAGGAGCCCAGTCGTTCTGCTGCGGCACCACCAACGCCAGCGGCTCTCACTTCGACTTCATTTTCCAGCCATTCGTCCGCCCATCCATCCAGCCGTATGTTTTGCTAATGGAATTCAGTTGTTGTTGTTGCTACCAGTCGAGTGCGTAAAATCAAAATTTACACCGAATGTCAAAATGTTTTGTTTACGTGCTGCGGGTTGGCCGTCTGCCTCCGATTGCGCAAAATACGCTACACAGCGCCGTCGATCTCTTTAAAGAATGCCGATGGCGCGCTCGCCTCCTGGACGGCGTTCCAGCTAATTTGTGCTCCGACAGCCAACGTTTGCAGCGCCGTCATTCGATCAACGGTCGGCGCTGGCGCTGCCGCAAATGGACGCAAAGTGGAGCGGCGTCATTCGAGTTCGCATTTCGAGGCTCCTTTTGAAGTTTTAATTATGCGGTTCATATGTCATTTTATGCGTGCGCCCAGGCGAGGAGTTGTGCGTTTGGCACGAGCCGCGAAGGCTGATGCCGGGTGTTGACGACGGGCGAGCGGCGAGCAGTCAGCCATATGCGGCATTTTAATTGTCCCAGTGTCACATAAAGCGTGGAGTTAATTGCGGCGAGTGCGGTTAAGTGGCGCAAAAGTGTAAGCGCCGCCAAACGGCGACAGCGGCTGGAGCCTGAGAGCCGAGCAGCTGCGTCACACTGAGTAAATTTCCTAGCTTTCGTCACATTCGTTTGTTTGCGTTCGTTCATTCGCTTTTGAATCAAGTTTCCTTTGAATATCAGTCAGGCGACTCTGAATGCGACGCAGATTTATGAGAGTCATGCAATGGAATGGATGGTCAATATTTCTCTGCACAAAAGCAATCATGACAAAAACAACGACATGACCAAAACCAACTAAATAATTGCACACAAAGCTACATAACTACGAAAGTGACTCGCTGCACTGGGCAAACGAAACGAAAATCACAAAAAGCCAGACGCTGTACAAAGGCGTCACATAGAAATCCCAGCCCAGCTAAGCTTCTCTCGGGCGCACGTTGTGTCGGCCTACGCATTTCAAATGCTACACGCACAAAGCGCAAAGCGTCCACAACTTCTGCCGGCGCTCAATGCTGGCATTGTCGTCGCATGGCTGAACGCCTCTCCGTCCTGACAACGTCGGCTGCCCCCCTACCCTCCACTACCCCCAGCTTGGTCGCTCGCACCGCCTGAACACAAATGCTCGTGTAATATTCTCCCAATGGACGCTTTGTTGCTGTTGCGTGCGTTGGACCTTTTTTGGCGGCCGTCCTTGCGCTGCCTCCGCGAATGCGTTTGTGAATTCGAAACGAAATGGCCGACTGTTTCCGCCTATGCGTCTGTTGTTGTCGCTCTGACTGTTGACGTTGTGTCTTTTATACTCGTAGTTACGTGCCCCATTTTGCTTTCTTTATGGGTCCATTTTCGTTGGTGGTTGCTGTCGTTGGCGTTGGTGTTGTTGTTGCAATATTATCCTTTGGAGCGCAAAATGGATGCCAGCACCAAAAACAACGACAGCACGTAATGGCCTCCCAGTCATCCGACGCCATGCCATACCGTTCCATGTTCAAACATACATACACACGCATCCATGTACATAAATCTTGTATTACAAGTTGCCACTGAGCATTAGGACGAAATTTTGAAACCCCGTAGGCCCACACTAAAATTATTTATTCGGTAAGGACTTTTTTCGTTGAAAACGTTCTCCGAACCATCAATGCTTTGAATCTGATGGCTTGGAGTCGAAAATAAAAACTGGTTCTGGCAAAAGTTACATGTTCAGTATCGGCGCATCTGTATATCTTTTGATATATTTTGGGGCTAACAAGAAAAACGGCTCCTCGGGCTTACTTGCAATAAGTACAGTGGACGTCCAATATAACGAATCTTATGTTGTAACCCCAATTTGTTAAATCGAAAAATTCGTTAAACCGAACGAATTTTTTGTTTGTTTTAAACCATACTTCTTGAAGAAATAAGTCTCACATATTCAGTTTTTAACCTTCTGCCTGTCCCTTGGGGTCTATTAGACCCCAGGCGGAATTAAAAACGGTTGAGCGGTCGTCTACTTGTGTTATTTAGCGTTAATCGTGCTTACAACCCTTAAAAAACAGAATTTGAAAATGTTGGTAACTTGGCGTAAATTTGAAAGTTTTAACGTAACAAAAACAAAAACAATTGAGGTACCGTTCACTTGACGAAACCAAATATTCATTGTTATTGTAAAGAATGTGAATAAAAACAACAAACAACAAAAACAACATAAATATTCGTTATATCGAATAGCGAATTTCACTTTTGGTCGTAATATAGAACCATCAATGGAAAAAATTTGGCTGTACGTTAAATCGAAAATTCGTTAAATGGGACGTCGTTATACTGGACGTCCACTGTATTATTAAAAAGTTATACATATTCTGTATAATAAAAAAAATGTGGCTTACATTTATGACGGCAATCCAGCAACAATTCACACACTCGCTTAAAGAACCGCCGTCGCCGTCATTCTAATGAAGTATGTATGTATATTTTATAACTACAGTGGGCGTCCAATATAACGAATCTTATGTTGAACCCCCAATTTATTTAAATCGAAAAATTCGTTAAATCGATCGGAATTTTTTTTGTTTTGAACCATTCTTCTTAATGAGTTTCACATATTCAGTTTTTAAATAAATATCTGGTTTTATTCCAGCATTTTCAAAATACAAATATTGCTATGTATGTACAGTGAAAAAGTCTTCGATGCGAATTGCCTTCTTACTGCAAGTAGAAAAAAGCCGACCGAAAAAACTTTTAAAAAAAGGATTTGCAATGCATACAAACAGAGTTTGAAAATGTTGATAACTTGTCGTTAATTTGGAAGTGTTAACGTAACATAAACAAAAATAATTGGGGCACCGTTCACTTGACGAAACTAAACATTCATTGTTATTGTAAAGCATTGACGAGGGTGAAAAACAACAAAAATATTTGTTTTATCGAATACCAAATTTCACTTTCGTTTGTATTATAGAACCATCAATGGAAAAAATGTGGCCGTACGTTAAATCGAAAATTCGTTAAATGTAGGGGACTGTTCCCGGTTGTGTGCCGGGTTTCATTTTTTGCGTCTAACTTTGTTATATCTTTGTAAATTTCGATAGTATGCACACCGTTCGAGAGCTAATTTCAGTACCTGACAACTTACTCAAGAAAGTATATCGTTCCTGTTGCAAACAAAAAAATAATGACCATTTTCTCAACATACCTTTTTTTGCCAAAAAAAAAAATGTACCCGGTTCTGTTCCACGTCAAAAACCTGTTTGGAGTATAGGTAGGCTACAAATATAAAGTAAAAACCATACAAATTCATATTGAAATGCAATTAATTAATTTTTTAAACATTTTTAGCATCATTAATTCAACATTTACATTTATTTATTTAGAGAAGTCCGAATTTACATTTATTTATTCCGAGAAGTCCGAGTCGCAATGAATGCACGTGTAAAAGCTGTTACGGATATTGGCACATTTTAAATGCACAGGTTTTTCACATGTCTTACATGCGATGGAGTTGTTGCTAGTCAGTTTGCGTGGCATATTTTTCAAGCAAATAATGCAAAACTCGTCTTCATCCGATGACTTTGCATTTGGCGATGATTTCTTTGATCGTTTTGCTGGCGGTGTAACTGGCGACGTTGGAGCAGCTTTCTTGTGGGTGGTTTTCTTGTGAGTGGCTTTCTTGGTGTTGATTTTCTTAGGGGTGGCTTTTTTTGTTGTTTGGGCGAGCTTTCTCCCTTTCAATGCAGCAATATTTTCTGGCGAGGTTAAAATGGTGCACTGCATTGCTTTTCGGCCTCGCTTGGACGGTTTTTTCGGTGAGGCTGCCTGCAATGGACCTATGTCAGACAGTATTGAAGACAAGCTGATGGTCCTTGACTAAGAAGCATCACCGACGGTTGCACTTGAAGCTTCAGATGTTACGACTTCCTTTTCAACTGCTAAATCCAAAGAATCGGCTACAATGATGATACGGCGCTGATCCTCTTCATGCAGCTCATATTCCACTGCGGTCTCAGTTTTGTTCTCGCCACCTTGCACAGCTTCTACGAACTCATGATCTTGGAAGCAATTCGGATTATACGGGCATATACCTGTTTTTTCAAAGCCGGAAGTTATAACTTTTTGCTCAGCGCCAATTTCAAAGTTTCAGCGACCAGTCCAGCGATGTGTCGAATCTCCAGAACTCTGCCGGCATTGTTCTTGAGCCAGGCATTGCACTGAGATCTATAATATGTCTTGACAGGCCCGTATACGGACACGTCGAGTGGCTGCATTTTATGGCTGCAGTGTGGTGGAAACGATAACAGTGTCACACCACTATTTGCAGCCATATCCAAAGCCTCCACCGACAAGTGTGAACCATGGTTATCCAGTAACAGCAAGACTGGATCTTCTTTGGAAGCCTTGCTGTACCGAATGAAATGTTTCATAAACAGCAAAAACTCTGGTTGTGCCATCCAGCCTGACGAGTTCGCAAAGCCAACGCATCCGAGAGGAGCATTGTCTAGAAAAGTGGACTGCATTTTTTTACGCGGGAACAAAAAAAATGGTGGCATGCTGTTGCCGGTTGCATTAACCGCGAGTGCCATGGTCACAGTCGTGCCACGTTCAGCTGACGCTATTTGTCCCACCCGCTTGATGCCACGCATGCAAATAACTTTCCCGACTTTATTCGGTACGGTTGTGAAACCAGTTTCGTCCATATTCCATATGTTTGCCGCGTCGAATTTGGTTGGGGACATAACGGAGTCATATTTCTTAAAGAAGTCGGCAACATTTTCAGGGCAAAACGCTTTCACTCTGTTCAGGCTAGTGTGTTCTGGTGTTCGAAGAGTGAGGTTGCTATGGCGTTTCATAAAATTATAATACCAATGCCTTCCAGCCATCTGTTTCTCTTTCCATTCTTCAGCGTACTGAGAGCCAATCTTTACAGCAAACTGATATGCTAACTGCCTAAATTCGGTTATGCTTAGTCCATAGTAGTGGTTCACGCATTTTCTGATGTATACCTCGAGCTCACGCTCCTGATCCTGTGTAAATGCCTTAAAGAATAAAGGAAAATTTATTATTAATTATTGAAAAAAAGGATTAAAATATTTGCATTTTTTACATACCATGTTTGATGGAAAATGTTTTGGAAAAATTCGAATGGCGTCCAAAATCGCAGCATCGGAAATTGTTGCAATATCTTCGAATTTCTCATCCAATCTTTTTAAATATTGGCCCAGCTTGACTCTACAGATGTTGTATTCGCGTGCGGCAGCTCTTACAAATTTTTTTTCGATTTTGACGTCTTTTATCGCTTTGAGGATGGCAGCAACATCTTCTTCCTTTGATTCTGCAGCCTTCTTTTTACTTGTCATGATGAAATAGATCCGGGTAAGGTCCTCGATAACCTCGATAAGGTGCTTGATAACCAATAAATATCAGAATCTTGCACTTTTCTTTACATTACAATGTTGAAAGAATGATTTTCCTGTGTGGCACACAACCGGGTACATGCGTGGCACACAACCGGGAATGACACGATATTGCGAATGATTTTTAAATTCTTTTCGAGTCAAACATATCATAAAAAATACTTTGCAATAGTAACATAGAGGTTATGAACTGAGTTTACAAACATTTGACTTACCTTTTTTCCACGATTTACACTTCCAAAACTCGATTGTTAAACAAGGAGAAGAAATTATTTTTGATGATTTAAACACACCAATGCTGACGAAAATATAGCAATGGGGTTTGTCGTTTCGATGTTTACTGAAAAACTGCCTTACATTGAGACTAAACGTTGACAATATTTTCCCACCGCCATCTAAGCGAACACGTCAAAAATTATGGGTGGAACACAACCGGGTATGGCACACAACCGGGAACATTCCCCTACTTAATTGACAATTTCTTGCCGTTTGCTTCAAGTTTAAAAACAATACTGAACAATGCTTATTTAATAGCAATTTTGAAACAAAATCAGCTCTGCTATGCAATAAAATAAAAGATAAAATTAAGAGGATCCGATCCGAACTTCCGCTATCTCTGTAAGATTTGTGAGGAAGCGTGAGCTTGAGTCGTGTACCCCGGGACATCAACATAGAAAGTTCCAAATTGATTCCACTTTTCCGTTATAATGACAACTTCTGTAGAAAGTACTTGAAGGCATTCGTCTTCATTGGAGCACAGTGCCCATTGTTAACTTTTAATAGTACTTTTATTACAGATTTGTTGAATAGATTTTCATCTATTTCTTTTCTAGCCTAGGCCATAATGACCGTGAGACCTAGCAACCACTGTGTTTAGTCCATAAATCATTGCTCATTAACTCGTCTAAGTTAATTGCAGAGAATAGTTTGAATAGATGTATCCGCCTCAATAATATCCATTTCCGAGCCCCGCGTTACCATCTCATACGCCATTTCGTTCCGCTCAATGAATATCAGTGAAGCACGATATTTCTTTGAAGTCTCCAGTTTAACTACTTTGCACCCTGCCTTAGGGCAACCTGACTGTCAACCAAAATAGTGAAGTTCATCGCTTGAACTGAAATATCATGTAGAAGCTTTGCTGCCTTTCAATGGCAATAAGCTCTGTTGCAGGTGTCTGGCAGGTAGTAGGGCGGTCTAGGCTGCAGATTTCTCCAGTAGAGACAAGCCTCATTTTAACTATCCATTTTGAGCAGTCCATTTTGAGTAGTTAGCTATAGCCCATACTGTCATCTGTCAACTCTCTCCCCAGTCTTCCCTAGTCGGATAGTTAGTGGGGATTTTGACACAGAAGTCCCAACAGTTGCATAATTGAGTTACCAGAAAGTAGAAAACATTGTGCCTAAATTACATATGGCCAACGATGCTGTCGGAAGGGGCGTGAAAATCATCAGAGACTATAATGAGGTCTTGTGACACAGGAGCTTCCTGCACAAGGAGTACCTGTACCGGCTGAATGAAAAATTCACATTTTCTCACAAAAATCAAATAATTTCTTCTTGAAACTTAATTACGAAATGGAAGGTTAATGAGGTTTCAACAATACATTTCGATTATTGCTTCGTAGAAATTCAAAAGTGGACAACTTCAAAACTCAGATTGCATGGAAGAATCTTTTCGATCGTTAAATAGATAATTCAAATCGGTTCAGTAGTTTCCGAGGTACGATGTTAAATCAGGCCAATTTAATAGAGACTAGCCAGTTTCGTTTGGCAGCCCACTTGAGACTAGACGATAGCGTGTATGGAAGAAACATTCGGAAGAGACAATAAATGAGTGGGTTAACCTGGGAGCGGTTGGAGCCTATTCTATAAAAACGATCATTTTGTATGGGACTTCCATTAAGGGTTGGAGATAAGGTATAAATATGTTTGAAAGAAATGGCAGTCAAAGATTTTAACGCTCTAAGAGCAACCCCTCAGCAACTGTGGAGCAACTTGTCGAATTTTCCTGCTTTTTTGTGAACTTTGCCCTTGACGTCATTTAACTCCACTTTAGCCCACAATTTATTGGCGCACGTACTTTTTCATCAAACTGCATAAAACAAGAAGTTCTTCATCACCAAAATCGAAAAAATCGTGCACTAAATCATGTCTAATACTTAAGCATGTATCACAGGATTATTGAATACAAAATATGTACATACATGATAAGATTACGTATGAAGTAAATAAAACAAAAACATTCAACAACAACTAAATTGATTGAAATTGAAAATATTTATGTCTGCGCTCCACGTCATTTTGCACATTATTCACCAATGGTTTCTCTCGCCCATTGGTAAAAAGTGCGTGAATAGTAGCCGTAAATTCCAAGTGTCCATCAAAATTGTTTACACTTATTGTTCATCTGCACTGCAAATCACCGAAGTTCACCGTGCATCCTTTCATGTTGAACACTTCTCGCTTAATTCAAAATTTTGCTGCATAACGCGTACCTTTTCCTTCCGATGAACGCACGAAGGAAGAGGCGAATTTAATTGTCATAAACATGTTGATTTACTTTGCTGCCAATTGCCCTTGTTCCGTCGAGTGTTTCTATCGGTGCTCCAGTTAATTAACATTTGGTGAAGTATTCCCTCGGTGCGATGTCGATGTTTTCTGCAACTTGGGTTTTCTGTAACCCAGGGTGTTTACACCCCGCGACCTCGCGTCGATAAGCAAATGCACTTTTTCGTTCGCTTATCACATCATTACTTTAATTCGCTCGTAATTTGTCATAAATTGGAGAATTTATTTTCTTGTTTCATCGATGCAACCAGTTTCGCGGACTTGCTTCTTGGATCGCTGGGCGCGCTCGGACTCGCATTTGTGTTGTGTGTTTCGCTGCGTTGTCGTTCGCGACTCGCCATCGGCATAGGAAACTCTCGCCGCAATTGGTAGTTATCTGCGGCTGAGCAGCTCATAAAGTTTCTAACTTATTAACGAGGAATTTATTTCGCTCGTGATAAGAAATTTGCAATTCGCATGGTAAACAGTCTGCGCGAAACAACGCATTCTTGAGCTGGTTACTGAAATGCCATACACAAACACACATAGTTGCGTTTAAAAAAATGTTCTTTCATTCGCAGCAATGGGCAACTGTTGCACCAACGTTGAAAATGTGTTTTAACTGTGGCTTCGATAGGATGAAAGGCTTGTGGCTTGTTTTTCAAACTGGAAGCTGAACTACCCGAAACTGAAAGTCCACTTGCGACTTTCTTTTATGACTTTTTTATTTTGAAGTGGTTGCTCTTGACTACTGAGTGTGCGGATGTTAAAAGGAGATGAAGAAAAATTTCGAGTAGTTTATGTTAGTTGAGTCGAGATTTGTGATCCTATGTCTAGTGGTCCAACTCACTAACCACTGAATCATTGGGGCAGTGCCTATCATGTTTATTTTTGAGCGAAGCATAGAGAACAAGAAATGTTATTCCAGAAATGATTTAGATGATATGACCTGCTCGTTGGTTTATGTTTTTATATTTCTTAAGATTTGCTGATGAAACATTTTGACATAGTGAAGTTATTATTTTTCACTTAGCGGTCTTTCAGTTAATAAAAAATCAAAAGAAATCGTGTGCTGTTTAGCTATGAAGTTGCTTTATTGGAAGATGCAATGGAACAACCACAACTTCTTTGGGCCCCACTGTTCACTGTTATGAGGGGCAGTAGTCTCATAAAAACGAATTTAAATTCTACCAATTGGCTATAGATCTTGGAAATTGGAGTTAAATAATGAAGATTCATACATCAGTTCCATTTTTATGAATAAAAAACAACTAAGAAGATGCGCGCTTGCATCTTAATAAAAGGCAAACAAAGAAGAAAAAGCATGGGGCGAAATTGCCTTGAAGCCAACGCCAAAACCGTGAATGCAAACCTTTGCATTAATCATGTTTTGCTTGCATTATGCAGCGTGTACTCGGGCTTCTTTGGGACTACATACAGCTTATGAATAGTTTTAAGTGTGACGCGACGAGATGCAACGCGGCGCCAGCAGTAAAGCAACTTAAACAAGAACAATAACAAAAATGGTTACTACTCTTCATTTGTATCAGTACAGGACGCATCCTCCTGACGTGCATACGCTTATAAATACAATATGTATGTGTGTGTGCTTGTAATTTGCGGCAAAATGTTGCTGACACAAGTGTTGAACGTGTTGAAATGCAATTTGTTATTCTCGCTACGATTGTACGATTGTTGTAGTGGTTGGTGTCTTGTGGCGGTTGTAAACGGGTTAGGCCTGAATTACAAATCGTGCGCCTACGATTTCTGTCACACACACACACACATGCCCCATGCATCCGTAGCGCATCCTTTGCCGGAGAACGAAGGTGCATTTTGTTTATTTGTGAATTTCCTTGGAAGCGACTCGAAAGCTCACCACCGCAACACAACGCGGCACGCACCATTCACACATCGTCCGCAGTTGGCTGACTCGAGGTGTAAATGCGCCGCGCTGCCGGTTGTCGCCGGCCCAGCACTACGGCCCCAGCGCGGGTCCGGAATGTCGGAGTAATGGCGTGTCGCTATTACGCGTTTAGTGTTGCTTCATGTGCATTTGCTTAATGTACTAAAATGTTGCTTACACACTGTTTCATTATTATTACAGTTGCTGTAGCTGTTGTTGTTGTTTTTCTCTCTTTTGTTTCGTCGGTACTGCGTTTATTTTCGTTGTTGTCGCCGTTATGTTTGTTATTATTGGTGCGCCGCGGTGCAGCTCGGGTATTCGGAAACAAAAAGCCATAATCATAATTTCATAAAGCATTTCACGAAAGCTTTCAGCGCGATCTCCCATCCAGCCCTCGGGCTGCCTATTAACGGCGCCGTTTCACCCTCAAATGTATTGAATTTTCACACTAGAACAATCGTTCATGGCACCGAAACGATGTCGTTGCCACCCGACTACGGCCATTACCCGTTATTCGTTGTTCCAGTAAAGTCGTTGTTGTTAATTTGGGGCAACAAGCAAAGCAACGAAAATTATACAACTTTCAAACACATTAGACCACAGGTTGCGTGAATAGAATAGGCTGTGAAAACTGCGTTTTTGTGGTTTGGGTTTTATTTGTCAATCAATCCACCTTTGAACAGCTTAATGCACGTATTTTTTGCTTTTTCAATAAATGCATTGACATTTTAGAACGCTATGTTTTTCAATAAACTGATCTACGGCAGTTAAGGGGGTTTCAACTGACGAAAATCATATTTCAAGATAAAGTTGTGGTTGATATTTCAGGAAGTGTTGCCAAATGCAAAACGATAAAATCCACTAAATGTGCGAAACATTCACAGATTTGCTTTCAATAGAAATTAAAAATTCAAAGTACAAAGACATGCGTTTCAAAACAACTTTTATTGATATACAAAGGGTTTGCTGTTGAATAGTTTAAGTAACTTATAGTTTTTAATAATTATTATATCCTATAGTCAGTAAGGTCATTTGTTCATTGTTCATAAATAAATAAATAAATAAATAAAAGAGAGTTGTAGTATAAGCGCTATAATTCATTTTTTTTAACTTTCTAGTTGAAAGTAGACCGTAAAGTTGCCGAACTGAAAAGCCAGGCTTATCCACTGAAAACATTACTGTCTTAAGATTGGACAATGGTGATGAACCGTAGTTTCAGTTTATAAAACGATGCAACATGAAAGGTTTAAAAAGAAAATTTAATTCCAAAGCTATTTTCGATTTTGAAATCAATATAACACTTCAATTAATTAACTAAATCAAACACACACAAACCCATGTAGTCGTATTTGTATGGTACAAAGGATTGTTGAAATTAATTTAACATGGTAAGAGTGATTAAAGATTCTAGTAGAATCGATTGTTTTTCTGTTTTACGGCTGAAAATTTTAGAGAAGACTTTTCATGCAACTCACAGACTTCGAACTGTGATTATGACGGTTTATATATTAATGATTGAATAAACTGATTTATCAGTCAATTTCCTGTGATTAGTTGATGTTTTCCGCGAAGAAAACTACTAGGTTCTGGTACCATCCTGTAAAAATCGTTTACCTCAATCCTCTTTTCATGTTTTCTCTTCTTAAATTCTACATATTTTGTTCGAAATAAATTTCAGGAAGTATAAAATTCTTCTTCTTCTTGACTGGCACGACAAGGTTGTACAAGGTTGGAAGGGACCTAGAGTTTTATGCCGATTCCGAACGGCGAGTTGGGAGCTTTTTCATAGGCAATTTTACTCTCAGAGGTTTCCTGCTGAGAGGACAGCCACCGAAAGAAAAATTGTTGTTTAATAAAAATTGTTGCATAAAATTAGGTAATATAAATATCGGAATTGCAGAGTTTTATTATTGCATACCATGTTTTAAAGAAAACAAATGTGGCAGCTCGAATTGTGCACGCATGGAATGCGTATAGCTGTGGGTATGGGGAGTTGTGAAAGGACACAATGTGCATAACACATGCGCAATTTTTTATTAATCCTTTAGGGTTTTGTAGTGGTCTACATGTGTGCGTATCAGTTGAGTGAGAAATTTAAAATTTGTAAAAGGGTTCAAAGATGGCGGATGCGGTGATAAAAACTGCGTGCATTCAAAGCGGCTCAGTCGAGCCGTTAATACGGCTGCGCGCGGGTTAAAGAGGGAGCGAAACGAATTTGTGCATCGAAATCGATGCAACGAAATAGTTGACAGAGTGCAAGAATAAAGTGTATTGTCATCCATCAGCGTTACAACAAAAGCGACAATGGCAACTGCAGCCGCTGTAATAACCAATAAATGCAATGGCAGTTTGGCAGCAACAAAAGGCAACAACAATGGCGGGCATCAATAATGGAAACAAAATTGCCAACATTGTCATCATAACACACATGCACACACTCAGCACACATTGACAATCAATAACAACTGTAAAAAATATCATATTTATGACACTTGCCGAGAGCAAAGAATGCACGAGGCCATAAAATGCAGCCGCAGCAGCACTCGCAACAACAACGGCCACAAACAATACGTTGTACGAGAACACGGCCTAAATGTGTACGAGTGACTGCATTTATGAAATACATATTTAATGTTTTGCTCCTCGTCCCTCCCCCACTTCAAAGCGCTCGGGTCGCTTTCGTCGGTGGCGGAAAAGCATTAAGGTTAGATTTTTATTTGGCTTCACTTCGCCTGTGCAAGGCGTCCGGTGTGCAAGAGCGCCCACTTTGCCCTCAGTCCCGCCCTTTTGCATATCCACACTTGCAACACGCCACACCGACGAGTGTTTTCGCACTTGTCGTCGCTCTGGTTGCGCATGGTTTAAGTTGTTTTTCTGCCCCGGCTGTTGTTGTTGAGCGCTTTGTAATCGAAATCCGAGTGCCCTCGTAGTGGCCAAACGCATATGAATATTTTAATGCATTCCCACATTTTCATTTCGCGATTTTTTCATTCCACGGCTGGCTTGTGTTGGCCTCCGCTGTTAATGCCGAGTGCTGCAGATAGGAAAACGAAAAAAATTATAAAATCACAATACTACTTATAATGCGAGCAGTACGCCAGACCAGCGCAACTACGGTTGTTGCTGTTATTTTATGCAACTTGCCAACGCCCACGGCAGCTACAGGTTGCGCGCGAAGTTAGTCCACTTTCAGCTGAGGCAGATGAAAATCATTTGCAATAAAAACGGTTTTAACGACTTTATTGGCAGCGTGCAATGTTAGGTTGGCATTTTGCTCGAGGAGTGCAATATGCGTTAAATAATGCAATAAAAAAAACTGGTTCGGTATTTCTCAAGAAGCGATTGGAGTAGTATCAGTAATGCAGCTGCACAATTTTTGAAACCATCCAATGTTATATGCGTCACAGCGTATTGTATATATTTCTGAGCGATAATCAACGATCCGTAACGAATGAACTCTTGTAGATTTCTCGAATAGTTTCAAAAGTTTCGAAAATTTTGTAATATTGTTGTTATTGGAACAAGTGTCAGAGGGTGTGAGTATATGTGACATATTTGAACACACCATTTTATCTCTGTACTAGAATATAAAAGTATATACACGCTGCGCTATTTATATCAGTATGTAGGTATTGAATAACTTTAACATTTATCAACTATCTGCCTTGAGTAAATATGTCTTTGAAACATCAATGCAGTTCAATGTCAACCGCGAATCGCTTCCCATCGATACATCGCGCCCAAACAGTGACGCTGTACATTGAAAATAGTCCTTCAATCGGGCTATTTCAACGTGCATTTCATCGAAAATGTCAGAGTACTGCCAAGAACCCACATGTATCGTATCGTCACCGCGTTCAACAAACTCTTGGCGTCCGTGGAACCTCCTTGCGGCACATTTTGAAGGATGATTTGCATTTGCTTCCGCATTAAGTGCAATTGACTTAAAGAACATTGCCGACAGACCGTCGGCCAAATGGTCGCTCGAATGGTTAACACTGAACCTGATTTTTGGAAGCATATTTTGACCGGCGAGGCCCATTTTGCAAACTCTGGCACCAGTAACAAGCAAAATTGCCGCATTTGGGAAATGAAGAATCCACACGAGATCCATGAACCACCATGGCATGATCAAAAAGGACCATTGGACCATTTTTCTTCAGAAAGGGCGAAGCAGCCGATTGGAATCGATATCGGTGAATTTGTGCTCATTGTGTCTGTCCACAAATGTGTGATAAGGATCTGGACGGCTTCAACATAACGGGAACAGAGATTCCCTGGACGTGTAGTGTAAAACAATGACGACATTAACTGGACACTCAGATCTCCAGAGTTGACACCTACGAACTTATTTTTGTGGAGTTATTTGAAAAGCAAAGCCTCCGACCATTGACGAGCTCAAGGCAAAATTTCGTGTCGAAAGCATCGGTATATCGCTCGAGATGTACGGACAAGTGATGGAAAATGCAGGTGGCCACTTGATTGATGTTGTAATCACAGACTTGTCATATAACAATAGCTCACATATAGTTAATTATCCGTCGGTAATAATTTAATGATTGCACACTCTGTGTGCACATGAAAATCGGTAATCAGTTTTTTTACTATACAAATACTCAACAAAATGGTTTAGGGGTATTCTCGCAGTCTTGCAAAACCCTTGCACGGTGCACGAATCGCAAAACGTTTTGCAATTCGTGCAATGTGTACAACAGTGATACCATGTTTTATATGAGGGTGCAAACGTGCGTCAGCTGGTTGTCAAAAAATTCGTTCATTTTATTTAAAATTTTCTCAAATAATTCTTCACACAAACTTTGTTTTATTTACTTTTATATAAACATTTTGAATTTGTCAGCTAAAAACGAAAATTGGTTTCAATTATTACCATCTTCCAGAAGAATATTAAGTGCTGCACTTTCAATAAGAAAATTCAACATTTTTTGGTATTCACTGATCCGCCACGTTGTTTGCAATATTTGGAATACTTTTATTTTTGTGCGCTCTCGCAGTATTGCAAGTTGGGGGTCTTGCAAGTTTGCATTTTCACAAATTTTGCAACGCTGCAAGACTGCGGGAATACCCCTTTTATATTTTGTAGGCGAACAAGGGTGTTCTAAACTAAATGTTTTCCTAATGATTAAGGGGCCTATTACACTTTCAGCTTTAAAAGAAAAAAAGCTAATTTTTGTCATATAGTTTGGTTTTTCTTCACTATCTTTTTCACATTATATAACCTTCAGCTTAAAGTCAACGCCCTTTGTTCTGGCTTTGAAAATGTTTAATTTATACATAGTTATTTTCATTGACTGAGCTCAGCTTTGTGACTCAAAAGTGAGTAGATAGTGGATTCAAGTCCAAGTGGGCAAAACCTACATTAATTAAACCCATTTCTCTAGGGGACTTTCTTCACTTTATTTATACCGATGCGCTCAAGAATGCCTTTGTGTCATAATCATTTTGGTTGGATATATAAACTAAAACACATTCAGACCGGAAAGTTGGAAAACTGATTAATTTACACTGACCCACGAAAAATGGATCCACCATCTTCAAAAAGTTCAGCCAAGTAAAATACTTCGTCTCTGAATTCAGTATAGGAAAATTAATCATGAAACCCCAATGCAATATTTGTATTATTCAACTTTAACCCTTCTGTCAATACGAAGGTACCTGGGAACCTATTGCATTTTTGAAGTAAAAATAACCTACTTTCGGCCAAGGAACGCTATGCTGGTATTTTTAATATCTTCCTAAATATCAATTGACTAGCTATTAGATAACTTATATAGAAAGAAAACTTTTTCTGTATAACTTTTAGAACCAAATTTTGAACACTACCCCTTTGTTCTATACGAAGGTACCCGGGTACCTTCATACAAAATATAGTAAAACAATACAGTTTCAACGTGAAATTAATCTTTCATATTCAAGTGCACCAAATTTCAAATTTGAAATCAAAGTTATATTCAAAGATAAGTTAATTTTAGGACATTCGATCGAAGTCATCGACTTCAGATGGGTGTTGCTCTAAGATGTTTAAACCTTTGAAAGGAGAAGTTTACTCTGAAAAACTAAGTAGGCAATTGCCAAAGTATGTAAGACCCAAGTAGGCGTAAAATTGTTATTCAAAAATATTTATTCAAAGCTTTAAATCTTACGTCCGCTATGCTGCAACGGATAATCTTTTTACTTCTGAAGCGCTGACGGAATACCTTTTCACAAAAAATTTCACAAATCTGGTGTTAAAAAGTAAGACTCGACCCCTAAAGTCGTTTTTACAGCGACAAAATCTTTGGAGTTTTACTTTCCAAAGAGCAATGAAGCTGGGTGGTTCTTTCAACTATGCACCACGGCAAAGCAGTGCCAGGGGACAACCCGAAATTAAAAGTCTTTCGCATTTACAATTGTACAAAGGTCGCTATACGTTATGGCTCAAATATTGGCCCATTTCATTGCATGCTCAATATTTGCACCTTGGTAGCAAACATAAATTAGATACCACAAACAAAACCAGATGCTGTGGAGAATATCTTGAAAGGTGACATGAGGGGGAATTGGTGGTTCAAACTCCCACATATTTCCTAGGAACAAAAAATATGTGTGATGCATTGATTTCAAATGGTATTTTGGTCAAAAGTTGTATGCAGAACGCCTTCTTAAATGAAATCCTGTGTGCCCCGCTGAAGCCGAAAATTCAGAATAGACAAAAAAATTCCCTTGCTTTCACAATTTTTACACTAAAAATGGTTTTGAAGCAGTGGCCAAAAGCCAATGAGTCGTGCTATATCTGTTCCGATTAACGTAAGCAACAACGTAAAACACGAAAATGCTAAAATTATTGCACTATAAATATGTGTTTAATATTTTTAACTTGAATTATCAACAAATAACGCTTTGTTTTATAAGCCAACAACGATTTTCAAAATTTTTGCGCAATTATTTTCACTTTTCCCATACAAATTGTATGAAGGTACCCGGGTACCTTCGTATTGGAGATAGGTGGAAATTATTCGTATTGACAGAAGGGTTAATATTTCTGAGCCATGACACCATTAGGAATATGCAATCACTCTCAATTTCTCCATTACTAGGGTCTTCGCATGTGGATTTGGTCGGATTGTTTGCGCTCCCTTGAGGGTCCCTGGTCACTTGAGGGTATCAAATGAAATACACTTACCGCTGGAACTTTTAGATGGAACTTTTAGTATAGTGAAGCGATATCGCTAGATTTGTAATCATGTAGGCCAATGTCGGTTGATCCTACCGAATTCTGTATTAGGCTATCACGCATATAGGGAGAGCTCTGAAAGTTCGGCATTGTCCCTATTTGTGCGCCGTGTTGTGGGACAGCCAATTGGATAGCTTGAAGAGAGCTTTCATACTTTATTGGAAAAAGGCTCTGGTGTCCAATTGCCTACTGAGTCCATTGGCAACAGTGGCTCCTTTAATCTCAAGGCTCACACAAGATTGGTCTGCAAATTACTAGCTCAGCTGGTTGCAATGTTGAGCCACAAGTCTAAGTCTGAGAGAAAAGTAAGTGTTCACAAAACAACTCCCAAATCGCCGGTTGGTATAGGTTCTGAAGGTTTCTTCTAACCGAGAATAATAACAAATGTTATTAAACAAATTCCTATGTATGTAACGACACGAACCCTTTCGAACCTCTTGAATTTGTAGTAGCGGTTATATGGTGTCCAATACACTTGAGCTTTTTCTTTGATGACAGAGTATATTTCATATTATCTCATTTGCTGCCTGTATAAGATATTGATCAAAGAGGTCCTGGGTTGCCACACCTGCCAGCAATATTACAGCATCTATCCAGTTCGCAAAACATTTGTGGTTCTTCATTTTTTGGTTTGTCAATCAGAGCCGCCTTTGATTTTTGTATAACCTCCTCTCGGCTGCTAAGATCCACTTGGATTCGCAATTGGAATCGACATTTTTCGAATATTGGAATGACAAAGAGGCGTGGCCATAGAGCAGGATGCAAGCAAGCCACTTCAAACCGACCGCAATATGCTCACTGTGAGTAAACGGAAGAACGCCGAAAGCTTCTTCAGCAGTTCCCGCGTCTGCCTTTTCATTCCGCTGCGCAGGCTCCGAGCAAATAAATGAGCGCTCATGCACACGTCTGACATTAACACATTTCGGCATTTAAATGTTAAATGTTAAATGCAGCAACAGCAACAGCGACACGACGAATAAGTGCAGCAATAACAACAACAGCAACTGTAATACATACAAATGTCGTAGTCGTCACCTGTTGGCGTTGTTGATTTTTGCAATTTGCATATGCGCTCATCATGAAGGTGTAAAATAACAATTAAGCGACAATAAAATGTTTAACAACTTTTAAAATTGCTTGTTTTAGTTTTTAGTGCGGGCCACATCAACAGCAAAGTGTCAACAGCGACAGCAGCAACAACACCAACAACAACACCAACAACAACGTTATAATTACCCAGTGCGATGCATGCAGTCTGATAATTGCCAGCAACAGCAGCAACAACAAAAACCCTAACACTAAAAAGTGCGGGCAAAGTCAGCGAAACAAATACGCCGCAATGCCGACGTTGTGGTGTTTGTGCGCGTGCGCCGCAGACGTGCTTTAGGCAAAGCGCCGAGCGCTGTTGCCGCCCCGTGACAACGGACACTCTTCATGGCAGTTGCACTTGCAGTTGCAAATGCTGGCGTCATTAGCAGCGCTCAAGTGATTTTGCACGTTCCGCTGCGGCCCCACACAACCCACAACATCGCATGCACCCGCAGTTCGGCGCGCTGCGTCAGTCGCGTTTCTGTTCGGCACTGCGCGCAGGTGCAGGAAGCAATCCTCGTCACCTCAGTGCCCGCGCACAGATCAACTGCGCAAGTCTGCCGCTTGATGTCTCAATCTCAATCGAAAATCTGTAATGGCCACGAAATTGTGCGCGTCATGTCGGCTCAGCCGTCACTCACACGCCCATCATTTGCCAGTCATTAACATTAAAATAATTTGCACTCCGATCACTTCAGCGATCGCACGTCGCTCCGACTGGGGATCGTGTCGCTGCTCCACTTCAATTTGCTCTGGATTTGGAGATCGCCGCTGCGATAGGTCGATCGTCGATCGTTGCGAGCGGATACAGTTGCCATGACTCAGCACTGTGGAGCGGCTCTATTCGGAGGCGGTAAGAGACGTGCGTCCATCTCGAAAATTGCCTGCATTTTGAAAGGGATCGCACCTACTCACCGCTTGGCTGAGCGAAGGCGGTCGCGAGTCTTTGATGGACAGCTCATCGAGGCAGTGTAGAACGGCAATGGAGTTGCATGTAAGTCAAGTTGCGCTCCTAATCGTGGATAAGTTACGCTATCAATTGCAGTCATCTTGTCTCTCTCTCTTCCACGGACCGGGAAGAATTTCAATTAGGCGCTTTTTGTGAGACGGCGTCTTGTTCGTGACTATGCTAAACTATTCCAAAGAAGAAACTCTTCGATTTTAGAGAGAGACATAAGCGCTCGTTAAGTCCAATGACGAGCACAACGCTTTTTGGCACAGCAAAAGAGTCCACAATCTAAAATTCGGCTGTGACTGGCGCTGAAAAATGGTTGAAGGCTGAATGTTCTGAACAAGCGTTGAAAAGAAAAACTAGTGCAAAATCTATATTAAAAAAAAAAACCCCAAAAGTACTCACTATTTATACTTGTACTCGAGTACCCAACTTATAGTAGAAGTAAGAGCAGTAAACCACATAGTTTTTACTGCATTTAATGTATCTTATTCTAAATAAAAAAATGAAAAAAAATAAATTGAAAATATATATTGAGCCACGTTTTGGTCAAAAACATACAGAATGGAATCAGCTATTTCTGAACTGATTGAGAGAAATTGTAATTGAATTGAATTGACAATTGATTTATACAATAGAACTTAATAGAGGAGTAAAATATTAGGTTAATTATATGGGTTTACTATATGCATTTCGGTTTTTTAACAAACAACTCCATTTGCTACAACTCCATTCAGATTATGGACGAAAGGTTTTTCAAAAGCTACTTGTCTTATAAGTTTCCTTTTCGCTCTCATCCTTGTAGCTGGTAATAGTTTTAGTTTCCTTTTGAAGTCTGAAACAAGCTTAGAACTAATGGTTCACGATTTTAAGGTTTTGATTGCTGTTTTACTATCAAAAAGAATGCTGTAGTATAAAAAATGGAAAAGTCGAAGCAAAGTCTCTGTAAAAAAAAAAATATTCTTTTAAAAAATTGCCAATGTTTGAAAGTACGATACTGCAGTACTCGATTCTCAAGACTCATCGATACTGTCCATAACTTTATGTACACAAACTTGTAATAAGTGTGTGAATCTGATAGTCGAATCAAGCGCCCCAACCACTTTCCATTTCCGCGGACGCAAATGTTTACAGTTCGTATATCCATCTTGTTAGGCGCACTTCAACAAAACAGAATTAATTCAGTGTTTTTGTTTTAATTTACAGAGCGGCAGGCAGCAATTGGGCCTTTCAACGCGCACAGTGCATTAAAGAAAAACGTTAGTGTTCGGCTCCACAACATATGCGATAATTATGAAGATGACAGCGACGATGTGTTAAAACACGCCGCATGCCTGCAGCCGAGAGAATTCTAGTCATAAAATCAAAAATCCGAAATGGAAAAGGAAGCAGGCAGGGCACAGGCGGAACGCGCCAAATGTGTCCGGGGGCTAAAGGCCAGCGGCGCGCTGCCTAGTTGAGCGCGGCGGTTTGTTGGGTGCTGCAGCTTGCGCCATTTATCAAACGCCGCTAGCCGCTGCTGTGCACGTTTGCCGCCTGTTGCCTGTTGCCTGCCGCCTGCCAACAGCGAGCACTAAATTTAGCTGGAGCTACTGGCGCGCCGCTGCCGCACTAATGGATGCATTCGTTCGTTCGTTCGTTTCATGTTGGAAAAATTAAAAATTGCATTTGGGCGCTTTTACTTCAATTCATATTTATTGTCTTGGCTGAGTGCATTCCGTGTGAGAAAAGCGAAAATGGAAATGCGGGAACAAATCTTCAGCTACAACATAAATAAACAATAATTGAATGGCGACGCGCTGCAGGAATGTGCGGAGAATGTGTCGAGCGTTAAAAGGTTCACATGTTAAAATGCGGCACACGTCAACGTCGACAACAACAATAGCGCGACACGATTTAGAACAGCGGTAGACGCGGCAGTGCTGTTGGAGCAAAGATGCGGGGGAGGGGGAGAGATCACGAATGTCAAGATCCGATGGCGTTGGGAGCTAATTGCGTTTATTAGTCGCATCGGATTGAATTGTGGCAGATGATTTGTTTGGGCCGTCAATCGGCCGCGGTCGGCTGTCAGTTTGTTGTAAAAAACATAAACAAGTACAAAAACGTGTTCAGTTGCATTCGCTTTTAACTAGAGATGTAGGATTGATCGGTTGGTCCAATGGACTCGTTTGACATGTGCCGATTATTCGATTCATCAAAAATAAAGCTCGATGATTTAGATTAACCGCCTCGGTAGTCCAGCGTAACTGTACTGGGCTTCCATCCCAAAGTTTTTGAGTTTCAGTTGGCCTTGGCCTTGGCCACACTTTTAAAATTTTCAGTTTTGCTTTCCTCTAATTATTTTCCATTACTTCAACACCCTCATAAAAGGTGATTTTTTAATAACTTTCTTTTTGACAACACTGTTTTTGACAGCTCAGCTGTTTTCGTATAAAATGTTACTGTCAAACCTATTCAGTTTGCTCTATAATTTAATCGTGAATCGACTTACAAACGAACAACGCTTGCAGATTATTGAATTATAAAATTATATTATTAAATTATTACATACTCAAAATTCATGCTCGATTAAGAAAGTGCATCGTGCACTTCTTCCATTTTATGGTCATTTTGGGCGACCTTCTGAGGCGTCTATTTGGAATCTTGTGACTTAATTTCGCACCAAATTTACATTATTGGATAACACTACTCGACAAAAAATGGGTTCATCGCGTGCTCCTAAAAACAAAAGTATTTTTTAGACTAATCTTCGACTGCTGAACACGAAACTGAAAATCAAAAAATTTTCTTAAGAACCGGTTTCTTCTTTCATTCGATACCCATATCTTCATCATTGCACAATCGCAAATATTTAAAAAAAATATTTTAAATGTGTATATCCTTAAAATTGTAAAGTCCTTTAAGAAGGTTTTTGGGTCAGAAAATGAAAAACTGACTATGCCCGGATATTATAAATGGCCTCTAGTTTCACGTCTACATAAACATTTGGATGGGTCTCGAAAAAATGAAAAATTTTGTTCGCACGGTGTAATAAATGAAAAGTTGGTCTTTTCACTCCGTGCATTATAACTTTGTCATTTTTCTTTCAATTCTATTGATGTTAGGCTTAATATTTGCTCAAATAATATATCTTTCATCTTAGATCTTAAAACCAGAGAAGCTCATTTATTTTATCCATAATAAAACCATTCGAAAATGTATAATTTAAAAAAATGGTCAAAAATTCAATTTTTTTTTAACTTTCATCGTCAGTAACTTCCCCAAATCTCATCGGATTTGGACAATCCATGTATCGTTAGAAAGGCTAGTTAATTACCTTCTGAACACATGTGTTAGTTGGATGATTGGTTTACAAGATATGTGCTCATAACTGAAATAAGAGGTGAAAACGGGTTTTTCGAAGGTTTTTCGAAAACGCTTCGAAAAATGTTTTGATTTTCAGTTTCGTGTTCAGCAGTCGAAGATTAGTCTAAAAAATACTTTTATTGTGAGGAGCATTTTTCGTGTCGAGTAGTGTAATTGGAAGGCAAAGTTCGGTGAACAGTTTATTTCACGTTTGAGGCCGGTCAATAGGCCGCCTTGATCGTGCGATTTAACGCATTTAGAGTATTTTTTGTGGGGCTATGTTAAGGCTCATGTCTATAGCGACAAGCCTGTAACGGTTGACGCACTGGCAGTCAATATTGAAGAATTTATTCGTGAAATACCGGCCGATATGTTGGAGAGAGTGTACGAACTGTGGACACTGTTTACGAACAGTTGAGCTGCGATCAAAAATAAAACTTGCGCACACGGGCGGAAGAAAACGCGTGTTTCTCGTGGTTTCTCTGTTGCAACTGATTCTTTATTTAAGGTGTTCTAACTGTACCGATATGAGAGTTGACAAACGGTTAAACGATGAGTGTATATGTAAGTACATAGTAGACAACAATGCAAATTCGTATTTGAGTGAGAATGAGAAAAAACATAGTGATTCTAAACGTTGCAATGAGTACAAAATATTTCATGTTGACTTATATTGGAATTAAAGAAAACGGCGTCAACATCCCGGGGGCGTTGAAAGAATCGGCTTTCAAGGATTAACCAACAACGCTAGCTTATGTATTGGGCGGCGGAACATCCCTTTTGCAGTTTTCACGTCGGCTACCCTGGTTCTTCCGTCTTTGCCAGGATGGGTGGCAACAACTCGACCGATTGCCCACTTTTGAGGTGGCAAGTTATCTTCGTGAATGAGTACCAGAGTATTGTTAGTTATGTCATTTCCGTTGCTCGTCCAACGATGGCGTTGAAGCATGTCGTTCAAGAAGTCCACAGACCACTTCTTCCAAAATTGTTGCTTTGCTGCGGTGATTCGTTTCCACCTCTGCAAGTGGCTAATGTCGTGGCAATCAACTGGCGGCTCCTGTATAGCATTCATGGGGCCACCAATCAAGAAGTGACCAGGCGTCAGAGCTTCAAAGTCGTTTGGATCGCTAGATAGAGGTGATATGGGGCGCGAGTTCATGATCGCCTCAATCTCCACAAGCGCAGTCGTCAGCTCTTCGAATGTCATCTTTGCATTTGCCAGGGTACGGTACAAGTGGCCTTTTGCGGACTTTACTGCGGCTTCCCAGATGCCACCGAAATGCGGTGCCCTGGGTGGAATAAAATGAAATTTAATAAACAGTTTTAAGCTAAATTCGACAATACTCTTTTGGAACGATTGGCTTTGGAAAGTCCGCCTCAAATCAGCTAGTTGAGTATTGGCCCCTACAAAATTTGTGGCATTGTCACAAAAAATGTCAGAAGGTAGGCCGCGACGTCCAATGAGCCGTTTTAGCGCGGCAATGAATGCCTCCGTGGATAAATCCGTGATTGCTTCGATATGAACTGCCTTGGTCACAAAGCAGACGAAGATTGCTATGTAGCATTTGTAGGGTTGCTTGCCACGGATTTTGAGGTACGTGTGGATGGGCCCGCAAAAGTCGACTCCGCATCGTGCGAATGGCCGCGCTGGCGTGACGCGCTCTGGTGGTAAATCACCCATAACCTGTTGTAAGAGTTTGGGGCGATAACGAATGCAGCTCGTGCATGACCTTACTGTCTTGCGCGCGATATTTCGAGCGCCGATGATCCAAAATGTTTGGCGGATAATAGAAAGTAACGCTTTCGGACCCGCATGAAAGTTGTTGACATGTAGATGGTGAACCAATACTTCGACGAAGTGACAGTTCTTCGGTAGTAGAAATGGATGCTTTCGATCTTCTGGTATGTTTGCATGTCGCAACCGACCGCCTACCCGAAGTAAGCGAAACGAGCCGATTGTTTGTATGAATAGACTGAGTGTTTTTGCTGAAGACTTAATTTCTTTGTTTTTATCGAGGCAATTAAATTCATCAGCAAAGTATTCTTGTTGTATATTCCAAATGATGCAGTACAGTGCATTTTTGCGCTCGTCGGCGGTGATTACCTGCTGGAACTGTCGGTCCTCGTGATGCACGCGAAATCTGAACAGCCAACTGATGACGTTGAGGATTTTATTGTATGAGCTGGAGCGCTCAACGAAATTCAGGATCGAGTTTTCTCTGACTACGCACTGTAGAACAGTTTTTCGAATAGCGGATTCCACTTCTGTGTCGGTCGTGGTAGGTATGTGGGTCTTCGGCCAGCGAGCTTCATCCTCTTTTAAAAATGCTGGGCCTGAGAACCAAATTGAGTTCGATAGCTCCGAGACTGAACAGCCACGTGACACGATGTCTGCTGGGTTGTTGGCGGTAGGAACATGCCTCCAACTGCATCCGACTGTTTCTTCTTGAATTTCGGAAATACGATTTCCTACGAAAGTGTTCAGTGTCGATGAGTGCATGTTTAGCCATTGGAGTACTACTGATGAGTCTGTCCATAAAAATGATGAAAGATCGAATTCGCCGAATAGGGGAGAAATTTTCGCATACAGCTTTGACAGTAAGTGTGCACCGCACAACTCTAACTGCGGTAAAGTTCTCTTTTTCGTTGGTGCTACTCGACATTTTGCTGTTACGAGGTTGATGAAAATTTGTTGACGCTTATTTACAACACGAGCGTATATGCAGCATCCGTATGCTCTAATGGATGCGTCGCAGAAACCGTGCAGCTGCACGCTACGTGGAGCAGGACGTAAAACATACCGAGGTATTTGTAGGATATTCAAGTTATTAAGGTCTTCAACGAAATTTTGAAACGCGTTTTTTGTATTTTGGGGTACTTCGACATCCCAATCTATTTTTCGTATCCACAGATCTTGCAGTAAGACTCTTGGTTGAATAAGTATGGGGCAAACGAAGCCGATAGGATCGAATATTGATGACGTAAGCGACAAAATTGCTCTTTTGGTGACAGTTGAGTACTGTTTTTTCGGCCGAAATGAAAATAAGAATAAATCCTTGCTCGGATTCCAAGTGATGCCTAGCGCACTCGTTATGGCTGGCTCGTGCAAATTCATGTTTTTGCCTTGTGCAGTTTCTGATTTGATCGTTGAATGGTTCGATTGAAATTTTGCTAATTCGAATCCTCCCTTTCGTAAAAGAAGCGTTGTCTCTTTTTGAATTTTCGTAAGTGTATCGCAATCATCAGCTCCTGTCAACAAATCGTCTACGTAGAATTGAGTTTTGACCGTTTCCGCTCCGATAGGATATACGTGCTGGTACTTATCAGCGACAAACTGCAGGCTACGAATTGCGAGAAATGGAGACGCCGACATACCGTATGTGACTGTATTTAGCTCATAGGTGTGAATAGGCTCCTCTTCACTTTCTCTCCATAAAATTTGTTGAAACTGGCGGTGAGATGGATGTATCAGCACCATTCGGTACATCTTGACGATATCTGCCGTAAGTGCATACAGCCGCAAGCGAAAACGGAGAAGGAGTATAAAAAGTTCGTCTTGTATTGTCGGACCGGTAAGAAGAATCTCGTTCAATGATTTCTGAGATGTAGTTTTTGCAGACGCGTCAAAAACGACGCGCAACTTTGTTGTCGTGCTATTCGGCCGGAGAACACAGTGGTGGGGTATGTAGTAGTGTGGTCGACTCAAGTTCGCATTTTCCACGCGCGTCATGTGGCCAAGGTGCTCGTACTCCCTCATGAAATTAATGTATTGCTCTTTTACCTGCTGATCACGCGACAAGCGTCTCTCAAGTGAAGTGAATCTTTTCAACGCTAAATTGTACGAAGAGCCAAGCGCGGAAGGATCTTCCTTGAACGGCAACATTACTTGAATACGACCGTCTTGAGTTGCCTCGACATCCAACACAAACGAATTTTCGCACGCTTGGTGCTCTGCGCTCAACTCGGGCTTGGACGAAATTACATTTTCGACAGACCACAAACGTTCAAGTTGTAAATTTAAATTTTCATCTTCACAGTCGTTAGTGATTGTAAGGCAAGAGCGGAGTTGTCGTCTGTCAATGGTTTTGTAGCGTCCGGACACCACCCAACCAAATTGTGTTTCCTGTAGCGTCGGCAAGTTTGGTCCAAGCTTTATTTGACGAGAGCGTAAAATTTCGAAAAAGTTCTCAGCTCCTAAAAGCACGTCAATACTCTGAGATTGATAAAAGTTTTCATCAGCCAAGTCAAGGTTTGGTGGTAAATTCCATTTGCGTATATCAACATCGATTTCGGGTTGATATCCTGATACGCGGTTGGTGATGAAAAAATTTATGTTAAATTCTTCGTTATCGTAACGTGAGCGAACGATGGTCTCAGTTTCAAATTTGATTTTAGATGAGGACCCTCCTACACCGACGATGTCCGTTGTTTTGTTTCGTTTAGGCAAATTCAGAATTCTAGCAAACTTTTCGGTTATTAGATTTACTTGGGAGCACGAATCCAAGAGCGCACGACAAATTTTCATTTCACCCAAACCATCACGTATAAGTATGACCGCTGTTGCTAGGATGACTCGATCCGATGACTGCTCAATTGTAGTGTTGACCGCTGCTGATGGCGATGATGGCTGTGTCGTTGAAGTAGGTGAGGAGTTTTCGTTGGTGTCCGTTGACAACCGATGCAATAAAGTATGATGAGCTTTCTTACAGGTTTTGCACCTATTCTTCGACGAGTATTTGGAAACCACATGCCCCTCAGATAGGCAATTGAGACATAGGCCTAATCTTTTGATGTTGCTGTATCTGGCCTCGTGCGCCATTGCCTTGAACTGAGCACAACCACTAATCCAATGATCTAAGCTTTTGCACAGCGCGCAGGACCGTTGCTGAGTGTGGAACGATGAGCGTGAAATTCGTTGTTGCCGTGGCGCGCTGCGCTGATTGTTGTTGAAGTTGGATGGCGGTATGCTCGGATCAGATGATTCTAAAAATTGGCACCTTCTGTCCAGAAGTTTGCAGAATGCTTCCCATGTTGGTAGTTCTGAGAGATCCACGCTTTCTTTCCATTTTCTTTGCGTTTCACTATCAGCCTTTTCGGAAATCAAATGAATAAGCAAAGCATTGCAAATCTCTTCCGCGGTTCCTAGCGACTTAAGCGAACTGTATATGGCTGATGAGCTATCGACCAAACTACGCAACTGCACAGCTGATGGCTTTTGCATTTCTGGCAAATTGTACAAATTCGAAATATGCTCTAGGAAAATTAACGATTTATTTCCGTAGCGTTCTTCTAAGCGCTGTAGGGCTTTTGGATAATTTTCCGAAGTGACTTGAAAGGCGCGTACGGTGTCTTTTGCTTGAGAGTCTAAGCAGCGAATTAAATGATTGAACTTTTCTAGTGGCGATAGCGTGCTGTCCTTGTCAACAAATTGTTTAAATGTGGAAATGAAATTTCTGTATTCCGCATATTTTCCTGTGAATATTGGCAGATCTATGCTAGGAAGTTTGCTTGGCGATGCAAACGGGACAGCGATGGATGAATCGAAACTGGATCTTTTGTAATTGTCGCCAAGAAATTCTATTATCATTGCCTTTGTTGTAATGCATAAGTCTTCTATTTCCGCTCTGTTCACATCATTCTCATTTAAAGTCTCGATTTCTGTTTGCATTGCCAAAAGTTGCTTGAAATAAGCTTCCACCAATGACAACCTGCACTCCAATTCAGCAATCGACATAGATGAAGTCACTAGATTTTTTATGCGCGAGACATTCTGTTTTGCTGCCTTTCGCTTTTTTGTCAAAGTTTCTAATTCTGCCATGATTCTCGTGAACCAAAAAACAAAAAAACGACCTTAATGAGTGAAAGAGAATCAACAATGTTTGGCTGAGTCTACGAGCGACGAGAGCCTGGCTGGGTTATCACTCAACCAGCGAAGCGACGAACGCACGAAATGTCGCGACAGCGAAGATGCAATAGAGAAGAGAAAGTGGAAAGGCGAAATGCACGCGGCGAGTTTTTGCATATGACTGGCGTACAATGATAATTGAGGGCGAATTAACGAAACCTCCGCTAGCGCAGCTTTTGTTTTCTGCGCATATGCTTGTATGTATGCTTATATGTGCGGCCCAAACGATGTCTGCAACAACAACTGCTTACGACGATAGCGCTTCTTTATATGTGAATGCTGATGCTCTTTTTTGATTTCCCTTCTGCTCGTGCTCCTCCGGACGGCTTCTCCGTAGAACCAAGGTCGACTGGAACTAGCGCTGAAGGGGTGCTCCAAAGAATAACTCCGTTAAATTTGAGTTTTACGCGAATTAAGATACCGGACCGATGCTCGAAGCTCAATGCCTTGAATTTTGCATTAGCACTGTCTCTTGTTTTATTTTTTTTTTTTGAATGATATTTTTTTTTTTTTTTTTCCGAAAATTTTACTTTAGGCTCGTGCCCCACGTTGGGCGCCAAAAAATGTACGAACTGTGGACACTGTTTACGAACAGTTGAGCTGCGATCAAAAATAAAACTTGCGCACACGGGCGGAAGAAAACGCGTGTTTCTCGTGGTTTCTCTGTTGCAACTGATTCTTTATTTAAGGTGTTCTAACTGTACCGATATGAGAGTTGACAAACGGTTAAACGATGAGTGTATATGTAAGTACATAGTAGACAACAATGCAAATTCGTATTTGAGTGAGAATGAGAAAAAACATAGTGATTCTAAACGTTGCACTGAGTACAAAATATTTCATGTTGACTTATATTGGAATTAAAGAAAACGGCGTCAACAGAGAGTATGAACAATTTGAGGCGCAGTCAACATTTACATAAAATCATCTTTAAACATTGAATTATATAGATCGTTCTATCGACTCAAATAAAAATTTCATAAATTTCTCTAAATGTTATGTGTTTTTTTATATCAAATCCGAAGGCCCTTTAAAAATCAAAAAGCCCAATAACGTCACAATGTCAGTACGGCCTAACGGATAATGACACAACGTTAAATATAATTTAGTCGAAAACTCAAGGAACTATAGATGGCAGCTCTACCACCTAGGACTGCTAGTGATGGACTAATCACCCACCATGACAGAATTTTAATTGATCAACGTAACTAACGCTTGTTACAATCCTCTGCTCCCAAGCGGAGAAAGATTTACCATACTCTCAGGAAGGGGCGAGCGGGGTCGGGTGTCATAACCCCGCTTAACCTATAATTATTCAACATTTTCAAACAAAGCATGTCTATCGAGTAGGGAGCGGATTTCCGTGCAAATTCATGTTTTTTGTGAATGTTCTCAACAAAATGGATGAAATATCTTTCCGAATAAGAAATGTTTAGTTGTCATTGCATTGTTATTACATATTTTTGCATATTTCGTTTTAAATACATGTTTTGTTTGCTTATAGAAAATTAACAAAAATCATATCAAAAATTTAGAAAGTTATTGATTGCAAATCTTATGAGTCATTGATTTTACTTCGTAAACGTAATAAATGTGTTTAATGCGAGTTAAATTTCTAATATTTATTAATTTGTTGTTTTGTTAGTATTCTTTGTTCACAATAAAATTATAAACAAAATTGTTTGCATATTTTTCACTTTAAGACCATGAAAATCCGGCCCCTTCTAGTGAATATGGCAGATTGTCGACCGGAATGTCCTTCAGGGATGGCTTCTACGTCCTTAAAACGCCTTTGTTTTATACTTAGGTGAATGTATTTTTGAAAAGGTGAAAGTCGCACGATGCCGCATCATGTGAAAACGAGGAGTGGTTGATGGTTCAAATTAAACTTTTAGTCAATAAATCAGTCACAAGTTTCAATCGATGAGATGGCGTCTTTCAATAGCCAAATGTTCAGTTAAAATTAGATGAGATTTCAAGGATTTAAATGAAGATTTGGTTGTTCTTTGAGGAATTATCGCACAGTTTTGATGGAATTTGCGGTGATCGCTGATTTTACTTGCAAAAATGTTGGTTATCATTTATGTCCTGACAATCGTTTTAACCCATTGCTGCCCGGTACCAGTTCCGCCCATACGATTTTGATAAAATTTCATACACGACCTAGAAGTAACCCAAAATGATCAGAAACAAAATTTCAGCTTTATATCTCTGCACGTTGCTGAGATATTCATTAGGTATTTTGTACCAATTACGCAGCAATGGTAACTTTTTTCTATACTTTGTGAAGTGATCAGCTAAACACGTGAAAGAAAGTTATATTTTTTACATGTGAGTTAGGAGGCAGATTTTTGTTAAGTTCTAAGGCCACTACGTTTCGCCACATTTTCCACCTTCGAAAAATTCACGATACTTGGAGTCTGGTAACTCCAGCTAGATGCCGAAATTTTAGGGTGACCTTCACTAGGTTAAGGTAGTTTCATCTTTACCCTAACTATCCCTATCAATGGTTTTGAGAGATCTCAAACATTGACTTTTTTTTTTTTGTGATTTTTTAAAAAAATCTATTTTCATGGGTAAAATTTTACCCATTGGGCAGCAATGGGTTAAGTCGCGTGTACTCCTCATGATTTCTGCCACAAGATAAGCTTGGTTCATCAATTGAAATAATGTTTTAATCGTAGATCGAACTTCAAAAAAATTAAGGAATCCTATCCTATGTATACAAAAGAGAGAATTATAAACTTTTCAATTTTCTCAAGACCTCTTTCTTAAAAAAGTGTTAAGGATGGTTTTAAACAAGCATAATCCCACAGCCGCCGTGGCTCAGTTGGTTAGTGCGCGGTCCAAGCGAGTCGCATGCAGAGCGACGCTAGTTCGAATTCTGCATGTAGTAACACCTAAAAAAAAATAACGGGAAACTCGTTTTCTCTTTCGGTGGCTGTCCTCTCAGCTGGAAATGGCAAACCTCTGAGAGTAAAAATTGCCTATTAAAAAGCTCCCAACCTGCCGTTCGGAACCGGCATAAAACTGTAGGTCCCTTCCACCCGCGTACAAAATTCACACGCACAACACGGGTGGTTGCGGGAAGCTAGGTCTCGCGTAAGCGGGCTGTCGTGCCAATCAATTATTAATTATTAAAAATTATTATTAATCCCAACACAACAAAGTTACAAAGAGTGGTTAAATTAATTATATCCTGGCAAAAGTTATAATAAAACAGAAAACCAAATGTATCATTTTTGATACAAAGCTCGATCTACAGTTAATAAATTTAAAACAAAAGTTAATATTAGCTAATATTTGTTCGATACTAATTTTTTATTGATGACACAAACATACTTTCACTTTAGACCCAATGAAACAAATTTCATGCAATTTTTACTAAAAATCGAGGAAAGTTATGCCTAATTGGCAAACCAAAAATTTTAATCCCCCCGCCCACTTGATCAAATTCTAGCTACGCCCCTGCTCCAAGATTTCAGAACATTTCCTGCTTTCGAACACTTTGTCCTTGTGTTCCGGTCAAATTCTAAAATGCCCAGTCAAACCAGCACTAAGTACGAAGGAACTTTTGTCAGATTAATAAGAATTTGTAAAATTTTTTTCAAAGAAACCCATAATTTTATGTGAATAATAAAAAACTGCCAGACTGTTGTACCATTTGAGTTATCCTCATTAGGAAATTAAAGAACGATGTTTCTTTTCAAGTTAAAAACTATTTTTTTTGCTACAAGCAAACGAAATATTAAAATTATCAATTTTTCAATTTTATCAATTATATCAATGATATGTTTATTTTTTTTTTAATTTATTTTTCCTTTAGATTTTAAATTATTTGTAAAATAAAATAGAGTTTTGAAGAAATTTCTTATGAGGTTTATTCTTTAACCAATGTGACCCGATCGAAGACTTATTTCTATTTAAGCTTCAGATTGTCCACGACTTGAAAACCAATTTGTTTCTAGAAAATTCAGTTTTACTCGTTTTGCTCACACAGTAGGCTGTTAATGCTTCACATTGCTCAAAATTAGCTACACTACAAGTGTTCGAGCACTTTTGTGTGGCACTGTACGTGTGCTGTTTGTCTAGTCGGCAGACTTTGTAAAGAGCTCCCCATATAGAGTTTTCCAAAGACTACCGCCAAAAAATGTCAAAAACGTCAACAGTGGGAAACTGACGCATTCAGCGGGGAACAACAACAAAGCGGCAGCAGCATCAGTTTTCCCGAAATACGTCTGCACTACTATGCAGACAATGCGCCGGACATTCGGCAAATATGGACAACCACAACAAAAACCCCTTTAAAAGTGTTTGTGGAAGAAAATTCAAAATAAACCGATCAACGCGCACCGTCCAGCAGGCAAATGAACGCGATCGAGTACAATGGTTGCCGACCGAGCGATCAAAGGTGCCACGACGCGTCGCAGGGAAAGGGATATTCACCAAAAACAACATGGAAAGCGGCGAACGGGCCAAATAAAAAAGTGACGCATTGTTGGGCGACAGCAAATTGACATAATGTGGCGTTTAACAAATTCCAAACACTCACACACGAGAACTGCCGGTGCAGCCGGAGCGCACTCGCCGGCGAAAAACAATGGGCATCCATCAAGCGGACAAAGGGTCATGTCACGTTGCCGCAGACCGAAGCCTACGAGCATTACGGGCACCGGGCGGCAATTGTGTCGTAGCGCGGCCGCCGGGCGCAGCCAAGACGGCATTAGTCGGTCTCAGAAAAGAAAGAAACAAGATAGAGCGCCCGCCTCGGGCGCTCTGCAGACGCAGCTTGTGCGCCACGGATTAAGCCGTCCTGGAGCAGCAGCGACAGCGACAGCCACACTCAACACTGTACACAGCAGAAAGCCGAAAACGCCGAAGAGAAAAACAACTATGGGCATAAGGAGATGAGATGGGATGCCGCAGATAAACCGATAACGCACCGAATAATGCCAGGCTGGCAGCGCGGTGAGATGAAGCGAGGTGAGGTGTCTGAATGCACGAAAAGGTGGCGACCAAAATGACATAATGCAGCGTCAGCGTCAGAATTTGCAGGCAGCGCGTAGCTGCAAATGAGGGAATTAGCGTAATCGGATCGCACATCTCATTGTCGCTGTCGTTGTTGTCGTTGTCGTGGTCGCTGTCATTGTCAGAGGTGGAGGCGCACGCTCGAGTGCAGCGCTTTTTGCGCCAACCGCCATGGGCACAGTGTGCGCCTCCTTGTCGCTGCCAGAGATGCCGCGGCTCGGAGCTAATAAAGAGATCAATGGAGCGAATGATACGCGCTGGCCATTAGCAGTAGTCGTCGTCTTACCAGTTGCTGCTGCATCAGGCGGCGAGCAACGAGCGACAACAAAGTGCGCCGATCGAGAATCTTTTCAAAATTCTTACACCTCCGTACACACCTACGCGGGCGTGTGGAATGCGTACGTGATGCTCGCTAAAAACACTTAATCCGCTTTTCAACGTTTATCTAAGCCAGCCGCACGTATTTAATAATCAGTTTGCAGCTGAGTGTATTAAAGATCTAGCAGAGTCTTGCTGGAAGTTGTGTGTTGTGAAAATTGTTGGATTTACCACCTTACGTGCTATTTGACGGAGTTTCCATTTGGCACATACAAATTGTTGTTTGCTATTTTTTGGTTTGTTATTTTTCGTAAACACGACTGCGTATTTTTGGAAGCAGTGCCTAGAAGTCAGGGCGCACCTTTTTGGACACTTTGGAATCATTAGAAATATAAGGTTTGGCGATGAATCGCAGCGTGTGGCATTTCATCCTCAATTTTTTTTAGTTTGAACACGTCGTTTGAGTACGTTTCTCTTTTATGAAAATATGAATATATGTACATATATACATTATATTCTTCAGATCAGTTTGTGGTTAGGGATATCATTTTTCTTCAACTTGAGTCAAGGATTTTTCCTTTATTTCGATCGATCTATGCCTAATTTTGCATGGTTATTTATTTGGAGGATTCTTATCCATTGCTTTCGCCACATACAGCTTTCGGGACTGATACAGAAAGCAGTACAAAACTATCGCAGCTCACTTCAATCAATAGCCACTTTTACCCTTTCGCTACAGCTTTTTACTGGGGAAAGTAAAAATTTTTAATTTTACGTTTCAGGGTTCTATTTGGTTGTATTAGCTACATTCCAACAGACATTTTTTAATTTTTATACTCGCACCCCTTATTTTAGAGTGTTTTTCTATGAGAGCAATCACATCGTTGTGGCTGTAATAATTACTTAAACATAAAATTTTTTACGCATAACGAAAATTTGAATATTTCTTCATTTACCTCAGCCAAAATTTAAAAGAAAAAAGGATCTAAATTGAAAGAAAACGTCAAATTAAAAAGTTATCTAAAGTTTCCTGCTTCTTCTTCCTTTACTATGTCAAGATACCATTAAAAAAACGTGTATACTTCTCTTCTTTAAACTTTAATATTCAGTTTATTAATTTCGTATTTTTCCTTAAATTTCAAACTAGTCTAAGGACCAACAAAAAATGTATTCTTGAAACCACAGAGGGTTCAGACGTCCACAAAGTAGCAATGTGCCATATGGCAAAAAAAAAAACGAAAGGGTTAACTATGGTTAAGCATCTGGCGCCCTAACCGGCCATTATTCTTGCAACTACCACCTTCACAAACTAGGCTTGGTCATCGACAAAACGTGCAGATACTGCAATGAGGTCGACGAAACAATGGAACACGTTATCATAAACTGCCCCGCCCTGGCACACAGACGTGCAAAGTTTCTAGGGAAACATATTCTCGGTGATGAGGACCTGATGCAAATATCGCAGAAAAGTCTGATTCAATACCTGAGCACATAAAACACCAGATGATTCAAGGGGCACAATAAACCTACTAGGTTGCAGTGCGCAAGGGCATTGTCCCTACCCATTATCATTACATTACATTACATTACATGGTTGAGCAGGGCTCCTCTATCTTTTTTTAATTTAAAATAAATGTCTTTCTCTTCATTTTAGATTTGAAATGATTGAGTTGATCGACAAACTTCCCATAGAAGAAGGGATTTCAGACGATTCTCCGGAATCAGGGTTTAGTCAAAACGTTTGTCCGGCTCTTAGAAAGTTCTTATTTTAATTGTTATACGTACGTTCGTTTTAAATTATTTAAGAGAAATACATTCTGTGTCTGGAGTGTTTGTTGGAATGCTGGAATTCTCCAGAGATAAACAAGTATATGTAACATATATACACAGTTTTCTGCTGGTCATACTTCCTTATGACGGGGTCATCTACAAAAAACATGGCAGTCTAACGCAGAAGGCCTCAGTATAGGGTTGAAGTGCGGTCAACACATCGCTAGGTGAAAACAGTGAATTTGAGGTTCTTAAAAATGTTGGCTCGGAACGTCGAATTTTGTGACAAAGACGAACGATTGAATTATTGAGTGTCAAAGTAACGGTGAACTTTTACCGTCGTTATAAAATTCTTACAATCTTACAAGACAACCTTATTGTGTAGACATAACTAATGGTCATGGAAGTGCTTTAAATATAAAAATGTACTTCAATCAAAACTATTTTCGGCATAAGACCGCTAAATGGATTTACAAAATGGTTTTAATTCATCCCTAAGCACTGACGCCAGTGGAGAAAAAGAAGTTAGGTGTATATCACTATACTATCAAAAGTGGGATGATTTGTAATTATTATTATTTTAATTCATAATTATAATTATTACAAATATATAGTTTCGGACAAAATTAATTCGACTCAATTCGTATTGTTCGTGGCTGTTTTTCTTTTATTTTATTTCAGTCGGTTTTGTTTGACCAAATTATTTGATACCGTTGAGATGTTTTTTTCTTCTTATTATTCGGCTAAAACATCCATGCCGCAATTGCACCCACCAATTCCCACCGCGTGCGAATTCCCGATTTTTCCCCCTGCGGGTCGAGACATTTGAGCAAGTTCGATTGAAATCGTATAAGCACTTAATTGGGAACAAATTAAAATTAATGCGATAAACCAAGTTCGACAAACGATTTGCAACTCCAAGATATAGGATAATCTCAATGGCGACAATTAAAAGTGCATCGACCACACGTGCCAACTGCACTGACGAAATCGTTTACCACTTCCTGGCGCAATGAGTGCAGCAACCTTTTCGCTTCGAGGCGCTGTGTGTGAGAAGTGCTCAGTGGACTGTACCACCCAGGCGACACCCACCAGTCGGCCCATATGCTTCTGCTTCCCAGCGAGTCTAGGCGGATGTGCGATTATTTACATCCGCACCACGTGACGGGGTGTCATTTGCCGGGCGGTGCTTCTTTTTCTTGGCGTTGTATGAGGAACGCTTTCACTGTTGCACTTGTTCTGCGCGGACGGCAAATTCGACTGCCGCAGCTACGCGCACGCTCCACGCTCCTGCGCACAGCGGCACGTGTGGGCCCAATTGTTGTTTATCCTAACAATTTGTGCCGGCAGGCGCTCGCCGCGCAGCTTCGTGCCACTGTGCCATTTATTAGTTGGCACAACACTTTAACGACTTCGCTCGCTGCCGGCGGAAGGCGAAAATTAAAGTTATTCACCGCGCGCTCTACCTCATACGTCCTCCCACGGGGCCGGAGTCAATGTAGCAGCCGACTGTGCTTCCGTCGACGCTTCCAACAACCATCAGGCGCCCACCGTCTCCTTCTCCGCTGATTGCTAATGTGCGCTGCGTCTGCGGTGCTTTTGCCGGCAAGGATGCGACCGCGAAATGCCGTCGTGTGCAGTCAGCTTCGTCCAAATTGTTGCCATTGTTTTCGGCCACGTGTCCAGGGTACACATTGGCCCGCGGCCACGTGTCATCATGCGTCTCGCTCGTCAGCTGCGCGCACAGCGTTCGGGGTTGACTTTGTGTTGCGCTGTTTACGTTCTCGATTCTGTGTTTTCATTATTGCCACTTGGACGACGGAGTGTCGCACGTGTCGCACATGTATTTTTTTAAGTGTTGCCGCTTCGGCCTTTGACTTTGCGCTCGCGCCACCCAAAACACGGAAACCACCAACTCAACACTTCTTTTCGGCTGGAAAATGGTTTTTTACGCTTTCTTCCGATGCATTTTTTAAGCTCCGGCAACGCGCATTTTTTCATTGAGGGCGTGTCGTCTGTGCCATTTTGTGGCTAATATTTCCTTTTGCTGTTGTAATAGAAATATGAGAATTTATGTTTTGGCTGTCTGGGCGTTGCGGCGAAAGGGGTCTCTGGAACGACCACATGCGGTGCACTTGTGCCGAAAGGCTGCAGGCGCAGAACGTGGCTGTGATAATTCAATTCGATGTGAAAGTCAAGTCAATTGTTATGGTGTGTGTCGGTTTTGCGCTTTGCAGTTCATTAAGTCATTAAAGTGTGGGAACTATCTGCGCGGCATTTTGATCGAATAGGAACCTGTTTATTTCTTCCGAATGAACTCGGAAGATCAAAGGTCGGTTAAGCAGTGAGAAAAAAGAGTACAATTCATAGCAATTGTGTGTATGTAGCTTCAGCTTTGTAAGTTTTGCAAAATAATAATAGTTTGTTGGTTTTTTGGCAACTTAACAGATATTTTTTTGACATTTGTTTTCATTTCATGATTTCGACAATCCCAACGCAACGCTTCAATTTCGGTATGCCGCACTGAGCGAGAGCGTTGCGTCAGAAAACGCAACGCTCAACGCTCCAATTTAGGTTTGACTGTAACTGCAAGTTAATTTTTCCGGCCTGTTAGTTGTAGTTAATAATTAATTAATAATTGATTGGCACGACAGCCCGCTTACGCGAGACTAAGGCCTAGCTTCCCGCAGCCACCCGTGTTGTGCGTGTGAATTTTGTACGCGGGTGGAAGGGACCTACAGTTTTATGCCGGTTCCGAACGGCAGGTTGGGAGCTTTTTCATAGGCAATTTTTACTCTCAGAGGTTTGCCATTTCCAGCTGAGAGGACAGCCACCGAAAGAGAAAACGAGTTTCCCGTTATTTTTTTAGGTGTTACTACATGCAGAATTCGATCTTGCGTCGCTCTGCATGCGACTCGCTGGACCGCGCACTAACCAACTGAGCCACGGCGGCTGCTGTAGTTGTAGTTGTAGTTAACCAGTGTTTTTATTTAAGGGAACTCCAGTTAAGTGCAATTCCTTTCAATTAAGCGTACTTCGGATGAGTGAAGAGCAAATACATTCTAATTCTGAAATTTTCTAATATTGTTGCAAATCAGCTGATCCGCTTATCATTGATTTATGTTAATAAAGCAGGGCAGTATTTTTAAATTATGAAATGTGGCACACAATTGTTCACTTAGGTGGAGTTGAAATAGTGCGAATTTATGTTTTGGACTCAAAATATTGTTTCACTGAACTGAATTCTTCATTTAGGCAAAGCTTCAGTGAACCCTTTCGCTACAGATTTTTACTGGACAAAGCTAAAATTTTAAATTTTACGTTTCCGGCTTCTATTTGGTTGTATTAGCAACATTTCAAAAGAAATTTTTTAATTTTTATACTTGGACCCTGTATTTTAGAGTGTTTTTCCATGAAAGAAACCACATCGTTGTGGCTGTAATAATTACTTAAACACAAAACTTTTACGTATAACGAAAATTTGAATATTTCTTCATTTACTTCTCTAATTTTTTCTGCTTCTTCTTTTTCCTTTACTATGTCAAGATATACCATTAAAAAAACATGTATACTTCTCTTTTTTAAACTTAAATATTTAGTTTATTAATTTCTTACTTTTCCTAAAACTTAAAACTATTCTAAAGACCAACAAAAAAATGTATTCTTGCAACCATAGAGGATGCAGACGGCGACAAAGTAGCATGTGGTCATATGGCAACAAAATAGCGAAAGGGTTAAATGAACAAATTTTCAAGAAAAATGCCAAAAAGGAAAGGGACCTGGACTTCTATTCCAGCTAAGTGGATATTTCTGTGAAGCAACTTACAGTTAAGCAGTTTCGACTGTATTGGGTATAACATTGTGTTAAAAACAAGCAACTCCCTTACTTAAGGGGTTACACCACTGTAACCGCTCAAAAAATAGGGTTTTTTTGTGATTTTTTTCCTCGCTTTCAAAAAGTTTGTAGAAGAAGTTATTCACAGGTGTTATTGGACACATATTAGACTTTATTTTGGAATTTTTCGACACAGCAATATCAACATGTAGGTGGCTCCACTGCATCTTCCAAACATAGCCTTTTCCCTGCAGGGCTTCACGGCACGCAGCACTGAAGGTGCAATTTTGAATCTGCGACAAAATAAAAAATTCCTGTTAATCTAGAGGCTTTTTGCTAGAGAAGATCGGGTGGATTTTTAAAAATATTGATTTTTAAAATTTTGGCGGGATTTTCAAAAAATTTTTGGATTTTTGAGGTAAAAAATTACATGTCTTTTGTTAATTAAAAATCAACAAATCGAGTTATCAAAAATTCCACACGATCTTCTCTAGATAATGTTATTGTTAAGATCCAGTCAAAATTTTAAGTCAAAATATTGAAAATTGTTCGAGTTGTGCCGCGTGCCATTTTGAAAAATCGTGTTTCGAGAAAAACGCGTTCAAAGTTTTAGGAATGGTTTTCTATGGGCATAACTGAAAAATTCGAGATGCAAAAATTGTTTGCCATTAGTCGGCAATGCCAGGACCATAGAGCTGGCCTTCAAGGTTCAAAAATGCCTCATTCGCCTCCTTCCTGACTGATTTATTGAGCGAGCGCGCCTCTTTCGCCGCGTCGCTCAAAGCGGAGAAGTTCGCGGAAGCGAAAACGTCGCATACACCCGCTTCGGCATACGCGTGATGCGTTTGGCGGTAACCTCGTATTTCGCATAAACATTTTTTATTTTATGCATATAACGTTTTGTTTCTTATTCTATAGGGTTCAAACTATTTTTTAAGCAAATAAAAAAAAAATCGATTTTTTTTTTAATTTTACAGTGGCGTAACCCCTTAAGGTGTCACGCGTATGCCGAAGCATTCCCAAAACTTTGAACGCGTTTTTCTCGAAACACGATTTTTCAAAATGGCACGCGGCACAACTCGAACAATTTTCAATATTTTGACTTAAAATTTTGACTGGATCTTAACAATAACATTATCTAGAGAAGATCGTGTGGAATTTTTGATAACTCGATTTGTTGATTTTTAATTAACAAAAGACATGTAATTTTTTACCTCAAAAATCCAAAAATTTTTTGAAACTCCCGCCAAAATTTTAAAAATCAATATTTTTACAAATCCACCCGATCTTCTCTAGCAAAAAGCCTCTAGATTAACAGGAATTTTTTATTTTGTCGCAGATTCAAAATTGCACCTTCAGTGCTGCGTGCCGTGAAGCCCTGCAGGGAAAACATAGCCTAGGAGGATGCAGTGGAGCCACCTACATGTTGATATTGCTGTGTCAAAAAATTCCAAAATAAAGTCTAATATGTGTCCAATAACACCTGTGAATAACTTCTTCTACAAACTTTTTGAAAGCGAGGAAAAAAATCACAAAAAAACCCTATTTTTTGAGCGGTTACAGTGGCGTAACCCCTTAACGGATTTTATATCGGAATGCTGCTTTAAAAACGAAAAATCTATTAAACATTAATTAATTTCGTCCTAAAAACTTAGCTAATACATAAATAATCAAAGTAAGCAAGCCCGTAGACAGGATTTTTTTTCGGGGGGGGGTTACTCAAATCAAAACCCGACAGCTGACTGAAAACAAGCTTCCAAGCTAAATTAAATTACTAATTTAACTTAATTAGGCACTTGAGCTCAATGTAAACGTAGCCATGCATGGTGTGATTAGTAACTAGTTTAGAATATTATAAATTAAAACAATGTTCTAACATTTCGGGGGGGTCAGAACCCCCTAACCCCCCTAGCTACGGCCCTGAAAGTAAGCAAATAATTATCACGAAAGGCTCTCAATTACGAAGAGAACAAAGAAGAACACCCTGGATCTCAGGGATCAGAAGATCGAGTGACGGCCTATTATTCGGGCCAGGGTCACGACCAAGGCTGACATGTGAAGGCTATTTGTGAATTCATAAAATCGTAATGTATGTAATTAGTAATTAATGAAAGTCTGAAAAAAACATGACGATTGAGAGTGCGTCATTATAAATTAGTTAACATTTGATTTGGTTACTTTGGTTTGGTCATTGCCCATCTCGATCATAACTGTAGCTCATTGGCATCAAAATGTTCTTACATACTATGTGTCTCACAGAAAATGTGTACATATCCCAGCGTGTTTTACTTTCACCTATCTCGTGCGGTGGCTTTTGCTAGGCGACGTGAAGCAGCTTTAAAATGTGTCCTTGCTCGTTTTTATATTGTTTCGGCCTACAGCCCGGCACACAACTACTGCAACTGGCGTTACAATTTATGGACTCTGTTCGGGCGGGCTAAATGACGCCGCAGTTTTCGAGCACTAACCGACAATGCGCCCAAAGTGCTCAGGCGAGTATCATCTGCGTAATCAGCAAAATAGCCACCATATGGCGCCCAGCTACCCTCGGCGCCAGAAGTTCAAAGCCATGGCGTGTGGTGCGGCGGTGGCAATCCCCCTTTTGAAGTTGTTCACTTTCGTCTGGTTTTTGTGCGCGGACAAGTCTAGTGCCAGACTCGCTCTCGTGTGCGTCGCGCACTGTGCGATGTCGTTTTTTGCCAGCAGCGCTGGGTGCGCTCGTAGACGTGTGTGCATCTTGTTGCGTTGTGCGCTAATAATTTATTCATATGCGATTACATGTTGTAATTTTGTTACCACAGACAATTTATGTCCCTGGCTCTCAGTGCACGAATGCCCGGATGCGTAAAAGTCGCTTTCTTCGTCGATTTTTGCAGCAAACTTCACTCGGTTAAAGTCTTCTTAAAGTGCCTAATAAAGACATTTAACTATTTATTTGAGCTCAGTCCCATTGTGAATCCAACAAAGTTGCATCTCTTGCCCCAAGCAGTTCCAACGATTCGCCAATAAGTTTTCAACTCAAGTCATCTCAATGCCGAAAATCACATGTCGGCTGATAAGCTGTGAAGGGACGAAGTGTTACAGTGCGCAGCAGCAGCCTGAATCTTGTCCGGCCATTTGTCATCGCTCAAGAACCGTGTTGTCACACCGCCACTACCTACTGCCCGTAAATCATATCAACATAGCCTTAAAATGCCAGCGAGGAACAGCGGACCGGGCCCGAACGCAAATATTTAAAATCACTTTAAGTTGTCTCACGCCAGGAATTTGCGTTCGGCGTGCAATCTGATAGCGTCAGCGGCGGAGCGCCGCAGTTGCCGTCTGACTGATTGGCTCCGCTTTTGCTGCGTGCCCGTCTACCTGTCAGCAGGCAGGAATGTGTCTTTTTGAACTGCATTGGACCATACCGGACTTTTACCCTTTCGCTGTCAGCGCAACACATTATGTGCCGTGCAATTCCAGAAGCCGAAATCAATTGCGTATTTATTGACCACAATCACTAAGACGCGACACGATCGATGAGGATCGGCGCACAACAGCGCCGCGCCGCCATGGAATGAGTATTTAATGAGCTCGCGTCGGCGGTCGCCCACTGCGCGATGGCGGCGAGTCAACCGCAATAATCCGCAGCAAATCCTTGCCACGGAGGCAGTGGTCTGTTTGCGTTTTTCATTTGCTTGTTCCTCCCTTTGTCCGACACATTATGGTGCCAGCGTGTTGCGTATAAACATCGCTACGGCATGGCGAGATTATGAGTACGAGAGCGCGGCGCTTGTCTCGATCGCATTGGACGGTTGCACCGTGGAGCGCGAACGCAGCCCAGCTACCTGTCCGCCTGGGGCCGGGAGCAATCAACGGCAGACGACGGTATTATGGATGTGCGTGCGTTTGGCAACAGGTACAAGCATAAATCACTCCTATCCTGTCTCGCTTACACTCTCCTCATATGAATGGCCGAACTTTCTTACAGTCCGCATCTTGAAGTTTCGCTTATTTCCATTCATATATGTCTTGTGTAATGCTCACTTGATTACTTAACTGGCCATAACAACCCGTTACCGGATTACGGCCTCCTCCTCATAAAATTGGCTCTTCCACCGGAGACACGGCCTCCCTCTTCGCCGTCGACCCCTATGTTAACTACCGCGTCGAATACTTCTCCGCCGGAGCTTCATCGTCCATACCGCAGACACAGCCAAGCCAACGTAGCTGTTGGATCTTAATTCGCTATGCTACGTCCAAGTCTTCATATAGGTCGTTGTTGCTCGAATGGGGCTGAATGTTTTGCAAAGAACCGTCTTCTCGAACACCTCAAGTGCCGACGTGTTACGACAGTGTCTATGCTTCTGCGCCATAAAGGAACACAGCGAGTGCAAGTTTTGTCGGTTAAGCGAGGTCTCTGCTGCTCAGTTGCCTACCGAGACCGTAGTAGCACCTATTGGCAAGAACAATTCTTTGCTTTATTTCCAGGCGATCATTGATGTTGTTTGTAGTGGTGCCAAGGTAGATAAACTCCTTGACAATTTCAAAAGAATATCTTTTAGATCTCACGTCTTGCCCTCATTTACCACCAGACCCATTTTGACAGATTATCTTTCGATTCCCATTAAGCCAGCGGTGACATCTCGCTTGTTATGTCCGATGGCATCAATGTCATCAGCGTAGGCAAGGAATTGGGCATGAAGCTGGTGAAGATCAAGCCAGATCTTCATGTTTGAAACCTCAAACGGTATCAAATTGATCGGAGAGGTAATTTCCAACCATGACAAAGTTGCGGGTATTACTCAATGTCGCTCTGCAAAGTCTCTCTAGTTTTACAGGTAGACCAAGTTGAGACAAAGCGGTGTATAGGCGATTCCTTATCGGGCTATCGAATGCTTCCTTGTAGTCGATAGAGAGTTGGTGTGTTTCGATTTGACTCGCATGGGTCTTCTCCAGTATCCAATCAATTTCATCGTCATAGTTGGGCCGTGGCACAACAAACCATCGTCATTGATGTAAATAGTCCATCATCATCGCCATTGGGCATTGGTTAAGAGCGTTGGACTGCGAGTCAGAGAAATGTGAGCTTAGATCCCAATCCCTTCCACCCCAAATGTAGATAACTTATCATTCCCCGACGCTCTCTCAGTAAGAAATGACAAACCTCTAAATAAGAAAAGCTCCTTGGTCAATGTTCGGATTAGGAATAAAATTTCCACACGTGTACAAAGTCATGCACATGGCATGGCTGGTTGCGTGATTAGGCTGTCATGCCAGTTATATGCACATACTTATTCATATACATACAGGGTAGTGGAAGCATCCATTTAAAGTGGAAGCATCTGGTAACCCTATAACTTTTGACAGAGCTGTCAGATCGACTAATGACATAGCGCATTGGAAGCGTCATTCCAAGACAATTTATACCATGGAACAGTACACTCCAAAAGAACGTGCTGAAATTGTTCAGCTTTACATTCAAAATAACTTCTCGATTGTGAAAACCAAACGGCGATTATGAGTGGCCACCGAGATCACCCGATTTGACGCCGCCAGACTTTTTTTATGGGGCTACTTGAAGTCCAAGGTATACACCAACAAGCCAAGGACACTAGCTGAACTCAGAGCCAACATACGCCGCGAAATAAGAGCCATATCGGCCGATACACTGGCAAAAGTGATGGAAAATGCCGAAAAAAGGACACATTTTGCGGCCAAAGCTAATGGTGGCCATTTACGCGATATCATTTTCAAAAACTAACTAGAAAATTTCTCCTTGGACTAAAATAAATGAATATCGAGATGAAAACAAAAAAATACATTTTTTTTCCTCTTTTTTTTCAAAAACAAGAATGGCCTTCCACTTTAAATGGCCTACCCTGTACATGTGTAAAATGTCGTTATTGTCGGATTCTTGAATTCCTTGTTTAGTATGGGACATCAACAATGACTGCTCTTCATTATGAAAGTGTGTGTGAATAAAGTTCTTTCGAGCCGTGCTTATGCCGTGGACCTTCTGTCCCCAAGTTTTGAGAGATCTACCAAGCGACCTTTTTAAATTCGTGAACAAAGTTCCATACAGAGCTTTCTTAGCAACAATGCTGTTTGTTTGCATTACGAAGAGTGGAATTTACAAGTATATACCTAGAATCTATATACCTGAATATTTTTATAGTTAGGTTTCGACTATAATACAGGGTGGGCGGAAAGTTTCTGCATACAAAAAAACACCCTTAAGGATCATTTGTATTGCTTTTCAAAATTTTTTTATTTAAACCACTAAATCATATCCAAGCAAAGTTCAATCGATCATTCATATTGTGTAGGACTCTAGGTCTCGCTTTCGAAAATTTTCGCACAAGACCGATGCTTCGGCCAATGATATGGCATCCTACTCTTGTTTTACTCCCTCAATAAGTTGAAGTCTATTGACAGGTTTTGGACTCCGAAATATTGAATCTTGAATCCTGGACCAGATATGTTCAATAGGATTAAGATCTGGCGAATTTTCTGGCCAGTCTTCCCATACGAGCTAAATAGACGTTTAGCAACACTTATTGACTGTTTCGCCGTATGACATCGCGGACCTTCCTGCAATAAAATCGCTGTTGATGTACGAGAGAACTGCTTAGGATTTTCAAACCATCACATTATTGGGTATTTTCCCACTTCGTTTTCAAATAAAACAAGCAATCAGAATTTTAACTGTATTACAATTGAAACGATTTATGCAGAAACTTTCCGCCCACCCTGTAGATTACATTCCAACCATTCGGCAGGAGCTTAAGTTTATGCAACTTTTGATAATGTGATTAGTCGAAAAGGCAGATCTGGGAAAAATATGCACTAAATAATGTTGTCCGAGTCGATTGTTCGAACTACAAACTGAAATTTTTTAAATCTTATGTTTTACTTTTCGATATTTGACAATAACCTGCATAGCGCATACAAACTGGATCCGTAAATATCATCGCCGTCGATTCACAGTGAAGAATAGGAGGGACAACGGCTATGAGATGACAACGCGGGCGCACACAAAATATGTTCGAGCTCAATATACTACTGCCACTTAAAATCCTCACAATGCAATGCTCCAGACTCTTTGACACGTCAACATCTGCATTTGCGGTGCTGTCGTTGGTTCTGCGGAGCTCACCCCTTTCACTCGCACCAACCACTAGAGATCCTCTCCAAATCCATTAAATATTTGTTAAAATCGATACGCAGCCAACGCACTCGTCATAAACACTTTTGTTCTGGCAACTGTCGAGCACTTCGGCTTTGGTGTTTCGAGTGCACTCCGCTCGAAGGCCAGTTGCTCCGCTCGCATTAAAGGACAACACGTGCCTGCATACGCCAATGGCGACAAACCGTACCTACAATGCGTCATAGCCGACAGTCGGCCGACTGCATTTTTGGAATCAAAAGTGTGGAAGTTGAACGATAAACAGAAAAATATGCTTTATTCTGCGCGAGCAGCACGCACTCGGCTAGTTGATGCCACAACTGCGCCATTGTGACTCAGTGGTGGAAAATAAAAGAACAGCTGAACACAAAGTGCCCATCGAGCTGTTGCCAAAAGTGTATGATCCACTTGAGATTTCTATAGTTCCGTACGTTGTGTTTATTTTTGGGAAGGGTCAAAAATGTGTACTCGTATAGAGCGAAGCGGAGATTTCAGCAGCCGCCCAGCTGACCACACTATTTCGTTCGCCCAGTAATCGCAAACAACTCGCTTCGAATTTCTTATGAATTTTTCACATATGTATTTTTAACACAAATGGAATTTGAGAATTAATATAATTAGAATCTTATTTATGGCTACTGGCCTCACCGGTCTGTAAGGTAGAAAAGAAGAGAACTGTGTCCAAGGATGTTGGAGAATACAAAAAGGTAGAGAGTCCACTCGAAGCCAACTTGGATACACCAATCAAACCGACATTTTCGATTAGTCCTATTCAGTTTACCTGTAGTTCTGTTTCAAGACTGAGTTGATTGTTAAAAAGAAAAAATTCTTTAGGATATTATTGCTTATGGTCAGACTCGGACAGTGCCGTGAAGGTTAGACGACTGACTGGAAGTAAAACAAAAATAATAAAAAATTTGAACATTGTAGCACAGATCAAATCAAATCAAACAAATCAAATGTGAAGAACTGGCTGGTGCACGATCATAATCGCGTAAAACATTGGGAATGGATCAGGATGATCGGGCACACGATCCTAATTTTTTCTGTACCCAAAATTGGGTCGCGACCATGGCTCGATCTAGCGTGTGCAAATACAAACGCTGATGCATACCTTGCCCTTTAAGAGAATAATGGAATTCATCAGGTGGATTCTCGAACGACTGATTGGTTTTCACTTTCACCGATGGTTTCGGGGGTAGAACTGATTTCGGTTCGGACTATCGCACCTCTGCATCGTCGAAACGTGGCATGTGTGGTGTTATTTTACCGATACTTTTTCGGTAATTGCTCAGTGGAGATGAGCAGCTTGATGCCATCACTCCGGGTATTCCCCCGGGCAACGCGTTTAAACACTGGCGCCCATGCATTCCACGTCGAAACGATGTTCCAGCGCACTACAGAGAAAGTACGTTCCTGGCCCGTACAGCGCGAATGTGGAATGGTCTACCTGCAGATGTTTTCCTCAGCACCTATGATCTTGATGGATTCAAGGCAAGAGTCCATAAATTCTTCACCCAACTTCCTCTCTCCCAACCTATATATCATTCCTGAACCAGCGCAATGCCTCGCATTTATAGGGGTCATCCCCTGCGCGTTGGCTCGTTTAAAAAAAAAATTTCAAAGGTAAATTTATTTATATTTGATAGGGAAAGTAACTGAACTGATATTGTAAAATGGACCGTCACATTTTTTTGGGTAGCTAGTCTGCTGTCAAATCAGTTGTCGAAAAAAAGCTTGTTAAAGTGGCTAATAAAGAGGCAGATGTAATAGATAACTCTGTAATAGATAACTCTGTAAAATCATGAATATTTTGGCAAAAAGCATCTTATTTCCGAACACTTGGTGGAATTTCAACTCCTTATTAATTAATTTATTTGATTCGTTCTATGAACAAGAATTCTTACAGATTATAACATATTAATTTTACATACTATACATACATAATTACATCACATACTAAAGTAAAAGCCTCTGAGAAAAATGTAACTAATTAATTTGCTTGTTTACCACCATTTCCTCCTGGACGAATTCCTAACATTCTTACCACTTCGGACCCTTCGAAAGTAAACATTGCAAATTATCGAAATACTTCAGCCTCACGACGAACGAAATTAAACACCTTATATATTAAGTTCTCCTTTTAAATGTTATAATTTATATAATAATTAGTAATAATTGATTGGCACGACAGCCCGCTTACGCGAGACTAAGGGCTAGCTTCCCGCAACCACCCGTGTTGTGCGTGTGAATTTTGTACGCGGGTGGAAGGGACCTACAGTTTTATGCCGGTTCCGAACGGCAGTTTGGGAGCTTTTTCATAGGCAATTTTTACTCTCAGAGGTTTGCCATTTCCAGCTGAGAGGACAGCCACCGAAAGAGAAAACGAGTTTCCCGTTATTTTTTTTTTTTTAGGTGTTACTACATGCAGTATTCGATCTTGCGTCGCTCTGCATGCGACTCGTTGGACCGCGCACTAACCAACTGAGCCACGGCGGCTGCCGTGGCTCAGTAATTTATATATGAACAAAAAAAATAAATGAACAATATGAACAAATAAAATATGAACAATAAAAATAAAAATACTAGAAATCATTAACTAACCGTCAATTAAAAAAGCTAAACTAAAAAACTTTAGCATGATTAAGAAAATCTAGGTAAGAAGAAGAGAAATTATAATTCGAGTGCAGAGAACATTGGACGTATAGTTGGTTTTCGCAAAGCTAGTGGAGCTACACTTTCGGAGATCGCCCAAATAAGTACTGGACTTATTGGACTTCTCAAGAAGGAGTGTTCAATCCATAACATCAGAAAAGTAAAAAAACCGAAACATAAGAATACTTAGAATTGATCGCTTATTTAAAAAGTTTGTAAGGAAAGAAGTTTACAACAACAAGTAGAGAATGGGATGGGTTCTGGGCATTGCAAGGATCCAAAGCAAAGCGCAGGATGACTTTTTGAATCAACATCATAAACAGATATATAGTAACATCTCCATATTAACGATGCAAACGAGTATTGTATCTATGAACGGACAAATCAAGAGATGAGCAAGTTGAGAGCTATAGATTGGAGAAAACAGAGCTGTTGAACTTTTACATTTCATAGGAATAACAGAGTTAAAGTGTTGGGCAAAATTAAAAGTTATGAGTCAAACGTGGACGTTCGTAGTGTTAAGTGATTAATTTGTGGGGCCGGGGGGAGGGGGTTTACGGATAACTTTTGAGCCATATTTTGCCAACTATATTTTGCACATGCAATTTTTGTATTTGGGGGTTTGAACCCCGCTTCCTCCTGTGTGTGCCACTAGTTACAAGGATATCGACGAAACAACAATGTTCAATATTTAACTGACCACTATCTTTTCGAAAGTGATTTGTTATGGGACATTTTTAAATATATAGCTTCCTTATTGATTTTGCGAATTCTGATTCATGAAATGATTTGGCGAGGTTATGTGGAAACTCAATGTTTACAACGAATTATTGCGACATGTGTTATGCAGTCGCATCAAGGAGACTGCATTACGGAGAATGTTAGGCTTTTGCAGCAAAAAGCGACAACTTAATGTGCCGACTAGCTGACACACCCCCGGCGATGGTAATAAACCTCACCCGATTCATGGGCGGACGAATTGCTTTCCAGCGTAAAGCGAGCAAGCGAAACACCCGAAATATTGCGCGTTAAATTCAATTTGGCCGGCACAGCCGACTCGGGTATGCACCCCTCTCCTCAGCAGAGAAGTAGGCTATGACCGCGACCCCGGGGGTTCGCTGCAGGAGAAGCAACATGAGCCTTATTAGTTGATTACAGGACGCATTATCGTGATTATCGAGTACGCGGCAGGATAAAAATCTTGCAACAGATACTGGCGGCGCTGTCCTTGCATGAGACATGTGGCGATTCGCGTCGGGTGCTCCGAGCCTTCGCCTAATAAATTTCAACTCCATTAGAAGAGTGTGGCGGTGTGTGAGCGTTAAATCGAATAAAACTCGTGTGGGGTTTGAGGGCGACAAGGGGCGATTGAGCGACAGAGCGGCGGGGCGGAAGGACGAAAGGGGTGTGTCACGCTGCTGACAAACATAAATTGCAAGGAATGCTCTTGCGAGCGAAATTCACTGCTAATAGTTTGATTAATGGCCAACGTCTTGCTCTGCGCCGCCAGTGGGAAGTAGCAAAAACAACAATCGCCACTGCAGCTACACAGTGTATATGTAGGTACATGTACGGATAATAACAGGCAGCGCTAACGACATTCAAGGTTAAGTAATGTTTTGCCACCGCACTGGCGGAAATGGTCGGGGTGAAATGGAATGGATGGGATTTTTCGCAAAAGTCAAAACCCATAATCATCGGTTTTGATGTGATTTGTTGTGCTGCCGGCAGGGTGTGGGTGTGGACGTGGGGGCGGGGTGTTGTGTGCGCGCGTGTTGTGCATGTGGATTTAGTGGTCGAAAGTGGTCAGCCGGTGACCCTGCGGTATTTGCTGGCGAGTGGATCAATGCAGACGATCAGAATTAATATTTACTCGAAAACACAATAAAACCGATGACGTTGACGATGTTGATTGATAAACGCCTGGCCGAGGGCAAGTGTGCAGCAGCAGGAAAAGGCAGTCAACCGCAGCCGCAATTCCCGCCTCGCGGCAAATTTGCCATGTTGTGCATGATTTGTGTAAACAGATTATGAATAAATTACAAGCGGAAAGAATTAAACAAATGTTGCCAATCCGTCGAATACTGCGGCATATGTCCAGAAAATGGTAAAACATAGAAGAGCTGGACTAGCGTCATGATTTGAGAAAAGCAATTGATGCAGAAGTAGTGCTGAAGAAGTACTTTTGCAAGTTAAAGGCAGGTTTTGGGATTTGATTCAAAATGTATGCAAATAATTTATCTGTTTCACTGTTTATCAATTAAAAATTTATAATTTTTGAAAGTGGTCGACAATTTCTTTTCATCTTATTTGATTTGCATAATTTATCGATACTACATGGGCTGAAAAGTCTTTGGCCTGACATAGAGATGGCGCCAAAAATTAAGAATTATTGTGTTGTACATGGAAAACCATCCTTAACTTAGATTCTGTCAAAGTTTCATGACATTTGGTTGACTCGTTTTCAAGTTATTGCTTTCGAAGTGACGCTACCTCTGAATTTTTGTAAACAATGGAAAAAAGTGAATTTCGTGTTTTGATAAAACATTGCTATTTGATGGGCAAAAATACAGTGGAAACAAAAGCATGGCTTGATAAATGTTATAATACATCTGTATTTTTGCCCATCAAATAGCAATGTTTTATCAAAACACGAAATTCACTTTTTTCCATTGTTTACAAAAATTCAGAGGTAGCGTCACTTCGAAAGCAATAACTTGAAAACGAGTCAACCAAATGTCATGAAACTTTGACAGAATCTAAGTTAAGGATGGTTTTCCATGTACAACACAATAATTCTTAATTTTTGGCGCCATCTCTATGTCAGGCCAAAGACTTTTCAGCCCATGTAGTAGAAAGGACAAAGAAATATCTTATAAATAGCGGGCCGCTTTTTTGTATTCGTTTACGAGATATGTGCTAATACTTAACTAAAAAGAAAACACTTGTTTAAACAACTACTTTCATTTCTGCGTTCAATGAGTTAAAATTTAATAGTAAATAGAAAAGAATTTCATAAAATAATTTTCGGGTAATTTTCCGTGTAGACAAATTACATTGAAATCAGCGCACCGCACAGTACTCCGAAGTGGGACAAAAATAGAAAAGGTAATGTTACCGATTTCAAAGAAATTGGTCTCATTTGAACTATTTCATTGAAACTATTTCTTAATCGGGTAAACTTTGAGAGAGCATTTACAAGTTGATCAAAATCAAGAAATATCGTTTTGTGAAAAAATTGACTTTTGAGCGTCAACAATTGAAAACGAAACCAAAACACAATTTTCGCTTCAATCGGAGAAAATGTTGCTGCTGTTCACTTAAAAAAGTCCAAAAAATCATTTTATGGGCTATTTTAAATAAAAGTAAAATAAAAACGGGGTTGTACGTTATTTAAGCAAACAATTTGTTTTATTTAAAACTATATAAACGATATATTTTTGTAGATCGAAAATGTCGAATTGCGCATTATTACACCTTTTTTTTACGTAATCTTCTAGAATGGACTTTCTTCTTTTGGATCATGAAAAAAATTCTGAAATTGTTTGCGATCTTGGAAAATAATAGAATTTTTGTAAACTACTCTAACTAAAAAAAATTGGATTTTTTTACCCTACATTTAGGTGCCCAACGGTACATTCCAGAAAGTGATGTAACTGGAAAGATAATGTATAGTAGCACTGTCGCTATTTAGAATGGGCATGGCCCGTCCACTAAAGGCCGATTTGCCATACGGAAGTTTTTCATAAAATATAAAAACTTCTATATTTACAAAGCCACTGTCACAAATTATTAACGTTTTATAAAAAAATTGGGTTTTGCTTACCCGTTTATGGCGTTTAGAGCCATATTATCCTACTTTTGTTTTCATTATTATGACATTTTTTGTTAAAATGTGATTTAATGCTCATATTTTCTGAGAATAAGAAGGAAAGTTAAGGAAGCCAATTTTGTTAAAATTACGTTGCATAATTTACACTTGTTTACAATAGAAAAGAAAGCTATGGGAGAAAACTACTTGTAAAATAGTTGTATTTCAATTAAACTGTTTGTGTGGGATTAAAAACATCATTCTTGATGATAGTGAAACTGAATAAACTGAACTTTTTGAAAAATGACAATTATTTTCTTTCATCCTGGAAATTTTACTATGTTAAGTTCTACGAAAATAAAAACAAAAAAAACCTTCTTTCAAGCAACTTCACCGCCCTCTTTCCACCCTTTAAAGGTCGAATATAAAAAAACGCTGAAACACGTATTTCGTTATTTTTCTTTAAGTATATATATACAAAATTTTAAAACAATCCGATCAAAAACAATATCCGTCTATATAAGCTTCACCACCATGTTTCCGGCCTGTCAAGGTGGAATTTTTTAAAATCGCTTCTTTTTAAAGGTGGTTGGTGCTTGGTTAAATACAACTATTGACCAAATTTCATCATTATAGTTCCAGCGGTTTGGGCTCGGTGGTAATGGCATACTTGGTTATATATCGCACACGCACTACAAAAGTGACACAACTCAAAATTTTTGATTTTTCAGGAAACGCAAAAAACTGTTTTTGAGCTAAATAAACATTTTTTTTAAATAACGTATAGACCGTTCAGTAGAAAATCCTTACAGATTATGCTTTATGATAAGTTGCAAGAATTTTTTTCTAATTTTAACTAGAAAATCCAAAATTTTGAGTTGTGACTGTTTTGATGATATTTTAATTCAATAATTACCGAATTATTTCAAGTTATGCCACTTTTTCTGAATTTAATAATTATAAATGACAGTTAAAAAGTTGAAAGAAAAATTTTGAAAACTCATAATTAATTTAAAAAATTAAAAATATATACAAAAATTGTCAGAATTTTGCTTAAAATCAACTTTAACAAACATTTATTTCGTCAAAACTGACACAATTTGAGTTAGGACTCTTTTGCATTGAGCTGCAGCGATCAAATAGCATCAAACTTCTGACATGAAGAGAGACTTAACTGTATTTTTGCAACAGTTAACAACAAAAAAATATACTGAGCTTTTGCTGATTGGTAGATTTATGCATTGTGCACAGTATTAAAACATAAAACCGAAAATGAAAAATTTAGAGTTGTGTCACTTTTCTAGTACGTGTGCGATACATTCGATTTTTTTAAAACTTTATATTTTTTTGGAAAACAAATATAATTTATGAAGTCAGTACCCCCAGATAATTCAGATTGCAAATTTTCAGTGAATTTAGAGCATTCCTTATATTTTTGTCCCAATTTTGAATGGAGTCGGAACACTGTGCACCGTATCCATTGTTCGAACACTAATCAAAGGATAGAATGCACGTGGACAATTTATAACCAATTTGGACACCATTGATGACCTGTTTTGAGGAAGTGCATACAACAAAGCATTACAGCGCACGTGAGAGGCAGAAGAAACATATCGAGCGGCTCAAAATCTACCTTTCAGAGAAATGAACAAATTTGATAGAGCAGAAGCCCACCAGGTTCCACATCTACTTTTCCATTTCGTACCCAATGTAATCTAACTTATCTTGACAAACTACAATGGGCGCATTGACTGAGTACTATGTCTTTCCTATGTCTTTCTCTCTATGCTGTGAAAATGAATTTATATAAGGAATTAATGAAACAATGCGCATACCAAACATACAAACATTTGCCAGCATTTAGCACTGCTTTGTCACAGTTTCTCATGAAAGTTGATCCCGTTTATGGCAACCAAATGTGCAACTGATGTTACACCAATTGACAGCGTTACCTGAGAACTTGTAATTTGCTAGAAGCACACGTGCCGAAGAAACGCACCCAACTGTCAATACACAACACACAAACATACTCGTACATTCGAATACGTTTGTGTCGCTCCTGAAGGATGTCGACGTGCTTTGAAAAAAATTGGGCTGAATAAAAATTGAGCGTGTGCAAAGGATATCGTGACTCCATGCCTACGTCCGCCGCCGCTTTTTCGATGCTGGAACCTTATATATTCTCTCTTAATTAGCGCTAATGATAAGCGGCGGGCGTAATGCCACCGGTTCAATTAAGCGCGCGGAAGGGTTAAAATCACCGCCTGGGGCCATCGTCAGCACTGCCTCATTACATAACGCCGTTTCCTTGGAGGCGCCCACGGTTGGCAGGATGCGGCAAAATGCGTTCGACTTGCTTGTTTTTCCTCAACTTGTGACCCTTTCGATGTGGCAGTAACGTCGAACGCCAATGGAAGCTGGCACCCGTTGGCAGGCTGGTGGTGGGCAGGCAGGCGACCGGAATTGTCGCGCCAGCGGAGGCTCCAGCCGTAAACTGTAAATTTATTGTAGGCAATAATCCTTAAAGTTTAAGAACATTCCCGAGATAAGCGCGCTGGCGAGCTGATTTCGATGATGAACGGACGCGGCGATCGGGGCAGACGCAGCGCAGCCCAGCCCAAGCGAACGACTACCGCAGTACACGAGATCGCTGGCGCGCGTCGTATGCGTTCATCAATTTCAAATGTCGCAGCAACTCGGAGACGGCCAAACGAATAAAATGCCATTCGCCATAAAATTTCGAGCGCAGAAGCAGCAAAAGCGGCGCTCTTACGAAAGTCGCCTGATTGTTTGCTTTTACGCGGTGGAGCTGGCCGGAGTGACCTGGCGCGCTGACTCAGCGCTGGAGTCAGAGCCCGAGCGCCGCATCTGCAGTCCGCAGGCAGCGCTGTCGCGTTATCAGTGCAGGTTTAACCGAACCTATAAACAACCGCGCGGAATGTCATGCATAATGTCCCCAAATTAGATAAACATGGCGCCAATGCAATCGACCGGCACACGTAAATTCCTCGTGTTCCTCGGTTTTTGTTTGGGCAGCGCTGCTCAGTCCAGCTCAGCTCAGCTCAGCTCCGCTGGAGTTGGCGTTGGCGTTGGCGGTTGTTGTTCTTGTTCGGTTCGGTTGGCTCTTCTTTCGGTTGTTTTCAGTGCGTGTATCTTTACTGCTTTGTTACTCTGGCATTTAAGTGCGCGCTGCAAATGCATTGCGTGTGTCGGCGTGTGTGCGGCATCTCGAGAAAACGCCAAAGTTCCTTTTATTTCATTTTTATTTCTTTTCATTTCATTGCGCCCGACAGACCGCACATTCTGGTCTAGTCTAGTCGCCTTATCACAAATATCCTAATTTCCCCGATAACAACACAGACACTCATTTAAATATTTCAGTCCACATTCTCCCTTTACGTCATTTATGTGGTTTTCTTTTATTGCACTGCATTGCGGGGCAAATTTGTACCGCCGACACGAGTGCAAGTGACCTCGAACAACACTCACCCGATCGTGCACTCAATCGTACATTTTATCCGGAACAAGTAAGAGTCGATAAGTCTTTTGAATGTGGAACGGTTTGTTGGCCGTCTTTATGGCGTTTTCTTCACTCAACTGTCAGCCATTACAAATTCGTACGCGTGTACATATGTATGTAGTTATGTATGATCGGTGCAGACATTGATTGCATTTACTGAAGGGTTGCTAGAAGAGCGCCACAACATATAATGTCGATGGGTGCTCTGGTTGTTCAAAAACCCCAAAAAGGTGTATCCGTGATGCGTCTTGGGGTAAACAATACCCAGTTTATAACCCAGTAGTGCGAGAGATCCAAAGCATATAATTTTTGAGATGAGTTTGGGTCAGTTGCGTTTCGTGTACACAATTTTATACGCCAGACAGTCCAATAATGAACTCAAGGCTAGCTTTCTGGATCCAATCGTATTATGAAAGTGACGGATTGGAAAGAGGGAGGTCCCCTGTTTTCAGTAATAGCAACTAAGTACTAGTATTGACACTGACGTTTAATCGCTATTAATACGTACAAGACATACACTTAAAAGTGAGAAATTATTCAAGGAGCCTAAAGTTGTACACCGATTCCTAAAGACCCAATGGATACTTTGGATATTACTCTAATTTTTATTAAAAAAAATTGGCCTGTACCATGTGTATGTTGCTACAGCCGGCAATCGTATTAAAAAATATATTTTATATTGAAAGCTTTTACCAAGACCTCTTTTGATACGCACGTATGTCTATTATAAGTAAGATATTAAGATTTTGGGTCCATGAAGAATGCCACACCTCTCGGTTGATACCCATAAAATTTTAATACTATGCGAGTAATAAAAAATTTAGTTATATATATGCTCGGGACAATCTTGTCTTGCCGAAGGACACTACTAAATAGAAACTTCGTAGGTCACTGTAGTACTTAAAACATATCTTCTTCTTCTTCTTCTTCTTGACTGGCACGACAGCCCGATTACGAGACTAAGGCCTAGCTACCGCAACCCACCGTGTTGTGCGTGTGAATGTTTTTACAAGGTTGGAAGGGACCTACAGTTTTATGCCGATTCCGAACGGCGAAAGCTTTTTCATAGGCAATTTTACTCTCAGAGGTTTGCCATTTCCTGCTGAGAGGACAGCCGCCGATAGAAAAATTGTTTTCCTTTTTTTTCGGTGTTAACGCAACGGAGTATTGAACTCGCGGAGTCGTGACTCGCGGCCCAACGCACTAGCCAGCTGAGCTACGGCGGCTGACTTAAAACATATGTAGGTCGCAAAATACTGCCAGGCCCTTTGACAATATATGATGGATGTAAAATCAACAATTCGATTAAATGGGAGCTGAATTCATTTGGTCTATTTGCAGTTGATAACATAATCAAATATTCATATTATTTTAGTTAATTATAAATAATGTATTTTCGGGTTAAGAAAATAAAATTATGTGGTGAGCCATTAAAGCAAACGGACAACTTTTACTTACTAATCTGTTCCGAGTCTGTTCTAACTTTTGGAATACCCCTCATGAGGGCTTTCATTGTTCCTTCGTTAATTTTCTGGGTAGCAGCCCACCACTTACGTCGGAAATCGGTGACGTCCTAGCGCCCAATATCTCTCGAAAGCCTATAGCTCGGGACAGTAAGATTGATTAGCTTCCGGCGGAACAAAAACCAAAGTGAAGTGCTAAAGTGAAACGATGCAAAACCCGGCCAGAAAAAACTAGGACTTCATGCTGATTTAGGAAGGGAAGAAGTCTTTTTTGTAAACTCTTTTTTACCTACATAAATGTCGGTGTTTAAAGTGTCTGTGCTGACAAAAGTGCTGCTTCGTTTACCACAGCTGCAAATTGCTTGCCAAATGAGGAATTTCTTGCGAAATTTTGTCTTTTTTTGAGTCATAAAATTTCCGGAAGATTTCCTCTGCTATAGGCTGCATAAAATTCTTGGCCAGGAGGTTGAGAAAAATTGGCAATGACGTATGTTTCGACGACCATTATGCAGCCAAAGACAATTAAACAATAGTTTGTCTTTGATTCAGCATTTGTATTTTCGTACGAATTTTTAAATAAATGTTTGGCACGCGCTTTAGCCCAAATATTTTTTGTAGCATTTTTCACTTTATATGTCTTCCGCATTTTTCTTTTCTTTATATGTCCGAGCATTCCGTTAGTCGGACCATAGTACGTCCTGACGTACCACCACTCTGTTCGCTTTTTTTTGGTTGCTGTAACTTTTTTTATACCCGAACCTTGTTTCTGATTAATGCTCACAATTGTCGTTAAGTTTTTTACCACTCTCGAAACTGTTCTTCTTTCAACATTTACTATTTTTGCGATTTTTTTGTAAGTGAATTTCGGGTTGCTCAAAAAAATTGAAATTATTTTTTCTTGCTCTGAAGCGTTCTTGCATTAAAGCGAATGGACAACTTCTACTTAGTAATCTGCTCGGAGTCGAAGTTTCAATAGAGTTCTTACCAAATGTTATGCTGATACGAGTATGTCAACTTTTTCGGGTGATGTCTTCACCGATGCTGGGTATTAAAAAGTTCACATAAATGCGTAAACCCTGGCGCTATAGTGCAAGCCATAAAAAACCCAAATGAAATAGTGACATCTCATCTGTACTGTTATGTGCCCTGTGGCGGTTATATGTACTGTTTGACATATGAAAAACCTCAAAACAACAACAGAGCTGGCAAAACTTACATGCGCACAATTAGAGAAGCTCGAAAAGTTGCCACGTGCGAATTTGTATACACACAGCTACATACCTAAGCCATATGAATTGAATGAAAGCATGAATAAATAATGTAAAAGCAGCAGACTACCACGAAAATAAAACAGTCCCTTCAACAGTCGAATGGTTATTGCAGGTCCACTGCTCTCGGACAATGTCTGCCAAGTCATGTGTGATTTATGCGCGCGCTGCACGAGGAATTCATAAGAAAGCGTCAAACGGCTTCTCCCCAACGAGGCGTTACAGCAGAATGGGGACGCGCCCGAGAGGAGGCGGCCGGCGGCAGCAATCACATGCCCACAAGGCATCGCAAGGACGCGAGCGGATGTGGCGCACTCGTTCACAGCCGGCCAAGCGGAATAGGCAGGAACTGCCCATTTTTCGGTTTTCTTCACGGCTGAGCGCGCAACTCGCCTCCTCGACTCGACCACCCGATTGCACACAAATCACAACAGAAGTGGCGGCCCTCCCACCGCATCGCCAGCCCGCGCACTGATCCGTGTCCTCATCGACTCGTATCGGACGCAAGGATGTTGTCATTGCCGTTGTTATCACCGATTTTTGTTTTATTATTTGTGCACTTTTTATTTGCTGTCGACAATATTTTCATAGCCATTTTCGCCAAATTACAACACTGAAAGTGTCCGCCGTTAACGCGTTAGCGCGCGCACATGCCGCTCGTGGCGCGAATTTAAATCTTCCACTTGATTAGGCGCCAATTCGCGCGATCGCAAAGGGTGTTGTCGCCGTTCGACTCTGGATTGGGCGAATTGCTGCCGGCGCGTTGCGTTTGCGCGCAGGGGCGGTTCCACGTTTCCACGGGCGCTGCGCTGCACGCAGCCCTCAGCCGCATTTCCTGACACACGGACAACGGCCGACGCTATTATGTAATGACGGAGGCGAGCAACGGGCAAACAGCTCGCATGGATTTTCGTTAAAGAGTTTAATCGGCAGCACGCGTTGCAGCCTCACGGAATTATGTGCCATTGTGTTGGCGATGTTGTTTCCAGTAAATTTAGCAGAGAGAGAGTTACATCTGTAGAACTTTTGTAAATAACAAAAGTCAATGACTGACACCGGGCGGCAATTTGTGTTACAACATTTTGACATATGTTTGCCACTGAAAGTGCTCAAAAAAAACCCCTCAGGCTTTCAATTGCTGCATTCGTCGTTGGAAACAATTTATTAAACTTTATTTAGAATAAAAAAATTTGTAGGTTAGGTTGTGCTAAATGATAATACAAGCGTTTTAATTGACACCTTTCATCAAAAACAGAAAGCCATTTCGAATTTCAATGTTTTCGTTAATTGCCACATAAAAATCCGCAATTAAGTTATCATACACGAACAAACAAATGGCCTGCAGATAAAATCGTAAAACTCGGCACGAGGTTGAAAAACACTGCCGTGGTAAAAACACAAAGTATTCGCATTACGAAAACTTTTCGAAAGACAGAGTTTTAGCCGTTTTAAAGTAATTTGACCATGCCCAACTCCTCATCAGTTTTGATGCAAAATTTCATGCTCAATATCGACTGCGAAGGTGAATTTCCATTGGTGCCACGCCCCTCTCTGAACGTTACACACTTTATAGAAAATTGTATAATAAAAGATATAACAAACTTCGATGGCTCGAAATTAGACATATTCAAGATTTTGCTTCTTAAACTTCTGAAGTTTGAATTGTGCATCAATTCAAGGGTAAAAAAATTTAATTTATGCTTTTTTCGAAAGTACCTCATCTTCCCAAATAGGTAACGATTTTTTACAAAAATTGTGAGTGGCAAATATGGTTTCAAACGGTATTGAGCTCAAAAGTTGTGTACGGAACCTTCTCCAACATTGAATCATGTGTGCGCCACTGTTCGAAAGAGACATTAACTTCGAAAAGAATTTTCACCTGTGCAAACTTCTCATAGGGAAATCAACATAGTCGAAATTCTATATGGGTTTGAACTCTCGAGTTCTAAAATCGATTTAAATCATTCAATTTAATTTACATTGAGAAAAGATCTCTTCCCCATCTTCAGTTTTATAGTGATTCCGAACAGCGAACACTTTCATGGGCAAGTTTACTTAGCCGAGGTGAGATGATAATATTTTTTCACCAGCAATTTCTGTGCTTAGGGGTTTGAATCCCCCATGTCCGCCACTGCATATACATACTTATATATATGATGATGCTATTTACATAAATAGATTTAATTAATGTTGATGGCCGGGTCTGTGGTCAATAAAGTGCAAAATTCGGAGCAAAAACTATCAATTAAATCAATCAAAACAGTCAGTTTCCGGTCGTTTTAGCACCCAAACAACCAATAAAACTGACTATTAAAATCATCATTGCTTGAACGGCAGCGCATACAAAAATATTAGCGGAATAAAATTAAAGAAAATACACCGCAACCGTTGTTGGCAACCACTTCGGCGATATAAATTGATTTTCAAGAAAGGCTGACGCATGAATTTTCACCTCACCGTCGGCGACAAGCTGCAAGTTTTCGCATTATTTTCGTTTCCAGTTTTATTTCATTTTCAATTTTTATGACAGCAGCGAAATTAATTGAATATTTACAAGATAAACTTTTGCCAATTCAGATGCGCCAAAGACAACAGCAACAACATGCACAACCTGCACATACATACAAACATAAGTTTCGTCCCCTTTCTGCCTTGTTTGGCCCGCCACGTTCGTGCGTAACTTCCCTGCAGAAGCACAAGCTCGGCGCCGCCTTAAGGCAACGCATAAAACTTTATGCAAGAAGGAAAATATATAGGTATGTATAATTTTTTATTTGCGTTTTGTTGTTACTGTTGTACCCAGAGCAACGTTTTATCTTTGTTATTATTCGGTGAAAGGGTTACTCCGGCAGTGCTTCTTGACAGTTTCGAACAACGCGAACAAATGAATAAATTTCCCCTTAAGGATGTCCACGAGCGGAGAGCGAAGCGGCCCTGAAAGCCGGACGAGGCTATAGGGGAGGCCGGGTGCTATAGTGCTAGAGCGCAGAACGCGCTGCCGCCCCAAGACTCACCACCACTCGCGGCTCGGCGTTCGTGAGCGTCCGCCATGTTGAACAACGTTGCTGCAACAACTACGTCGATGTGTTGAAAGCAAAAATGCAAAACAGCAAAATCCTTTATTTTCTTATTTTGTGTTGTTGCCGCTGCCACTGTTGGCTTTTATGGTTACTGGCGGGTTGTTGTTTTTCTGTTTGCCTACAGTGAGGTTTTTGTTTTGTTTTTGCTGCTTGTGCACCTCGTGTGCGGATTTACATAACGTTTCCAAGAGATACACAAACACCAGCCAACCACACTCACCTCTTCACACACCCCCGCCCCTTCGCCGGCAAAGGGGTTTGCATGCATGCAGATTTGTACACAGGAGCACACACCCACAGCGAGGCAGAGCTTCCAATTGAAATTTCAATTGATATGCAAACTTAAAAGGGACCGCAAAAATTATGCTCAAGTGAATTTCATGAGGGTCCACGAGCACCAACTACGACTGCATACATATTTAATCGCGCACACATACGCTTGCACACATTTAAATACATTCACACAATTGTGCCCCAAATGTGCGAGTGCAGACACGGACACGCGAGTATATACGAAGCGCACAGTCACATACATATAGTATATGAAGAATTCGCCCATGTTGGCTTATGGCGAGTTGGCCGTTTGCCGACATCTGCAGCATTGCGAAGCTAGTCACCATATTTAAAGTCGATAAAAGTTACTTTAAGGGTCGGTGAACTTATTTGCTTATGCCGCGATAATTTCACGCAAGCGGAAGTACATTATGTGAGTACATTTTTTAATAGAATCAATACGTAGTGGACAGCAAAGGGACAAAGAGGGAAAAATAAACTTTAAAACTTTTCTTCCGACAGCTTAGGTTTGATGCGATGGTGCGAGCCGTTCCGCTTGAAGGCCTGTCTGGCCAATTGTGCCTCCGATTTGCGCCTAAATGAACGTTTTCAAACTCAAAATCGAATGGCCAAAAATCGGTCAACATGTTTTTCGAAATCTGTAATCGAATTTTCATAAAAATGCAAATTGAATGGTTATGTGCAATCGAAATAAGTTCCATGAACGTGCAAAAAGGCGACGCCCCAAACATCATAATAATTTTTGTGATACCTGAAGTTCCAATTAAGGGACATTTACTAGCAAATGTTAAAATTTCAAATTTATCGATTTAGTCCTCTAGGTGATCATAGTAACAACATAACATAATACATTTTTGAATTTTTTTGCCAGACCCTGTTTTGGAGTGTTTGTTAGATAGCAATAACCACATTGCTGGCACTGTAACTATTTGAATATAAAATTTTCGACGTATTAAATATGATATTTCTTTATAACCTTCAACTACAATTAAGTATTTACAAAAGTGATTCACTTGAAATTTTAAATTCCTTTTCTTTTTCTTTACTATGTGAAGAGACATCATTCATATTAAAAAACGTTTACACTTCTGCATGTAAAACTTTGATTCCTTGAGCCATATTATTTGAAATGATGTGAAATATTATCAAAAAAGCGAATAAGAAAAAATTGCCAAATACCAAAACACGTCTAACCTTTCTATCTGTCAAAAACAAAATAAATATGCAAAATGACTGACAGTTTTAACATAAGTCGGGAATATGTTCACCATTGAAATCGAATGTACGTAGGATGTGGAATTTGAAAGGTCACATTTTTAACAGACTTCGTATGTACATAAAATCATAAGCTTAATTTTTTATTTATTTCTTTAGTTTAGATTAAAATACAATAAAATACTTAAAGAATACATGAATCGATTTTTTGAAATTGAAAACTCAATTTCAACATTTTTGGAGATTCTATTGAAATGAATTAACCCGGCGTTGGTGTGGTGAAAACAAGTTACGTTATTGGTGTGGTGGGGCAATAGCAGATAGCAATTATATATTATTCTTCATTTAAGGGGGTCGTCTACGTACAAAGTTTTACGTAAGAAAATGCAAAAAAATTTTATGTGCAAACAATTTGTAAAAGAAAATAACAAATATAAGAAAAATAAACGAAAAAGACTGATATTTATAGGTTGAATTCATAAAATGGGGTTTAAAAAAATTACATTATATAATTTTCCAAAAACCACAGTCTGTTTTATAAACGACATACATGTAGTTATGTGACATCAAATTTTTGGTAGCTACGGTGAAAGAGTAGCAAAATACAGGGTCTCAAAATTAGCGTATTTTTTGCAAGATGTATAAGGTTTTTAATCTCAGACTACCCGAACATTGTGTGCTGAACTGACGACGTTATGGTACAGCTTCGCATTATCTCAAGGATTTACAGAATCATGATGATATAGAAAAATAATGATATTTTTTGGAGAATATGATACGATGAAAACGATTGTCGTATGTGCTATTAAAGTCAATGGAACATACGACATTCGTTTTCTACGGCGACGAAATTCGAGTACTGAACTGGGAGCTTTTTTTGCACGTAGCAGTTTGACAGTTGTTATTTGCCTCTTATTTTTCCGTACGGTGAGTTTTTGAAAAAATCTTTGACTACTAGACCATCAAAAATATCAATTTGAATTCAAAATCATTTACACAAAAAGTTACGTTATTGGTGTGGTGGGGTATGTCATACCCCAATGAACTTTAGCGGGGTGTGACTGAAATCTGGTCACACTCAAGTCGTTTTTGGATAGCAAATGTGTATGGTTGGACTGTTATAAACAGCTACTAGAAGCGATAGTGCACACATAAAAGTGATATCCGTATTATTTACAAAAATATAACCTCTGGGGTATGGTATACCCCACCACACCAATGCCGGGTTAAGGCTCTGGAGATAGGTGCATTTCTCGCATACAGAACCCTAAAAACACCTACATGAAAGAACTCTGAGCAACGAAGAGATCTAGCTGGAAAATTCAGAGACAGTCAACCACACCACGGAGTACATCAAATATGAAAGACAAAGCCGGAATTATACTCCTACTTTGCAAAGATTTTAAGTGAATCAATAATCAATCAGTTAATCAATCCTAACACCTTGGCACGCAAAATATAGAGACCAGATGAAGCATACATATTCAAGCCTGGAACGTACAAGTGCCGTATAAAATAGCTTCAACGTATACGGATCGGTGAAATCCGAGCTATAACGCCTCACAAAAGCAAGCATGACATAGGACTTAGAAATAACAAAATTAATATGACCAGCGAGAGAAAACTTCGAGACACAGATTACGCCCAAATCTTTAATTTCATCAATATACATCAGGGGCGTCATGAATGTGCGTCAATGACTGATAATGAATGAATGATGGGCCCAGGATGCTACCTTGCGGTACCCCTGAGCAAGCAACGAAAGGCACCGACCTAACATTGTCGACAACAACCACGCACCTACGATTCTGTAGGTAAGATTTAATTTAACTGAATAAAGCTGAGTGGAACCCAATACACGCTAATTTATTTAGCAGGATAGCATAACCAGGATAGGATAGACCCTATCGAAAGCCTTAGAAAAATCAGTATAAACGGTGATTGAAAAGCTGAGATGCAATCGTCTGAGAAAACAGCTAGATTCGAACAGTTTCCAAGCATCTATAAAAGTACTTGATAAAAGATATTTATTAAAAATTACCACAAATGGGTACACTAGAGAGTCGCACTTCTTGTACAAGACTGCAGATAGGCCATCACATCCGTTTGTAAGGAAGACTCAATTCGAACAATGCATTGAGCACATCTTGAGAAAACAACTCAAGCTTGCCGAAAACGACAAATTGGTGTATATTGAACGAGACAGTATCACTATCTATCAAATTCAGCTGCGAAATTGGACTTAAAAAACGCCGCAAAGAGATTAGCTACATCGGCAGGAGTATTTGCAGTTTGTCCGTCAAGGAAAAATGCCGAGGAAATACTGGAGCAGGATTTTTTTGAATTAACGAAATGCCAAAATGCTTTCGGGTTAGATTTTAGGTCGGACAAAGGACATAATTTCTATGCAGAAATGTATCCAAACACAGGAATTGCTTAGAATATTTTTTATACAAGTTGTTATAATAAAATTGTTACTTCTTTTAAATTTCCGATGAAATTTTTTATTCTTATTGCGAAGTTTCAACAGAGCCACATTGCATTTTCGTTACAACAGTGCAAATAATTTTGCTGATGTCCACCACAGTAGCCCTGAAGATATTAAAACACTCAAAAACATCAAGACGAAGAAATAAAATGTCCCAATTGATGTTCATCAAACTATTTATCATTAAATTTCGAAAAATCGCATAGCTTAACATTTAAGGATAAATTTGGATTAATATTACTAACTTAAGAAAATTTATAAAATTCAAGATAAAGCATAAAGTTAAATGTTGGTTAGTTGTGTCGGTTGGTAAGTTTGTTAATTCGGAGAATATAGTTAAATGAAATGAAAACGATCGATGAACTGACCAAAATAATATTTACAAGGCGTAACTTTAGCGGACGCGGCCACACCAAAATTGTCTCTAAATTCATTTTGAGCTGAAACAGTTGCCTTGACCTAGCAAAATACATACCTAAATACATGCACATATCTACATACATTGAGTATCGATTTCGTTTTGCAATTATTCGTCCCATCTAAGCGGCAAAGAAATCAATTGCAGGAGTATGCATAAAGTTGGACAAGACGACAGTCAAATGGAAACACAGTCAAATATTCGACACTTCGACATTATTTCGCTTTGAATCGGGGGGGACAGGACAATCGGTGAGCGAATTGCTTTTTCTAGCTGCGAATTGGTGTTGGTATCGTTGTCGACGCCGGTGTGGTTGCTGATGTTGTTGTTGTTGCTGTTGTTGTTGTCGTTTCTGTTGCTGTTAGTGGCTTAGTTGGCATCGGTGTCGAGTTGGTAATTGGAAATTTGCGCATGCAAAATGCACGAAGCAACCCGAACTCATGTCCTGCGGTTTGACGCCACTCAACACAAATAGACACACACACACACACACACACACACACACGTTCACCGGCATTGGCAAATGCTAAACTGCCAGACGTGTGCAGCCCGCGTACGCGTGATGTTGCCGAACTTTGCCGTACTGGTTGTTGTCATGTTCGTGTTGGTGTGTGTGTGTGTGTATGTGTTGATTGTGTGTGGGTGTGTGCCGGCGTTGGCAATTGCGTACAGCACCGGGCAGACGTTACAGCCAGAAGAAATCTAATTCAGAATGTCTAGCGACAGGTTCTTGCCGCACGACGCAATGTCTGACGTTCCACATGACGTGGCCGCTGTCACTTTTGCTTCCATGCGAGTCGGTAATTCTGTGTCAGTCGCACACCGGCCAACAGGCGCAGCGCTGCGCTACGCACACACACGCGCACCCGAAGCAGTTGACTTTTATAGAGTCACAGTCACAATAAAGGAGTCTATTATCCCTTTTACGGAAGGATCGATATCCATTAGGAAAATTAAAATTGTGGCAGAGGCAATGAACGCAAACACAAACACACGCGCCAACGGCAAAGCGGAAGCGGCCGCCACTGTCGCCAGACCAACGCAACCAGACACAAGCACAACACACCGCACGCAGCACTGCCCGCACACGCCGACAAGCAGACAGCGCAACACGGTTACGTGCACCGTTCGCGTTTATTTCTTCGCACTGGTGCAATTGTAATGTCGGTGCCGGTGCCGGTGTATTTATGTATGGGCGTGTGTGTGTGTGTGTGCATGCGTTGCTGCTGAATTTGAATTTAATTTCGTTTTCAATGGATGTGATCGGGCTTTATGTGGCACGGCTGCTGCTCTTCGCCGCACTGCTCCTGTCCGCGGTTGCCAAGTCCGCCGTTTTCAGATCTCAATGTTTCCTCGCTACATTTCGCTGTAGTTCTGTGTTTCTGTTGCGAATGTTGTCGTTTTCGCTGTTATTGCTGCTACTTTACTTAAGCGCCAGCGATATTAGCGCTCATCTGTCATCCGTCACGTCACAACACGAAGGCCGCTCATCGATTTTCCATGCCGTTTCGTTTCGTTTCGAATCGTTTCGTTTTATTTTAGGTCGCTGAATCGAGTGTCCCTTTGGCGGTGCTGCACTCTGCTGCCATTGGCGCTGCGGTGCGCCAATCACTCCATCCATCAAATTCCAAACGACGCCATGTTGCAATTGTCATTGTTGTGCGTTGCAATCGACTTTAATCAACTGCTCAGCGCTTGCTAAATGGCAACATAAACCTAAAGCAATGTTTCGGAGAAAGATGGCAGGTGAGGCCGCCATGAACCACGTGAGCTATTTTTATCCACGCAGCTTGAGATGCGTCAGTAAGTCCTGGTCAACAGTTTCTCCGACCTTTTTGAAATATGAATATGCATATTTTAATTCTCGATTTGACGTACTACTGTAAACCATGAATATATCGATTTAAACTACGCGGGAAACTATTTTCGCCGATATATTTTCTTAGTCTTTTCACCACGATAATGCGCCATCTCGCACCGCACTCATTCTTCGCAACCATTTCGCCAAAACTTCGACCCATATTCGACCCGCCTGATTTAGCTACGTGCGACTTCTGGCTATTCGCTGTACTCAAAAGACCGGTTCGGAGACATAGTTTTGAGACGATTGAGGAGATAAAAGCCGAATCGAAGAAGCTGTTGAAGGCCATTCTGGAAAATGACTATTTGCGATGCTTCGAGGACAGAGAAACGCTGCGATGAAATAGATTTAGAAGAATAAATAAAGACTTTAATTTTATAACACAATTCCGGTAAGAAAGTCCCGCTCAATCAATGCCAAATTAAAACAGTTTTTTTTTATGACTGATCCTTAACGATGGATCTAAAAATTTATATACACATAATTCTTTGTCCTGACTGAAGGACAGATTGACTGACTGATTCATCATTGCCCAGCCCAAACCACTGAAGCAACAGACATGAAATTTAAACTTTTAAAAAATGAACCTTCGTTAAGACGGGATTTAGGGTCCAAAGAGGGTCGTTGCTTGAAGTTTATATAAAGAACCAACTATTGTTTTCAAACTCAAAATACTCCAAATCAAAAATAATTTTACACGTATTTTGAATTTTTTAGAAAGTAAAAAACTGACGGGGTCAACGACGGGTTAAGAGTTTGTATGAGGAAACATGATTTAATAGGTCAATCGACTTAAATTAGACAAGTCTTTATTTAATAAACTTTAACGAGTTCAACAAAGGGTTAAGAAAAACTTAATTTATTGAGCCCATTGACCTAAAACTTGCGTGCAAAGCTGCTAGTCTATTTATATTAGACTGAATAATTCAGAAAATATAATTTTTTTGTTTACTCCAAAATTAATTTGTAAGCCACGTTTGTATTTTTGTGTTTTGGGATTTTTCGTTTTCCAACCGATTACAATTTGGGAATACGCATTTAAGATTTCGTAAGTTTTAATACTTTTAGCAAAGTTCAAATTAAGTAAGTTGCATAAGTCTTGGGGATCCACACACTTCACTAGGTTTTCCACATTATAAAATAAAAATGCGAGGGATATTTCGTACTCGTAGGTGCAGTGGATTTGCCTTGGCGATGACGAATTTACCAATTAAGTAAATCAATCTTCACCCCGTGAAACAAATATTAACATTTTCCTTTACACGTGTTAAAGTCGGCAAAGATTTTGCAGTATAATTTATACTATATTGCATCCTAAACCTCTAACCAACGTGGATGAACTTGAATTGAAAATTGTTACAGCTTGACATTTCGGAGTTGGATTGTGTATCATTATTTTGCGATTTTCCAATTCTACAAAGATACAATTTTAATGCATCCAAAAGCGTTTTTGTTATGTTAAAAATTGTTTCCAAATATTCTTGTACCCTGAAAATTAGCGTGATAGCTTATTTTATTAAGGGTACACCTAATTCTGTTTTTACACGGTCTTCTTTTACACGTTTTAGATTTAACACGGTTTAAAAATAAAAAAATTTTTAATTTTTTTACACGATTTTATTCCATTTAGCACGAAATATTAAAATTTTTTTTAATTTTTAAACCGTGTTAAACCAAAACCGTGTAAAAAAGACAGTGTAAAAACAGAATTAGGTGTATTTGTCTTGTTTTTCTCGAATTTTGAAAAATGTGTTTACTACAAAGCCCAAAAGGTATTCAAAATAACTGCATAGACATATTTTATTATTTATTTTCATTGCTTTGTGAAAGACCAAGAAAATGTTAAATCCGATTTTGTAACATAATTCCATATGGCCATATAAGGAATGTTGGATTGGTCGGGCATTCTGCCTCCAGAATACAAAAACCCAATTATTTTTTGCATGTCTGAGGCTAATATAAAAATAAATTTTTAGAATTAATATTTATGTACTTGTAATGAAACATTCTATGAAAAGTTCAAGCTTGGTTTGTTGTCTCCTTGAGCTCATTCTCATTCTCTCATTCTTTTAAATGTCAAAAGGCTTATTGATTTATGTTCTACAACGTTCAATTTTTCAATAATCCATTCAACAAAAAAATATTGAATGTGCTATTCTAACCCACAATGGCTTAAAAGGGCATGCCACACCCAGTTGAGGTTGCAAAGTTCTTTAGTTGATACATCCTGGGTAGAAGAAAATTGTTCATGTGTCACAAAATTGACGTAAGCCAACCAACCCTTCTTAAAAGAGAGCAGCCCATGTCTTCTTCCCTTGATTAGGATACTAATCCAATACATTATCACAGTTCATTCCTATATAATTTTTAAGGACACATGGATGAACCAACGGGGTCAAGTCCAAACGCTGTTCCATGTCATCTATGCCTAGATTTGCGAATTAATAATCCCTACCTTTAAGTGAATTGGTATACTTTTCATAGTGTATGCTTCATTCGAACCTAGAATTACTTATTCACATTTGTAGAAAAGTTAATCAATTACGTCTCACACATGCTAAGGCCACTCTTTAGTCGTTCAATGTCTGTATTGCAATTTCGCATACGTTGGTATGTATGTCTCACATTTTCATAAATTTTCACATCTTGCGGGCATTCAGATTTATTGTATGTAAAAGGGTCAACGTTAACCGAGCGGATATATAAATATTTCATATACACAGTTGTTGCTGGATGTGCAGTATTCGCTCTGCCGGTGCACGCAATTTAAAGCCAACTTCAGTCAGCCTACTAAAATAATATCACATCCCAAACAATAACGAACACTTCGTCAATGCTCGACAGCTACAGTTAGTTGCAACAACAGCAACGATGGCAGCCGGCAGCAGCAGCGCCAACACGAGTTTTGAGTGACATGTCCTAATTTAGAACACTTTTACCGGCACTTCAATTAACCCAATTAAAGGACGAACCTAATTAAATTTTGAGCACGACTAGCAATGCCGCCGCCACCCCATAACGGGCACGAACAGCTGATTTGGAAATTAAATGACCGGTCGAGTTGTGACGTGCATCGTGGGCGGAGGGCCGAAGCAGTCACTACGCGCCGAGCAGCGCCGCCGCCAAGGCGCACTTCAGACACTTCATGTGACCTTGGAACGTACAAGTCGCTGCGTAGCTGAGTGATTCGAATTGCAGTTGGAGCTTTAAACGGTGCGAGCTATGAATTTGTCGGCTTTCAATCATGCAGCTTTGTAATGAAAGACGTCAACCCGAGCGATTGTCAAAAAAAGTGTTTATGGTGCGGGTGTCAACGAACTAAGCAATCGGCAGCAGTTGAAACCGCAGACGCAAACTACAAAATCAGGGAAGCCTACGCCGTACCCCCGCCCGCAAAGCCAAAATTCAGCAAATGAATGAAAAGCGCCCGCACGTCGACCGCTTTAACCGCTACAGCACGACGCTTGAAGCAGCTTTGACGTTCATTAAGATTGCATGAGGCAAACGTTGCCGAGCAGCAAGGAAGGCAACAGCAGCAACAATAACAACAGCAACGGCAGCAAGAAGACAACAGAAGCAACGCCAGCACTGGAGGCAACCGAACACAATCCCAGACAACATCAAAAGATCAATAATTATTATGATGTTACGGCATTGGCAGAAGTTGCACCACGGCACGACTCGACTTACACGTAAGAACAGCCCACAAGCTGTCAGCTACACACAAACGAGCGCACCCACAGCAACGTATGCGCGCGCGAACTCCCCGTCAGGAACGCAAAAGCAACAACGAACAGGACGATGAAACGCGGTGCAGAGCAGGGGGTTTCGCGCAACTGCAACCATTTTGTAAGGCAAACTTGGCAAATGGTGAACACTTCCACTTCCATACAATCGGAGAGAAAGCATGCGGACGAACGACGAGCAGCGAACAACGAACAGTGAGCCTCCAACAATGGGACCCCGAGCAAACGGCAGCGAGCGACGAACAAAAGGAGCGCAGTCCAGCCAAAGGTGGCTCGTCAGGCTGCAACCCACACCACTCCGCCACCATGGAGAGTAGCCTAGTTGTTGTAGGGTAACAGCACGCAACAAATGCAAGGAGCCAACAGCAGCTGCAGCAGAACACCCGAACAAATGAGGCGCTGAATGCGAAAGACTTGGCTTGTGGCACAAATCCCGAACTTCCGAAGAAATTTCCTAGTAGGAACGTGCGCCGGCCGGGCGGGCGGAGAGGCGAAATGGCAGCACCGTAACGTGGAGCAGAGCAGAGCGCAGCAGTACGCGCAATTAACGCCGTGAAGCGACAAACTTAAATGATTCCAGTTTGGATAGAACCACAGAACAAATTGCTCAATAGAGGCGCTCCGCGAAGTGTTTACGCTCAACGGCCATAATTGGGAAGAGGGCTGGCTCAGCGGCCCCAGCCACACGACGTGCAAGTGTGCAACTACAACCGTAGCCGTAGCCGCAAGCCAGACGCATGCTCAGTTGCGCCACCCGATTGGCCCGCTTGGACGCCATTTACAAAGCGATTGCTACTTCGAAGTTCCGCCAGTCGCCAGCTACCGGGCCCCCCGCCAGCGCCCGTCCATGTGCGGGAAAGAGAGCACGGACTCTCGTGCCTGGACGGACACCTGTTTTTTTCGAAAATTTCCTGGCGGGGCAGACACAGCCGCCGCACATGCACAGCACCCAGCGTTGCGCTTCGGAAAACCGGTTGCACCACTTTGCCAGCTGGCACACCACCACTACCACTACCACTACGATCAGCACCACGACCACTGCCGCGTCGGCGACGTCTGTCGCTGCTGCTGCTGTTGAACTCTTCCAACGGATGCGAACGTGCGGCGTGCACGAGCAGTGCAGCGCACTGTTGATGTTCGAAAGAGGGTGGCACACACACACATGTTGGTTGGTTCGGCACAGCGGGGAGCAGACATGCGGCTGGCTGTCGGTTGCTGGGTAGAAACGGCAGCCGAGACGCAGGGCATTGCTCGTTGGCTGTGGTAGAGCACTGAACGCAGCAGTTCGCACACCACTCCGCACAGCGACGTGCACCTTGGCCGCTGACATGAGCCGTGCCCGTTTAGTCGCTCGTGAGACTTTGCCGTTGATGTTGCTGTTCTCAGTGGTGTCGCTCCTCGTCGAAGTGCGTCGGATACGGATACACACAGCGAACACACGTCTGCACGCTGCCTGCCTTGCGTCGAGCTGATTGTCGCCGGTGTCGCTTTGGTATTTGGCGTTTGGTGAATTGCAATCGCCGGTGCGGCGACCGCGTGCATTCGCGCTGTAAACAGTGGTGCAAGGGCGAACGCGGTCCGGACGTCGTCTAGAGACCCGTCGCGACCGCGTACTTCTTAGAACTTGTGACAACAATAAAAAATTATAAACCTGCCGCTCAGACCTCTTCCGATTACTTTTGCCGCCGCGTTACGATTTGAATGCCGCAGCCTGAACTTTGCGCCAAGTGTCAGCTGTCTGTCGCGGCAGTGATTTAACACTACAACATAACACAACAACAACCATTACCACAGCACCGAAGCAGCAGCAGTCAGCTTTCGTTAGCGGCTGTCAAAAGTGAGACGAGGGAAAATCGCACATTAATATTTGCCCAACCTCCACACGCGGTCGACAAGTCGTGTCGGGCCGCCAGTGCAGTGTAAAGTGCCTTAAAAAGAAAAATTTCGAGCAGCGCGCGCAGGAAAAAAGAATCCACAACGCATCCCCTTCTTCGCCCCCTTCCAACAAATTTGCTCAAATTGTAGAAATAACGGCAAACGACAAAAGACACGTAGAAAAATTTCATTCCAAGAAATCTCCTAAAAGCATTGCAGCAAAATTTTAACAAATATCTCGACAAAGGCAAACAAACAAAACAAAATAAAAACCGCACACCCCCTCTTGCAGTGGGCACCCTGACCGTCGTCACCACGTCCGCCCCCTCCCACCCGAACACAGTGCAGGTGCGGCTGGGCCATACAACTCGTCTCGATTAGTGGTTTTGATTCATTAACAGCAAAACGCCGGTTTTAAGCTTAATATATGGTAATGGCAGAGATTGGTGGCCATTTGGCTCACCAGCTACCGTCCTTGCACAATCACAGCCAAAGTGGATTACAGCCGTCGCTGGTGATGAACCATCACCTGGACTTGGATTGTCACGGACATGATGTGATAAGTAAGTATTCGGGTGGAACTTGTCCCAAACCGTTCAATTTCACCGAGGTTTGACAAAAATCGCACCGTAGTTTGCCGTCGGTGCGCCGGAACTGACCACATGCCGGCAAACAAAACAAACATTTGTGGTAAACATTTTCTTTTGCGGCGATTTATGCTGAAAATAGAATACGTGTTTGGAATTTCGTTTATTTTTCGAGGATGCAAATTTTCATTGATAAGGAATTTCGAGAATAATTTGCAAAAATTACAATCATACAATTTTAACTGAACTCAGCTAAAAACGAATCTTCACAATTATTTTCAAATTGCCCATTGCGTCATCGGTTTTAAGAACATTGAGGACCTAACACTTTGAAAGGTCAGAGTTTACGGCAAAGCGAGATGTTCTGTTTTCTCAAAATAGATCTCCTTGGGTTCGTAACACGAGTAAGAAAGAGAACTTAACTAAAGAATTTTACGGAATAGAAGCAAATAATCCATTAAAGTTTCTCACATGTGACTTCTTATCATGAGACATCTATGCAATTTGGAGTAGCTCTCTCCATACATTAAAAAATCTATGAAAACATATATCTCAACTTTATGTCGCAAGCGACTTCAGTAATTTCCTTTTTTACTAGAGAAAGTTATTTATATCCAACATTAAATTTTTCTTTAATTGGGCTATAACATTCTCTAGTAGTCGTGGTGTCGTTCTACAAATACTACGTATGAAAATCCAGGGCAAATGGGCATCTGCCACTTCAAGAAAATTATCTTTACCTGGACAATTTGATTCTGTAACTGCACTAATGTGTTGGCGTTGCTTGTCGACTCGACTGACATTGGGATTCCGGAACTGATATGTTAACAAAGAACTATAAATCTGTCCCAAATATCGCGATTGCGTTCGCACAATAAATTTCAGTTTAATTAGCTGCACAATTCAGTATCAAAAATATTCGATATGAATTGTTCGTGCACGAATAAGTCGACAAATGGACTCATTAAAAAACGTTCTGCTATCGCTGACCGGGTCCAACATGCGCCGATTTGCTTCCATTTTCAATCGCAGCTCAGTCAATCGCAACGACACATTTCACTATTTTTTTGTTACCATTTTCAGTTGTAATTTAGACATTTAAACCTAATCAACTGATCATCCAACGTTTAAAAATTGCGCATTGCTTTGCGTCGCCGTCGCCGCCGCCGCCGCTGCCGCTGCCCACATACTCAACGCTTGCGTTTTGCGTTGAGCTGATTGTGTTAAAAATAACGCCAGAGCCGCTGTCTCACCTGGCTGCGTTCAGACACCGGCGAGACAGACATGCAGTCAGGCGCACCCGCCGCTCCAGTTTCTTCCCCAACCTCACTGCAACAACGGCCAGTGGGAACCCGAACAGCAGCAGAGTTTTGTTTTCCAAAACGGCCAAGTAAAGAGCGAACGTTAAAACTTGATTGCCGCTGGCCGTACCTGGGCTCGTGTTGATTTATGAGTGCAAAATTCAATAATTTGCGGTAGATTGCCGGATTGTAACGGGTCAATGACACTTTAATGTGGCTAATTAACTTGACGAAAGCCAAAGTCGCAACTGAAATTAAAACAACACATCGAATGCATTACAAAGTGCGCTTTATGTGCCGCCTTCCACAATTGTCTTCTTCTCAAAGCAAGAACAACAACAATGAAATTCTATAAAAACGCAGTTAAGATGTGTGAAATCGTTTCCCGTGATTCAGTGTAGCTTGAATGACCAAACGGGCTCTTGAAATGGGGTTTTCGGATGAAGAGTTGGCCTTTCTTGTCATCGACTAAAACTCACGGAATGCTTCTGACGCATACACGGGCGTTGTGTTATTTGTAGATGGAACGATAAGTTAGGGGAGCGACTGGTCAACAGACGATGAGGAAAAGGATGATTCTTCTAGAAGCAATTAGAAAGGAGCAAACATAGACAAATACTATAAAATTGAGTAAATTATTATTCCATGCATTTAACTAAAAATGATATCCAAACAAACGTGAAATGTACCATAGTGAAACTAACTAATACAACTTCACATTATACAGCAAAACACTATTAAACTTGCCAAATGTATACTTCAGAAGTAGAGCACAAATGTAAAATTTAGAAATTTGGGTAAAACAAAAGGACATTTAATATGCGTCTCTTGCAGAGCCCGGTGGCTTTGCTCGCAAGTTCTTTTAACCCATTGCTGCCTAATGGATAAAATTTTACCCTTGAAAACTGACTTTTAAAAAAAATCACAAAAAAGTTCGTGGTGGAGATATCTCAAAATCTAGTGGAGGTCACCCTAAAATTCCGCCATCTAGCTAGAGTTACCAGACTCTAAAAATCGTGAATTTTTTGGAGGTGGAAAATGTGGTAAAACGTAGTGGCCCTAGAACCCCACAAAAATCTGCCTCCTAACTCACTTTAAAAAGTATGGAAAAAAGCTACCATTACTGCCTAATGGGTACAAAAATGAATGAATTAATGAAAATCTGAGCAACGTGCAGAGAGAGAAGGCTGAAATTTTGTTTCTGATCATTTTGAGTCAATTCCAGGTCGTGTATAAAATTTTATCAAAATCGTATGGGCGAAACTGATTCCCGGCAGCAATGGGTTGATAATTAGATTCCGTGGCACCGTGATTTCGAAAAAAAACACGTATCGGTTTGTTATTATTTGGAGCATTTCCACCAAGTTTGAAGCAGAAAACCTCATTAAATCCCTTGGGCCGGTTTACAACTTGGAATTTAAAAAATTAAAAACACGTGTTTGTTTCTAATTTCAAGGGTGTTCACCTATTTTGAAGTCAATAGGTTCATCGGTTTATGTTTGTTTTTCGAAGTCTTCCCATATACAAACCTTAACCCATTGTTGACCACGTTAAATTCTAATTTTAGAAAAATTAAAAAAAAGTGTCGATTTTTTTTTATTAGGAATATTTTCACCCGGTTTGAAATCAACAGCCCCATCAAATCGCGGTTTTCAAAAAATCCCGTCTTAGCGGAGATTCATTCTATAGTTCTAAAGTGGAGCTATAGTTCAAATTTCATGTTTGTAGCTCAGTCAGTCAGTCAGGACAAACAATTATGTGCATATATTAAAAAATGGTAACTCATGCGACAACCCTGTTGTTTTTAAAGCATTCATTCCAGTGCTTCGGTCATTTGTTTGCGCACCTATTTAAATTGTCTTTAAAATAAAAAATTGCCAACAAAACTGTTTTTACAGACTGCATGTATTAATTGCAGTTTCCATAAAGTGAGTCAGGTGTAATTTCTAATATAGTTAATTGCTGTTGGTGATGTTTAGATCGAAGCATCAACTGCTGTTTTACCCCTCAACTCGAATTTGGACTCTAAGTGTTAAACCACCTTGAAATTAACTATCAAACGGAAATTTATCGTAAAAATAGATTAAATTAAATAAAATTGTGTAACGCGGTAACTTCACGCACACTTTTATTAAAACAAAAAGACAATTGAAGAATTTTAAAAATGATTTTACGCTACATTGGTCGCGGCGCCTGTGGTCGCGTGTCGGTTCGTTCTCTCAACTCCTTCTTCTTCTTCTTCTTCTTCTTCTTCTTCTTGGCACCGTTCACAATTGTGGTACTTACTTACAACGTCTAACGTCTAAGAAATGTGATAATTTCATTTATCTAACCCAACTAAATACGGCTTTCAAGAACAAGAAACAATATCAGCAGCAGTTCTAGACAATTAATCAGGATTCATCAGAATCAGAAATACACGTGGCTCCAAATTTGGAAACATGTAATGTTTTAATCCAATATAATTGTGTTTTGTTTAATTTTTTTTTTTTAATTCTCCTTCTTAAGTGTGAACGAAAAACTGCCAAATCGCCGTTCCGATTCGGCGTTAAACTTTAGGTCCCCTCCCTCCCTTCCCCATTCGTTTGAAATGTGTGTTAAATCACATGTCGGAAAAAACAGTGTTGCATACACATTTCAAACGGGTGGAATTTGTGGTATAACAACGGGCCCATAGGCCTAAGTGTGTCTCATACAGAGGCAGCCACTAAACCAACCAACCAACTCCTTCTTAGAAAAATCGAAGAATATAGGCTTCGAATACATAGTTCGTATTCAACGATTTGTCATATGTGATTTTAAAATGTCAATTTTCTATACAAAGGAATTTGAAATATTGTAATTTATTTGGAAATGCCCTAAAACAGTTTACCTAAACATTTTAATTAATTAATTAATTTGTTGATTAATTGGTTAATTAATTACTGTTTTAATTGGCATTGAATAATTTATTTACAAACTTAATGACAGTTGGGAGGCTAGTTTCACTGATCTAATAAAAATGTTTACGAGTAAAATGACTTTACGGCTTCAGAATATAGTCGGGTATCCACATAAAGTGTAAATATATTCAATTGGCGGGGTGCAATATTACAAAATGAATTTGAATTTTGGTTTGAAATGATCAGTGAATAAAGTTTTGTCCTTAAAAATCCTTTTCAACAGCATTAATAGAAGTACAGCGATGGTAACATCTAGATTTCCAAAAATTGATCAGCACCAATTTGTCAAATAATAAATCCGAATGTGCCAATCCGAATCGTGAAAATCGAACACAATCCTGGAAGTGTACATAATACCTAATTAGCTTTCAATAAATCTTCTTTTCTTTGAGCAGACCCCGAATTGCCCTAACAAGAATAACTAAATAACAAAATAACATTATTCCAAGACTAGAAAAGATTCGAACGTAGTTTAAGTATTGGTTCAGTGGTGCACTTTGCTGGAATTTAATTTGCTGCCAGGCAGCAACTGACTGCGTTTAGACTTTAAAGTGTTGATGTAAACTTTTTCGAGCGCCGTGCGTGCATGTGTGAAATTATGCCTTGAATATGCAAAGTCAACAGTTGCTTATGGCAAATAATGAGTCGAAATTAATAATCGTGCACGAGTGCATACATTACAAACATCAGTCGCCGCACTGCGAGATGGAGCGTCGCGCCTGAGATGCAAATAACGCAGCAAATCAAAGTGGGGGACGTACACTCACACACGCACACGCCGCCGACACAACGCACATGGCGTCGGGCAGAACAACAGTTTCGAATTGTAATTAGCTGGAAGAAATCAGCGCAACCCAAATGCCGGTCAAGAGCTGAGTAAATATTTAATACGGGGCCGTTTTTCACTGGCCAGCAGTTTTGCGCTCGTTTCGTGCAAATTAAGGAAAGTGCTACGACATCTTCATCACTGCCGGCAGCGAGCAGCACAAATGCGCCAACTGTGCGTATTTTTCTCGTCGTCGGTCGCTGCCGCTGCTGCTGCGGCTTCTGGTTCCTCCCGGGCGGCGCACAGTGCACCGAGAGCGACAGCAACTGCAGCGGCGGCAGCATCGCAAGCGGCAACAGGGTGGCAACGGGCAACGACAATGGCAATCGGAATCGGAATAGCAGTCGCCGCAGCCCGCGCGGCTGACAAAGACAGCACGTTAGTTTATTGCGTTGCGCGCACTTTGTGCAACTTTTGCCTTTCCTCCCGGCCGTAAACATTTTAATGAGTTTTTCATGTATTTTTTTGCCCGTCTTACGATTTATGCGGTTGTTGTTCTTGCCGGTGCCTATTGTTGTTGTTGTCGTTGCTGCCGTTGTTGGCGCAGACGCAAGCGCACACGCTGACGCTGATAACTTCTCAAGTAGTCGTTAAATTAATTAAATAAAGCTAAAAATGTTGTTGTTGTTGGTGTTGCTGTTGCTCTTTGTTCCCTTAGTTGCGCACCGTTGTTTACATAAACTTTGTCAATTGACAATTTCATAAAATCCAGTTTGCGACGCGAGGGATTTGCCGCTTTTTGTTGCTGCTCTCGAAGTTTTCGCAGCGCTCCAAGTGTCGTCGACGCGCCGCCGCCGCACTATTTACAAATCACACAGGCTCACGCACAAATCGCACACTACGCATTCGGAGGAATTTGCTCAGCCATTGAGAACGTTTCGCAGCGCACTAATTAAATCCGGCCCACCCGCCGCCCGCTATCCGTGCCAGCTCCACTCTTAGACAACTTTCGACAGTTGCAAAGCAAACATTTTGCTACATGTCGCCCAATGAAAACAAAATTATGAATTGTAAACGATCGCTTCATCATACACGTGTGCAATGCATATGCAATTTCTGTGTATGTGTGTGTGTGTGTGTCAAATGTTTACTGGCCTTGTTTCGGGTTGGCCTTATTTATCACAACTGCCAGCCGTGAATTAACGGATTTATCGTTGACAATCTAATGAACAAACTGACAGATGACTGAGAACATAATTTCCACACGCATATTTTAATATAAACAAATTGTCTGAACTCACTAAATATTTTCTGCATTTCTCAAAAGTCCAATTAATTAAGATATGGAAAAAATATACAATTATCTATTCGTATAAAAAAATTGCAGCTCAAAGGGACTTAAAAAAAATAACAAAATTTATAATGCAATATAATATAAATTTTCAATATTCTATTAAGAGGAATTACAACAAAAGATGGTGTTAGATTTTGATGTGAACTCACATTTACAGTAATTTTACTTACTGATCTTACAACCCAAATTTCAATACACTTGAATCGATTGGCTTGGCTTGGCTTAATTTTTTTGGTCCCTACTTAAAAGATTTTAATGTTGAAAGTATTAAATAATCACGGTGATATTTGGCGTCAATGCTTTTCATACTTCAGCTAAGAACTTATACACATACAGGGTGACGCAAAAATTGTCACCTAATGCCAGGCGCGGATTCAGAAAAATATTTCTGGGGGGCGGTTTAAAAAGTAATTCTTTAATATTTATAAAATGCCGCTTAATTTTTATGTAGTTTTATAGTCGATGCAAATATTTCGGGGGGTTTCAACCCCCCTGGATCCGCCACTGCCTAATGCTCTAATTCTGTGGTCAAAAGCAATAACCGCTTAGATCGACTTACGAAGAAATTGAGTTATGGATGCCACCACGTTCCCTTGACTGTGCTCTACGTTTGTGTAAAATCGGGGAGTTTGTAACTTTAAAATAAAAAAGTTATTAATAAAAACTTATTCGCATTCGCGCTAAAACTTTAAAACGAGATTGCTCGAAACAGCAATTTACGACTTAGGCGGTTATTGCTTTTGACCACAGAATTTGTTTGAATGAATGAATGTCAAACAGGATTTGCTTTTGCCGCCATTTGCAAAAATTACAGCATTTGTCGATAAAGTGATGACCTTTGGGCCACCCTGTATATACATGGAGTAGGGTTGCCATACAAGAGTGATGTATAAAATACAAAAATTTGGTAACTTATTTAAATAACCGATTAGTTTATGGATCTTTGTGACTAAAAGTGAGTGTCGAGAACCTTTTCGATCCATTCGTCTAGAATAGTTGTTGATTGCAAATTAAGTTATTGCTGATTTTAATGTTGGAAGCGAAATAAGTAGTTGAAATTTGGTTTATTTAAAAAAGTTTGCGTTTTTTACCCAATGACGTTTGCAGATTACGAATATAAATAAGAAAATAAGTCAGTCGAAACCCACTGAAACACTTTTTTATCTTCAATGCAGCGTTTTAATGAAGCAGAAATAGGTTTAAATAGTTTATAATGTAGTATTTCCAGTTGTAGTGAATAATTGATTAGTTGATTCACAATTAATTACTTAATATTCGCATTTTCATGTTTTCTTAACCCATTGAACACAGCTTTTATGTCGGTGGGCCGATTTTTTAATTTTGACAAAATAACTTTAGCTTGACCTAGTTGAAAGTTTTAAAGTTTTATAATTTTTTCAAGTGTTTTCCTGCAAATAAGCGTTTCCTAAAGGCAACACTCGCGCAAGAAGTTGTCAATACTTCTTCTGCTTTGCTTATGAACATATGCAAATTTTTGGAAAGGATGACATATCTCACCAATGTTGCTTTAAGGAAACAGCAAGTTTTAAAAACTTATAGAAGATCTATGAACATGATTATGTGAACCCAAATCGTGGACATCAAATGTTAAGCATATTTTAATATATTTTAATTTTCTATTTTTCCGGATTTAACAACAACATGTTAAAAATTTCTTTCACTTTCTTTTTACTAGTAAGAGAAATATTCGAAAAATTAAATGTAAAAAAATATCAATGCATGTTAAAAGAAAAAAAGTTGAAGTTTAAAATTTTATAAATTAAAACGCTTACTGACTTTAAAGAAACGGTTCTGGTTAATGGGTTAAAAACTCCATATATGGCAAACATTGTAGTTGATTGTTCGTTGATTTCTTAACCCTTTCGCTATTTTGTTGCCATATGGCAACATGCTACTTTGTCTGAACGTCTGAACCCTCTATGGTTCCAGGAATACGTTATTTTATTGATCTTTAGAATAGTTTTAGGAAAAATACGAAATTAATAAACTTAATATTAAAGTTTACAGAAGAGAAGTATACACGTTTTTTTAGTGGTATATCTTGGCATAGTAAAGGAAGAAGCAGAAAACTTTAGATAACTTTTTAATTTGACGTTTTCTTTCAATTTAGATACTTTTTTTATTTTGGCTGAGGTAAATTAACCCTTTCGGTTATTCTATGCCATATGGCATAGCATCTTTTCAGTGCCTGTTTTAGGTTAAACACTTGTGGATACTATATTTTTAAATTTTTGTATTTTTCTCTGAAGGTTTTTATACCAAATAATGAAAAAAATATTTTGATTAGTATACCAAGTAAATTGTAAGGGTTTAGAAAGTGCGCAGTCCTATCGAGCTGCTTATTTTACAAAAAGAGGTCACTTCGTACTTTTATTTATTCTATTACAAAAATCAATTTATTTTATAGGTTTATGTAAGTAATCTAGTAGGTATTTATTGCTTTAGTAAGTGTAAAAAAAGTTAGATCCCAAATATAGTTCACTAAGGCTGTACGATTTTTTATATTTCTTACTATGCCATATTTCATGATGTTCAAAAACCACTTTTTCGAACAATATTTAAAAAAATGACTTTTGATTATTCATTATGTAGGCTTACACAGTAATAAAATGGAAAAGAATGACTTTTAAAGTTAAAAACAAAAAAGAAGTACCGAAAGTGTTAAGAAATATTCAAATTTTCGTTATGCCTAAGAAGTTTTATGTTTCAGTAATTATTACAGCCAAAACGATGTGGTTGCTCTCCTAGAAAAACACTCTAAAATACAGGGTCCGAGTATAAAAATTAAAAAATTTCTGTTGGAATGTTGCTAATACAACCAAATAGAACCCTGAAACGTAAAATTAAAAATTTTAACTTTCCCCAGTAAAAACCTGTAGCGAAAGGGTTAACCAACCCCACCACATCTGATTACGATATTTCAGCAATCAGAAAAATGTCTGCTCGAAAGAAAGACAAAAATTAAGATACATTTCGTGAAACTTTTGAATATGTATTTGTGACATTTGCTTCTCTTATTATGATAAACTTTCTTACCCTATTTAATTTTAATTTAATTCAGGTCTTGAAATATTTCTGTCAAGGTTTTGCTTGGAATGAATACAGTAGATAACTTCCAAATCGATCTTTTATTTAATTTTTAGACATGTAAGAAGAAAATCAGGGTCTGAAAGAACTCACGTGACACTAGAATATCCAAGAGGGTTAGAAACTGGAAATATTTAAAAAGTTGAGTTCTATTTTGTATCATAATTTACTTAAAAAAAGGTTGGATTAGCCGGTCATTTTAGAATTAAGCACAAGTTGCAGGGATAAAATATATACAGATATTAGTTCTTCCCGCCTATTTACGTCGTTTCATTACTCTTGAACATTTTTTAATCGATGCAAGCATTTTTCAATTCCATATTTCCATATTTTTTTCTCTCACAATATAGACAGACAAGCAAATATGCACATATTTATATATTTTTATTTTCTATGCATTAAAAAACTGTGTGTACAGTTTAAACAAGTAGTAACATTTCATTAAAATAAGTACATTAGTTCATTCGCTTAGTAAATAAATAAATAATAATAAATGAAAAATAATAAATAAATAGAACAATTGCAAGTCATACCACTGAAAACCGCATATCGGTAATTTTTTCTTGCGAAAACTTAAGACATAAAGTGTTTGTGTATTTGTTCATATAATTAACTGCAAGTTCTGCAGAATAATTTTTTAAGCATAATACATAAATAATTTGATGCCTATTTTACCCAGACTAAGCATTAGCATTGAAATTAAATATTTTTTTATTAATTTTGATAAAAATGTTGTATTTTTGTTCATTTTCGAACCACTAAAAGTATTGCGGTGTAGATGCCTCGTGCTTCTCTAAATTTTTTTATGTTCGTGCAGACTATTTCCAGCCGCTCTGCTGGTGCATCTCGTGGCACTAAGCAATAGGATTCCTTTCTATTGGTTCTTCCTTGGATCAGTAGAAAAGTAATAATTGAATATTAAAAACAAATTACATACAGTCGTGTCTGGGTATAGTGAACACCTCGATATATACACCCAAATTTTGACATGGAGCCTCTAAATATTGAAAAACATTTTGAAAGCAATTTCAAGCAAAAGACAAAAAGTGTATTTTGAGCAAATAAAACGAGGTTTTAAACAAACAGAAATGTTAACCTTGATATAGTGAACAAACTCAATACTGTAAAGAAGCCTTGCAATAATTAGTTCACTATATACAGACACGACTGTATTAGCACAATTTAATTTTAGCAGGGATAGGAAATAACAGTTATTTATGAAAACTGTATTTGAAAAAACTGCTATGAAGGAAAGGTCATGCAACTGAATGAAATACACCAAACATTTCTTTTCGCACCGAGAATCAAATTTGGCAATAACGTTTTATTTTGTAATTTTTTGACAAATAAGAATTATTTCTTATTTATATTTTAAAAATCCTTTTAAAACAATTATTTTCTATTTTTTCTTATTAGTCCACAGTTTTTTTTTCAATTTTTATTTTAGTTGTACTATGATAACAATTATTGGTGACTTTTATTTAAAAAACACATCAATAAATATCAGTCAGTGACTTTTATAAATAACTCTTTGATGACAGTCGATAAAAATCAGTTGGTGACTTTTATTTTTGAAGTCATCAATAAAAATCATTCAATAAAAATCCATCAATGAGTTGTATTTATAAAAGTCATCAATAAAACCATTCAGTGACTTTTATAAATAACTCTTTGATCACAGTCGATAAAAATCAGTTGGTGACTTTTATTTTTGAAGTCATCAATAAAAATCATTCAATCAAAATCCATCAGTGACTTTTATTTATAAAAGTCATCAATAAAAATCAGTCAGGGACTTTTATTTTTTAAGTCGCAATATAAAAGTCAGTTTCAAAACTGCATACAAAAGTTATGATTCTTCCAGAAAACAGAATTGTCAAGTCAGGTCTTGTTGAGTCGATCAAGAATATATATGCATTTCGATATTTAATGAATTCAGTAATGCGATTAATGAAAATGACTTTTGTGTTGCGACTTAAAAAATAAAAGTCACTTAATTATTTTTTTGATGGCTTTTGCAAATAAAAGTCACTGAATGATTTTAATTTATGACTTAAAAAATAAAAGTCACTTGCTGATTTTTATCAATGACTTTTATAAATAAAAGTCACTGAATGAGCTTTATTGATGACTTGAAAAATGAGACTAAAAAAATAAACGCTTAAAGTAGTGATAGCTAGAAGATAAGGAAAGAGGAAGGAGCAGGAGAAATATACTAAGAGTGCGGACGAAGTGCGGAGCAAAGTTTTGTTCCTAACTCATTTGAATCGCCCAGCGTGATTCAAATAGTTTAATATACAAATTTCGAGCAAGTACCCAAGTTTATATTACGATGGCCCCATTCGTATCTATGAATGTTGAACTTATACATAAATCTTTTTTTATGTGCCTTTAAAATCTATCTTAAACCTTATGCAAATTCTCCATTTAACTGCTTTTCTTCGCCATTAGCATGTCGTATAAACATATAATGCATAGCAACGCACTAAACATAACTGGCTACAATTTTAATCGCAAGTCACAAAACTTCACGTTTCGTGACATCGAAATCTTGTTAGGCGACACCAAAACGATGTTCATATATCAAAAAACCTGCTCATGCCAAACTGCTGAAAATGCACTGGCAAACAACAACAACCACAACAATGAGGCGATTCGTAAACAACTGTAGTACATTTAATTATTTTGAACTAGAATTAAAGCGTTTAAGTACAATTAGTAGTCACCTAATTAACCCGGCTGACTTGCCGACGCCTGGGTGTGTGGCGGGTGACGAGCGCAATAAGAGCGGTCAGGGTTCCATTAGCGATCGTGGTGCGCATGTGCGACGTTGTGCCATTCGAGACATGATAAATTTTCAACAGCGGCTCAACAGTGTTTAACGTCAATCACAGACGCTGTCGCAAATTAAATTGATTTGCATATGCAGTCGAAATGAGTTTAAGTCGGCAGCAAGATTTGCATATAAACTGTATTACATATATGAAGCGTTAAAAAATTGCGCGAAAATACTGCACTTGAACTTAAGGCGGCTGAAGGAAATTCTGGCTGAACTACGTTTTCGTTCTGCAGCCAGGGCAAGTCACGACCGACCGGACATTTAATTAGAAGGGGAAACAATTCATGACACCACTCGAGTCTCAATCACGAAGCCGAAACCTCAAAGCTGTGGACACCGAGCGGAGAGAACAATTCAGCAATCTCCGCTTACCTGTCGCCGTCAAATGTGTACTTGTGACTGTGTGCGCGGCCATCTGGAACGCTCCGAAATTCCTTTCTAATCTCGCGTCGCGCAGCTGCGCCCATGGCTGCTGCTTCCACGCGCCGCACCGCACCGCACAGGTACAGCCGCCCATATCCAAATCAAATGTCAGGGTAAGCGTGCAAACTGGGACGCTCGTAAATTCGTTTGTGCAGCTAGAAAAAAGCATAGGAAGGGATTCGGAATTTATGATTTGCGCTAAAATATCTTCATCAGAGCGACGAACGAAATGCACACCTCGCACACCAGTGCCGAGGCGCAGGTATCTCGGTCGGTCATCTGCTCAGCTGGGGCGGCCAGACCGGATGTTCGAAACGGTACGAGCAGTAAACTAAAACCTCTCGATTGTATTTGTTTTAGCCATAACGTGTGGGCACACACAATAAATTTTGCATCTTTCAAAGTCGAATTGATTCTTCGATAAACTGGGAATTTTTAAAATTCTGTTCAGTGGCCGTTGGGCTATGGGATGGCACGTTGGGTATTCAAATAAAAACCCGTAAAAAATGTCAAACACATAAATCCGAACATTCGCATTGATCAACGAGATTAAATATTTATGGCAATAGCCAAATCGATTGTGTGCTTTCTGTATTTTTAGAGCATTAGTTGGGAGAACTTTTCAAGATCAACGCAAAATGTTTAAATTGATTTTGATTTTAGTGGAAACTATACTAAAATACTCGTACTTACTTATGTCAATCGATTTAACTAACATTGCGAACGTTTTGTGATACATTTGTAACCATAGCTATACCATTTTTAGTAAAATTTTAGCGAAAATTACTCGCTTTCGTTCGCTCAGATTAGCCAAAATGCTTAGTCCGAAGTCAGATGTGACTTGCATTAGGCACTTAGTTAGGTTCAAAACTCTCATAAGACTCTCTGGACTCAAACTCTCTAAAGTTTTTAGCAGCTGTTCTTTACAATTGTTATGTAAAATCTTTCTAATATGACATGTCTGTTTTATTCGATCTTTCCTGTCGTTTGGTTGACTTTTCCAGCATGGTCCTTAAGTACTTTTATAAACACCTGACACTTCTCCCGATGTTGGATTGTAAGAATTTTCGCGCTCCCTTAATTCTGATCCCTTTATTTTATTGTCAAATATACATAGATCTGAGCCGGTAAAGCCGAAATGTGGTTCAATTGGTTGCACATCTGTCTTGGGGACAAGTGAAAATCTCAACATCAAAACCATATATTTCACTCATCGTTTTGTGCGTGAATTATGGCAATGAAAATTCTTTAAATCCTTTTTACGAGGATCCTTTTCGCGTGCGTCAAATAGGGACGCAGAGAGCGTGTGTGTGGGATGTGTATGTGTATCAGCACTTGTCAGCATGTTTGGCTACTGTGGAACCGTAAAACTATACCACAAAGGCCGCGAGGCGACAACAGAGGCGCCGAACCAAGAATAAGCGCCGCAGCAAATATTAAATTTCAAAAATTTTAAATATGAAAATGACATGCGGTCACAACGGCACAACCGCACAGCCGCGCTCGCAACAGCGCAGCCAATGCAGCGCGCCTGCAGGCGCACACACACACACACACGCACGTACATACAAGTCGGGCAATAAATACACTACACACGCCAGCGCATAAATTCAAAACGAACGGGGCAGAACAACGAAAACCGACAACAAGAACCAGCAGCGAAAGCATTTCATATTCGGCTGAGCTTGCAATTCACGGCGGCGCACGGTGTGGTGTGCTTTGGTGTGGCGTGCCACGCCCGTTTATCGCGTGCTGATGGCGCCGCACGAAAATGGCGTCTCAGCGGTGCCGCAGCGCTCATTAAGCGCATTCCCGCTGGGATTTGGGGCACGTTTGCGTTTGCGTTCGCGGCGCAAACGGCAGACGGCGCCCGACGAGCCGGCGAATAAACAAATGTGTCCTGGGAGCGCAGATCACCAGCTACGATGTGACACCTCGTTGCGCGCGGCTCGGGCATAAATACGCGCATGCATGCTTGCCGCCGTTATTTTGTGTGTGTGTGTGTGTGAGTGAGTGTCTGTGTCATGTGCTCAGGTGCAAAGCACTAAAATGCGCTGCACCCAATAGCAGCAGGAGCTGCACTAGCCGCGCTGCAGCTCATGCAACATGGCCTTTGGCGCGCCGCATCGTGCCGCGTCAACTTAACATTTACGCCGCCACACATACGGAAACACAATGGCCGCTCGAGTGGCATCGTTATGATTGCATTTGTTGACTAATGTTTCGTCAAAACAAATTCAAAGTCCAGATCCATAACAATATTTTCTCTCAGCCAACTTCCCTCTCAACTTTCAGTTTCTCGAAGCATGAAAATTCTATTGTATTGATTTGCGAACAAATTTTCATTGATCGAAGTGAACTTATTCAAGTTTTATAATTTGAATTTATTTTAAATGAACTTTTTCCCAAAATTATGTACATTTTCGTAAACGATTTAATTTGCTTTGAGGAAAACATCTTCGACCAAATTAAACTTTAAAGAGCTCAGATTAATATTTCATATACAAAAGTTAATCGAGTGTTGAACTTTTAAAAACTGTTGCTCAAGCTGTTCTTCCTTGAAGGTTTAAATTACTTTGTTCTCTATAACATTCTGAGTTTGAGGTTTGAGTGATGTTTTGGACAGCCGCATCAACCTAACCTAACAACTCCAGAGCTTCTAAGCCTTTGTAAGCTATTGACACACTATATTTTTATCTCTTAAAAAAAAATAAAACGCCGCAGCTTAGTAGTTAGTGAACAGATGAACCGTTGGTTGACAGTCAACATCGAATAAAGATAACTTTCCCTGGGCAACTGACCTCGCACAATTTTAACATTAAAATAGTTTTTTATGTTGAATCGAGCTTCTCTAAACATTACGACGGTTCCAATTATGAATCGATTAATTTATGTACAAAGGTGCGAACACAAGTTTATTGGTTACGGGAAGCGCGAACTAGGATGTTCGTTGACTTATTATGTCTACTTCGTACAAAGTATAAACTTGCCATTTTTGATTTAAATCGCTCAAAAACACTTATCCTTGAACTTGAATTGTTTATAAAAAAATAACAATTTATTATTAAGTTTAGAATTAAGTTTTGAGTAGAATAGAGGAGAATTCTAGAATTATTGAAGTTAGTATGCAACAAATTTATTACAGAAACACATACGAATAGTAAACTATGAATCATTAAATGAGTCATATTTTATACAACAACAAATCATTGATCTTTGTTGATCTTGTGATATTCAGCGCATAAATTTACGAATTTCCGCGTGATATATCTCAGTAATAACTTATATAGACACATTCCCGTAGAGTCGTGCATCAGCTTGATCCCTGCTCAGATGGCGACATGAAGAGTGCATTTTATGAGGGTCACTTTCGTACCCCATAATTATTAATTAGCCAACAACTGCGGTTAAACGTCCAAGTTTCACTGTTTTTATTACTCGTACACCTCACTTTTGCCCGCCGGCAGTATTTATAAGGCGAAACCTGGAAAAAAGAGCTCGGTGAATCTCGGTTTTACGATTATGATTTTTTTCTTCCAATTTACTGTTTTTGCTCGCACTTGAGCAAATATTGCAACCGCAAATGTTGACTACGAAATTTCGTTCGTATTAACAAAACGACTTTTGGCCACGTAACAACAACAAGACTACGACACGAAATCACACAAAAGACTGTCGTTGTCGGTGCATCACAAATTAAAAAAAATATATAATAAAATCATACAACAACAGCAACACACCAATAAAACTCGAATGAAACCAAAAAACAACGAATACGCTTCGGCATTTAACGGCCACAATGAGCGCTGCAGGTCGAATGCTCAGAAGTCAACAATTACTAAACCGTATGTGTCACATTCTTTCGATGAATAATTCACATAAAAATCAAAGTCGGTGTTAATTCACAAAAAGACTGATCACACATGTATCCACAGACGAATTGGAGTTTACAAGTCGGCGTTGCGGCATTTGGTTGTCGCATAGTGCCTGGCGTAGCGCCTTGCAATTAATTTGTATGAACGCAAACAGTATTAACCGCACTGGATGCTGCGCCGCCTCGACGAAGGGTCAACGAAATAAACACCAAACAAATGGACTCATTTGGAGCATGTTAGAAACCGAAACGAGCATTAATTGTCGTTTGTGGCGAGTGACCGCCGGCGCAAATGTCCCTCGATCAGAACAACAAAAACCGCCGAACGCATGAGTGCCGAGTAGATAACACTTTCGTGAGGGCCAGATCGACAGAGTTCTGAAGAAAGCCGCGCGGAAAAGCTGAAGATCAAAAGGGTCAAAGTGCGTGGTTCAAAATTACAAGACCAAAAAACCACGAAGCGTTGTGAAAACTGGTTTGGCATATCAACAAGTGTTTCAAAAAAACAAGGAAACCATGTACATATGTACAGGTAAACCTCGCTTAACCCATTTCCTTCCTCTGTTGCGTATACGCAACGTTACTATTTAAAAAATTCGTATGTGCAGTGTGTGTGAGGTATTGCGATAAATTTTTTTTTGTTCGGAAGGTATATCCTTAGGCTTTCTTCCCCTCCATATCTCAACTACCTACAAAACACACACTGACACACACACTTGTATATGTAAACACATGTTTTTCAGACAAATTTTGAATCGCACACTAAAAATTGTCAAACGTTAATTCTTTTTTTGGTCGACATGAAAATACGTTCACATAAAGGCAAAGAAAAAATAAAATTGGTTTGTGAATTATCTGGGTGTCATTATACGTGTTCTAGATAAGTCTCGAATCTGTGTTTCGTGTACCCAACGTTGGCGCCACGTCGACAAATGAATTTAAATTAAAATGAAATTATATAAAATAAGTTTTTTAAGAATAACTGATAGCATATATATCGATTTTACTTGAATAATAATTTTTTTCGCAAAAACGGCGAAAATGGGTTAACAAGGAGATTAGATACGTTCCTGGATAATGCCGTATTAAGCGAAACCGTATTTAACGAGGTCTACCTGTATTAATGTCCTGCATGAATATATTCATTTCGGCGAATACACTACTGTACATACTGTACGGGTACTTGGTATTCGAAGACTGTGTACAACTGAACGAATAGAAATGAGAACCAGCGAGCGTCGCTTCTCGATTCTATTCATATTCGGTGAATAGCGAACACTGCAGTTCTCATATTTGGGGATAAGCGAATACTGCAGTGCTCATATTCGGTAATCGAGAACTTTGCGGAGTATTCGAAGATCAACAGTTTCTTCGAATGTTTTTATGCGCAGTATGTCACTTTTCCATGTGTATACCTGTGGTGTGGTTGAAGTGGCTTATTAGTTAATACGCAAAATGGAAATTATTGAAGAAAGTAGAATAAAAAATTAATAAATCACTACATAGTATAAAGCAAAGTCGCTGTTGCTGTCTGTCCCTATGTATGCTTAAATCTTTAAAACTACGCAACGGTTTTTTAAGCGTTTTTTTTATGGATAGAGTGATTCAAGAGGAAGGTTTATATGTATAATACATGTTTGTACGGCAGGTGGGCGTGGCACCTCCCATACAACCTAAATTTTTAATATGGTATATCTTCGGAATTAAAAGTCGAACAGCATTGAAATTTAGTACAGTGTCATGGTGTAGGCGTGTCTTTTCATCGGTAAAATTTAATGGGCGTTGGACAAGGGGGAGTGGCACCGCTCATACAACTCAATTCTTTAATATGGAATAGCTCCGAAATTATAAGTTGCTCAGCATTGAAATTTGGTACAGTGTCATGGCGTAAACGTGTCGTTCCACAAATAAAATTTAATGGGCGCTGGAAAGGGGCGTGGCACTTTTTAAATTCCGGTGTAGCTTTTGAACTATAGCATTCACATCAATGACACTCGATATAAACTTATTATTTAGTCGTGTCCTTCGGCAGGGGGAATAGGGTGAATTTTGGACAAGGGGGCAGGGCACCACTCATGCAACTCAAATTTTTAATATGGAATAATTTCGGAATTATAAGTCATACAACACTAAAATTTAGTACCCTGTCGTCTCATACATGAGTCATTCTAATGATAAGATTTGATGGGCGTCAGACAAGGGGCGTGGCGCATTGTTTGTGACCCAAATATTTTGTTGAACTTTAAGTGGTGCTGAACTAAGTACGAACCTACCATTTTCCCTTCCGACAGACGGGATGGTTCGGGTATTGAACAAGGGGGCTTGGCACCGCCCATATAACTTAAATCTATACATATATACAAGAAAGTGGCTGTATGTGAGTTACGGCATCACACTCAAACGGACCGTTTGGGCGAGACGAAATTTGCCGGGTCAGCTAGTATTTATGTAAGTATATATAACATAAATATTTCTAATAATCTTAGGAATAATAAAACGAGTATATTCGGATATTCAAGCAGTTTGTACTATTATTCGAATGCTTTTGTCCTCGTTTTCCCGCTTCGAGCGAATATGAATAAATAGAGTACGTCTACTCGTTTCTGTTCAGAGCTTACTCGTACTCGAAGAGAGCTGTATGTACTCGTATTCATTGGGACTGGTCCGCAGAGATGAAGTGAAGTATTCTATTCAACAGCATTTGAATGTTTTCGAATAGCAAAAATGCATACTCGTGCAGAACTCTAACCTGTATGTACATACATACTCTTTGGAAACATACATATGAATGATTAAAGTGAGATCTTCCACTCTTTAAGGCATTTTGGTTTGTGTGTACATATATATATTTATATGTACATATGTATGTATGTATATGGACCACATAAGTAGAGTTCTCGGTTGGCTTTTGTTAATATCTAAAGCTGAAAAGGCTCTCTTCCTGTCGAAGTTTAGAAACGTTTACCTATTATTTTCGATTGAAAATAAATGTTCGGGAGTATTGTGATTTTAGCTCTTTCCTTTGGTGACAGGGGCGGATTCAGAAAAATATTTCGGGGGGTTTCAAAAAGTAATTCTTTGATATTCATAAATTTTCTTTTAATTTGTATGTAGTTTTAATGTCGATCTTAATATTTCGGGGGGGAGGTTTCAACCCCCAAAACACCCCCCTGAATCCGCCACTGTTTGGTGATAATCCGAACTGCCTCTAATATTGCAAAAAGATCTGCTGGGAATATTAGCGTATTGTTACTTAGTGAAAGGAATGTGTTGACTTACGCCAGTAGATGTTTTGGAGCCATCGGTGTACCATTTTTCTGAGTTGTCCAATTGGAAAACAAATTGGCAGCAATTGGAAAAATTCAGAAATTAAATATTGCCCTTAAAAAATGTGTGGGCAAAGGTGGAACTGTCGTCTGATCGTATTGGAAGATCCGTCGTGGACAGGAGAAAGCAAAGAAAAGTTAGAGAGAAAGAAAAGTTTCGTAGACAATTCAATAAATAGGCAATTCTGGGCGTTCTAACTTCGGCCAATACTTCAGTGTCAAATATAATTAAGTAAATACAAATAAGAGAACCAATCTTACTTATTCCATAAATCGTGAATTGTGAAATAGTTATTTTAATTTTAAATTCAATCAGGTTTTTATTTATTTCATCATGAGGGTGTGTAGATGCAGCGCACCGCCATCACACACACTCACATCGTTACATAAGAATGCATATTACATACGCGTTGCGCTTCAATTCAACTTTGAGTGGTGCTTAAGAAACTCAACACCGTGTAAGTGACTGGGCGTGCGCAGGCGAGACTGCCGTCTAGCCACAGATGCGACACCAATTTGTACGCAGCATAGAGCTGTCCCCCCCCCGAATGCTTCCGAAGAGCGCCGCAATTGCTCACCACTCGGCGCCCGCCACTTGACAGCCCTCTTGAGAAACCGTTGCATCACTTCGGTGTCGCATTACAGATCCTTCGATCCGAACTACACTCGGGAAGAGTATATGACCATTGACGAATTGCCGCTGACCTCTTGTAAAGTGCGCCTCAGCACAAAGCAACTCTAGATGCTGCAACCTTTGTCTTTGAAAGTGACTCTGAATATCCAAATGTCGCTTCGAAAAACGTTGTCCTGGCATTCACCCGTTCGATTTCGGCTTGGCACATGTGTTTTTGTCCGCATGGGTGTTCTCGCCATTCGACGACTGTCTTCGAAAACTGTGCTCAAAGGAAAACCAAAGCAAAAACAAGCATGAGAAACAATCAAAATCTGTCGTTAAGCCAAGCCGAGACAGTTTTCAACGCCAGAAGATCCTCGTCAATCGCATCTCTCATTTCCACTTCACTAAAATAAGCAATGAACCGGCGCCGGCAATGCGTCGTCCTGGTCGTTGGCAACCCGCTGCGCTGGAACTAATCGGACTGTCGAGCTAACTGGTCGCTGGGATGGTTGCTGGCCGACTTGGCGCAGCGGGGACTTTCATTCATAAGTCGTCTGGGCTGTGTCGCGGAGGCAGTTTGTCATTTCTTGCGTACGCATTACCGGCCGACGGTGGCGCTAAGCAATTACACTAATCCGACGTCTGACCGCCGAGAGGCCTACCTGTTTACTACACACAAACAGCACGCGGACGCCACAAACACTAAAAGTCGACAGTGTCTGCAGCAATACAAATAAGTTCCCGCCTGAGCGGAACGTAAAAGACGCAGTTAGTCAGCCGCTTGTTTAGGAAGGAAGCGTTGTGCATTTGGTGTTTTAATCATGGTTTCATTATGGTTCTACCTGCAAGCGATGCATTTGTGTATTGTTTATTGTTGTGACTGAGCCTAAGCGATCGCCAATATTAATTGAGTTATTTATAACTTGTTTACCACTCTTCTTGCCGTCCTTAAAAGCAGCTAACATTGAGTGGATATCTACTTGTTTGCAATGTGTGAATTTTAAAGGATTTCGAGAAACAATGTTCGCTTTAATCTACTGTCAAGGAAGTTATGAACTTCGTTGACTTACTATCTATTTCGAATGGAACACAGATGTTGAACTCAACTATATTAGTTCTGGAATCTGATTGCGTTATGGCGTAAAGTGAAATGAATCAAACAGCAATCAGAAGATCTAGCATTCGAGTTTCAATCTGATAATGTAATAAAAATAAAAAAGCTGCAGGCACAGGTAATAATTTTTAATCACCCTTTTGAATTTCCACATTTAGCCACAGTTAGCTTCGTGTGCCCATCAGAACGTTTTGTGCTACTTTATAGCTGCATTTTTTTTACTTCTAGCTATACGAGATTTTTACTTCCTGGTTAATATATAAAAGAGGTCCAATGTTTTTGCCGATTTCGAACGGCGAGCTGGTCAATTATTGAAAAATATTCCATACAAATCTAATAACTGCAGAATAAGTGTTAAGACTCCTTATAAGGATCAATACTTGTGCTCATCTCAATGCTTGCAAGCACCGCTTTCAGCGATTTCACCGGGATTAGGTGCAATCGCAGTGCAATGGTCGGCCGAGAAACAAAACTCTATGATACGCATCGACGCTTTACAATACGCTACTGAGCCATTAAAAACGCAAATGGCCCACGCCGCGCATGTACCTGCAGTAACAGCAACAATAACAACAACAACAACGAAATTAAGGAGGGTTAAAGCCCAACACCAAGACTTGGCGGCTAACTCGCGCAAGTGCCGAGGCTGGGCGGCTGCGTTGTACGCCACTAATTTATGAGCAGGCGGTCCTTGTGATTTCCTTCGCTTTGCGCTCGCTTTTGATTTTAGCGGCTCAGCCGTGCATTGGTGGCGAGACAACGAAACGTGTTCTGCCACACCAACCGCCGACACCCCTTCGCACCGGACGGCACGCGTTTTTGTTGGCACTCGGCGATGTGCGTTTCGCCAATACGCATCCAACTCGACGGGCCGCAGTGGAAGCAACTGCCTGGGCGGGGGCTGGAATCGGAGCCGAGGCCAAGTCCGGTTTTCGACTTGTTGCGCGCTGCAAGCCGCCTCGCAAGCAATCGAGGGTAATTAATAGGAAGCTTTATGTCTTGGCGTATGCATTTTGTACTCGGCAGCGACCGCGGCGACGACAGTGGTATCTCATTATGTCAAATTGAAACGTTATGGTGAATGAATGTGCAGCAATTGTGCGGCCAACCACTGGCACACGCGTGCAGCAGCGACTGTTGCAATCAAGTGCGGCAATGTTGACAAATCGGCTCTGTGTGTGCGCGACAAGCAGCAGCACGTCGGCGCGCCAGTATCAGCGTCGGTGTGGGGATAGCAAACGTTTTGTTGGCAACATTATGTCGCAGACAAAAACCGTTGCATGTTGCTTTTGTAGCGGCGCAATTTCGCATAGGCCGCCTTGGGGCAGTGACTTTACGGCTGCCGTGGCAAATCATAAACGCCAAAAGGTCGCAATTATTCTGCGCTAAGTGCATCCTTAGGATGCGCCATCATCATCGACGGCGCTGCGTGCACGCATTGCCAAAGGTGCTGCTAATTTTTATTACCTTCATAAACGCCGCCTCAATGCCAGCACGACGGCGGCAACTGCGGTGGCAGCAAGCGTGGAACACCCAAGTGGATGTGGCAACAAGCCCCGCGGGAGTAACGAGATCACCAGATCTACAGAATGCGGCGACTGACTGCAATTTGGCCAAAACATACAGATATCTAAAAACATACAGACATCTATGTATGTATGTATGCACTTGTGTACATACATACATACATACATACTCGTATATCGAATAAAACTAAAAGATATTGCAAGTATAAAGCGGCCATACTTAAATATCCATAAAACCAACAATTTATGCAACTCCACTCACACACTAACTCACCGACTCACACACTCACGCACACTCGCCCTGACACTTGCACTGCGGCGCGCACGCATCCGCGCCTACCGGCCCATCACCGCGATGCCACAGAACATGCCGCAGCGGTATTTTCCCCTTGAAATTCAAATTTTATGCCACTCATTAAATATAAATTTGTCGTTCAGCATTTGTGCCGCATTTACAAAGCGGCCGGTGCAACGCAGCGCGGCTCCAGCGCCCGCAATGCAGTTTGCCACAGTAACAACAACAAGGTTGGCAATGGTAATGGCAATGGCAATGCCAACAGCAACAACGATGCCAACATCATCATCTCACGCGACCGCAGCTGGTCAGCGCGCGCACCGCGCCGGCCGGCTGGCCGGGCCACTTCCTCTGCCAGGCAATCAAAACATTCGGCGGCAGCGGCAGGCGCAATAAGCAAAGGAAATACGACACCCAAATAAAATAATATAAATTAATTAACAAAACGAACCGAGCCTGATGCCCAAATCGGAATCGAAGCGCTGCGCATCGCATCGCAACGCACCGCCGTAAAATGCCGCTGGCTGGTGTGCTGGGCAGGGGAAATTTGACTGAAATTTGCATAAAGCAGACAAATAAAGCGGCCGTTGGGGCCGAAGACGCAACGCTTGTCCGCAATTTGCGTGTCTCGGCGAAATCGGAATGCGTGCGCGTAATCGGCGAAAATAACAGCGGCCGAAAGGACGCCACCAGGAGTCGGTGGCAGTGGCCATCGCCAACATCGTCGCGATAATATGGGCACCTTGACGACGGCGACAACAATGACGATGATGAACCATAAAGGAATTTCCGCGCAATCCTAACAAGCGCGCCGCAGCCGGACAACGCCACAGCAATTTATGTTAATTGCCGCCAGCAGGGCAGAGGCGAGAAATTCCAAAACGAACGCGTCAGGCATAAGCGGTCAGTAACGAGGCTGGGTGTCGGTTGCCCGCTCAAGCCCCCAATGCACAGATCCAGCGGCATTAGAATCGATACACAGTGCGCATAGCGCACCGCCGCCTCGACGCTGATGTAATTTCGCGCATGAGCCCAGTTCGAACGTAGCACTTTGCTCAGCAAATGGAAGACACTACAAAATACACACAAATTGTGCGAAACTCAGCTGCGGACCAGAGCTCGCTCGCTGAGGTGGGATATGCGCGCGGAGTTTGCGCCATCTGGCCAATGTGTACCGTGGTACGGTACGTGCTGCACACACGAACGCACAACATTTATTGGAATTCTGTATGGAACATTTTCTGCAACATTTTTTGCAACATGTTCTGACAGCGTTGCGGCGTTGTTTGAGCTTACATATCCGCCCTGCCCTTAGACCCACAAAGTTAAAGCACCCGCGACACACTACTAGAAGTGGTTGCACACAGGTTTCTATGAGAACATTTGGTTCCTGTCGCTCGCCTAAACTGAAGTTTACCAACTGCAGTTTTCATCGATTGCACAGAGATCTCTTCAAGTTAATTTAAAACAAAGGTTTGTCCTAAGCCCAGAAACTTGAATTTGCCTTTAGATTCCGTTCTTAGCTCCTTAGCTCAATCATAGCCATTCTTAATAGGTAACATTCTTTTAAGATAATCAAAATCAGACATCCAAAATGAACTGAAAAGTATAAAGCTCCATCGGGCTTATATACTTTCATCTTTCGTCCTCAAAGAAATTTGATTTGTAAGAATATCACTCCTTGACGAGAGTGTTTCCACATTTTCGGACACCACAAGGCTTCGATTATATTTCTTGATTGGCTCTCAAACTACCCGTAAATATAACCTAATTATTTAAATAAATGCCTAAGATACAAAATTCAGGACAAGTCACGTTTGTGTCAGCTTAGCAAAGAAAGTCGAACAATGATGCTGAATACTGGCGCTAAAAACCTGAGTTGTCAATCCAATTAGGAGAAAAGACCGGCGGAGGAGATCTAAATGAAAAAACAATCGTTTTTGTTCCTCGCTGGAACCGTAGGATTGATAAAAAGTTAGTTTAATGTAATGTTTGTAATGTTTATAATTGAAGAAAATTTGGATTGACAATATTCATTAATTCATTAAATAATCTAGAAATACAATATTCTTTACAGATTGTGATTAAGATTAATACAGTTAATTACTATGCAATCAATTCATTTAAAGTCTATGGTCAAAGAATTTGAGAGCAAATTTAATTCTGTTAAGACTTTACGTATAGGAGCATGGGAAGTGTACACAGTTCTGACGCATTCACATTGCAATATCAAATAAAGTTTTTTGCGTGCGGTCTTAACATTCTTAAATACTGCAGAAAATGCACACACTACACACACAACAGAGTACGGCTTTAAGTACGTCACGCTGTCCAAGATATAATCTGTCAAAAAATTACTGGGAATTGTTTAATAAAACAATGTTCATTTATTTACATATCAATATTAATTTATTTTCCTCAAAGTGAAGAATCAATTTGATGGCGCACATTTCCGCCAACCTTTCTTAGTCTTCAAAACAGATTTCATAGACACTTTCCGGTATGGCCTTCAGCTACTTTGAGGAGGTTTGCATTATGGTTTTTTTTTAATGACGAGGGGATGAGGGGATACAGTCAACGAGGCATTGCTTTGGTTCTAGAAGGATATAGAGGTTAGGAGACAAGATGTTGGGTGAAGAATGTATGGACTCGTGTCTTAAACCCATCAAGATCATAGGTGTGCAGCCAAATACACCTAAGTTAAAAATTTACTGTAGTTTTAGGAACGTGGAGACGACGCATGCGGAGATAATATGTGATCTCTAAATGTGGTCACAGATTATCCCAGTTTCCCTATAGTATAGGGTGGTCCATATAGCGTTTGGAATTTGAACTACGCTTTATTTCGAGAATGGCAGTCCAAATGTCAATCAATTTGTGTTCGTAATTTAATTAAAAGTTTGACATTTACGAAATGGGACGCTATACGCTTCAACTAAATTGGGAAATATTGAGAACTTACTTCCAAAGTAGAGAGTCTTCAACCCAAACTGTAAGAAATTAGAAAAAAAAATTAAAAAAAATATTGGCCTTCAACTCAGTTTGTGGATCAATTGGACCAAACAACCCGTTCCCGTTCTCATGCAGTGCGCACAGCCGAAAGCATTGCTTTTGTAGCCGAAAATGTGCGTGAACATCCATCAATGTCAACTCGCCATCGCTCTCAGGAATTGAACATTTCTCGCACTTCTTTGATACGAATTTTACATAAAGATCTCGGTATGAAGGCTTACAAAATTCAATTGGTCCAAGAACTGAAGGCTCATGACCATCCGGCACGTAAAAATCGAACTTTTGGGCACCATTTTCGAAAATCGAATAATCAGCCGAAATTCTGAAGTCAATTGGCCGCCTCGGAGCTGCGATTTAAGTCCGTTAGGCCTTTTTTGTGGGGATCAGTAAAGGGCAAGTGTTACGCTAACCCTCCAGAGACGATTGAAGCTTCGAAACATGAAATTTAAGTTGCCATTCAGGAAATTCTACCCGGAATAATCGAAAAAGTAACATACTGTAAGGCCAGTCGTGGCAGTCATATGAACAATATCGTTTTTCATTTTTAAATAACAAAGTCCAAGCTTTGTAATAAAACCGGAATTTTCAAAAAATATTTATTAGTTTTTTTTAATAACCGATTCAAATGCCAAATCTTAAATGGACCACCCTGTATAAGGCAAGATTTACAAAACAGTGTTTAGCTCAGATCAGTTCAGAAATTATAAATTCCCGGTCCTTTTTTGTCCGACTGTAGGGTTAGTCGTTACAAAGTATAATTTGTATGTCGAGTGCACGTTTGCAGCGAACGCCGGTGTGGAACATGTCGCGCTGGTAAACAGGCCCGCACAGGCCCACGAAGTGGATGTGAAAACAGAACTATAAAAGTATTATACTTGAACAAATGACAGCGAAATGTGTGCGAAATATTTGCGACAAATAAAGCATTCGGCCGGTGGCGCGCGTTTCTCATGTGAGCGTTCGTTCGCACAATGCGCTGAGGTCAAATATTTGCCAAGCAAAACAATCAACGCCAGCGACACCAAACGTGGCTGCAAGCCGAGGCAGCGACAACTATAGTGTAGTACAACAACAGCAGTGCTTTAATAGTTTTGACAGGTGCATATATCGCGAATAAAAAACTGTATTTTATTTCTTGAGCTTTTATCTTACAGCTGCCAGCTGTCATTTGCAACATAAGCCACGCAAAAATTTGCAACATTTTTGACAGCTCCGCTTGAACGGCAGCGGGCCGTCACGTAAGCGCAATGCGCACTTGACGGCCGCCAGCTTACGAAAAATTTCCCAAACGAAATCACGCATTTAAAGATTAAGAAACGATTTGCGTTTTCGTTTTTTCCTTTTGGACAATTAAGCGCGGCTAATTTGTATGCCAAAGTAATTATGATAAAAAGTTAAATTAGCGAATAACGACAAACTTTAATAAAAATTCCAACTTGTGCCAGCTAAAGCACAGCTTTGGAGCGGTGTCTGGGAGCGTAATTGGCTGTCAGCGTGGCTACTGTCGCCAAAAATGGCAAAACTGCATTCAGCGATTACGATGATGTCGCCCCAACGCCCTTTTGAGTGCAAAGACTGACCTCACAAATTGTCAGCTGAATAATTTGTGGCAATGAAAGACTGCAAAATATGGAAATATCCATGTAACCGCTTAAAAAAATTGCTCTCACAATGAAGCATATCATGTCCCATCAAAGAGCTTTGACGTTGCTCCTCATTATTGAACAGAGAAAAGTCTTTATGCGTTTCACTTTCTTCAACTGTGGAGCTGTTAAAAAAGCGTATTTCTTGCGTTTGTCTGCTAGATATCGAATATTGAAAAAGCGAGGCTCACAATTGACATGTGCATTGTACGTCTGACACTAATTTGACACTTTGAGCGACTTGAAGTGGTATTGAATGCGTCGGACCAAAAGCGACAGTGAACACAATTCACGTGGTTAACGTTTAATTATTCAGAAATTTCGATTGGAAAGTTATTTTTGTACTTGCTGCTTGTGAGCGGTGCAATCGAGGTATTCCTATTGATATCTCAAGACAAAAGGCTAACTGAGAAATAAATAAAAACTATAGTAAAAGTGATTTGGACGCCTTTTTTTCGTTTAAGGGGGGCACTCCATGAAACGCTCAAAAAAATGACCAATTTTCTTTATTTTACTGTACAAAAAAAGAAAGAGACAGGAACAATCTGTTTGGAACATCTGTAGGTATTAGTTAAAAGTTCAAAAAAAAAGTTATACATAAAAAAAAATTAAAAATGGCAAACATATTGAACATCTTCCGAGGCTTGGTTTAAAAAAAAGACGTCTTCCTGTCCACACGATGCCGTCAGAAGTTAAAGTCTGAAACATACAAATTATATATCAAATTAATCAGCAGGCTTGTCGCAAGTGCGTGAACCTCAAAAACTATAAAAATTTTCAAAATTTAGCAACAAAGCCATATAAACGACTAAAAGTTCGTTTTTTCTTACTTTTCTTTATTAAAAAAACAGTAATAAATATTGAATTGAATTTTTAATAGATTTCAGAGGTTCATGCACTTCTCTGTTCAATATCCTACAGAACGAGTATATATTCGTGTAGATCGGTTCAGTAGTTTTTTTTTATCATGTGGACGGACTACAAAAACGTGTTTATGCGAAAACGCGTTCCAAAGTTATTCGGAACACCTGGTGTGGCTGAGCGCGCGTCGATGAAAAGAACTGTGTCTCCGAAAGTTTTCAGAGTTCGACTTTGAAACTTTGCAATAATGTTCTCGGATAATATATCTTTCGATTAAAGAAAAAAAATCTATGTTTTGAAACCATTTCATGGAGTGCCCCCCCTTAATATGCGTTGCAAAGTTTTCTGGGCCAAGTCCCTGAAGAGCCAGTTTAGTATATTTTGTTTGTTTATTTTTTAATACATTTGTTTGATAAAACCACAAATACTGTTATTAACTAATCATCACTTGAACAAGAACATTTTACAGCAAAATTTTATTGGTTATAATTTAGGAAAATAAAATTAAAAAAAAAGATATATCTCATACATCATGTATTCTAAATTTGAAAACACATTATTCGCTTTTAAAATTGAAATTAGGATGCTAATCGTATTTTAGAAATTTTTAGAAGGAAAAAATCACACACAGGACATCAAAACATTCATTCAGCCAGCAAATCGTTAGTGATTTCAAATCTGAGCGCCTACGTAAACGATCTCAGTTTTGTCGCCATGTATTCGGTCCACAAACGGTTCGAGCCATAAACGGTTTAGAGTCGAGAAAACATGTCGGCTGCGTCCTGGCTAAATGCACACAGCTGAGTTGCGTTTGCATTTGATTTTGATTTTCGTGCATCTGAGCAGCGGACAACGGTGGCAGCAATGCCATTCGCCCATCCTGGTAGCGCATCCGCGTGGCCACTTTGCACACACTGTCGTCATTATCGGCATTTCAGTGCCGTCCGCACAGGCCGGCAATCCTTCGCGACTGGTGCGCTGCCATGTGTACTCCACATCGACAACGCGCCACGGCCGCCGCTGCTCGGGCGGACATCGAAATGCATATTGAAACGCAGCTTCGAGTGAGCACACTTGCCGCGTTGGCCCTTTTCGTTATCCGCAGCAGCGCCGAATGATCTTCTTCCTGCGCTGCGTTTTCGATTTTTGTCTTCTGTATTTGTTTAGTGATGTTTGTTATAGTGGTTGTGCTGTTGTTGCTTTCTGTACTGTCCATGCATTCAACATAAAACGTTGCGTGGCCCGCTTGTCCGACTACTGAGCCCCAACATGCGGCTTTGATGTTCGAGTGCGCCAAGGCAGAACGACCACTCACGGGTGTTGGTGCCTTTGTCGGTGGCTGTCGGGTTCTGGTCGGAGTCCAATGCGAGATCTCGCAGCAATTCAATAAACACTTGAGCACGGCCAGGGCTGCGCTGCTGATGGCGTTGGTGTCGATGGCTGTGGTGACGATGATGGCAGCACGGTGTCATCACCAGCAACGGCGGCTTTGTTATTGGTTTATGTCATTGATTGCTGTCGGCGACGGCACTAATATTGGTTCCTTTGTAATTAATTAGCCGAGTCGGGTGTATGTCGCCGGGAATTCAAACTGGAATTAAAGGCGAAAAATCGAGCGAAGCGCAACCAAAAATAACAACTGATGGCCCGATGTATATTCGGCGTAAACTTGGATCGTTGTCGCTTCGTTTTGGCGCTCTGGGCAGTAGTCGAATTTGTAGCGCCAACGCAACCCAACAGAAACTCAACATTTGCAAATTCGCCCATGTCCACACCATAATCGCAGCGATTTCTCAGGCGGCCCGCGAGGAACACGCTGTGAATCATTTAGCCAGTCAATAATAATCGCCCACAATCAATCTCGCATAAATTAATTGGCATTCTCGCGCCCCAGACCCAGACTATCCCAGAGCCCGAAATCAAAGGCTAATAAAAACACTGCGTAAACATCCAAACTGAGCCACACAAAAATCACAGGCGCAAAAGTGCCAACCCATTCTGGTGCTCACGCTCGGGCAAAGAGCTGCGTCAGTGTCAGCGTTGGCTGCCTGCCTGCCTGTCAGGTCCGAGCGCAAAAGTGTCTCTTGCGCTTATCTACAAAATTGATGAGTCTGTCAAAATGTGAATTTTTCAGGCACGTGTTCGTGCTTTGTTTCGAATGCCATTGCGAGGACGTCATTCGCCTGGCCGCTGCAGTTGGCACCGCCAGCCGCACCACTCAAGGGTCTGTGTTTTTTTTTTGTTTGGTGTTTTACCTTCACGTTGCTGCAGACGCACGGCCAGGCAGACAATGAAACCCGTTTTTTTATATATATTGGACGAGTGTTTTATTGTATTGTTATTATTCTTGGAAAATTGTTGTATTTTCTTGGAACATCCACTACACCGACCTCTGTGGGAGTTTTCATATATTCGTAGAAGGAAATCCTGTTTGAATTGGCGGCTGTTTTAGCCAACTGCCAATTGTAAAATTTGACATTGTGCTGTTCAGTGCATAGATCTATAAATGATAACTAAAATTAGTAACGAGAATTAGTGGCAGTTAAGAGTAACAGATATATTTTTTAAAATATTTTTAATAAAGTTAAAGAAGGTTGTAAAGAAAATAAGACGAGATGCCCCGATGATGATGTTGTAGTTGTAATTAATGCTATACTGCAGGTTCCTCGAATTGGTAATAAAATATAAAATGTAGAAGCAAACCATTTTTAAAAAGCTCTCAGTCCAAGCCACTCTCAGTCTCTATGTAAATATCTGAAAGTTAAAACTCAGCACAGTGGCGGTCTTTCGACTCCCATGTGCAATAAAAGGATGTTTTATGCGTGAAACAGAATGCGATCAGTGATGCTCTCTAACCGGCAGGCCGCTTGTTATGTCAGTTCAATTGGTTTGTTTTGAGCACTGCTGGGTGCTTGAACTTCAAGAAGGCCAGCTGGTGATTCGGCCTATTTGCCTGCTTCTTCTTCTTCTTCTTACTTTTCAGAGCCCACAATATTCGTATTTGTTTGCCAGAGCACACACAGAGTGCCGACTCTTACACAGCTGCACGAACTCACTTCAAATTGATTTGACGCAAACGCTCATAAGTGCTTGCATGTGTGTGTGTGTGTGGGATTGTACGCAATTACCTGTTTTTATGGCCGTGTGAAATTCCGTAGTCTACTGTTAGTTAGCCTTCTTCCTCGTGAAATTGTGCGCGTAACTTTTTGTTTTGGCGATTTGAGTTCAGAGCCAACTTTGTTGCTGTTTTAATCCGATTTACGTCAGCCGAGTTCTGGCCGCTCGTGAGTCATGCCTTGCAACGTTGACCGGCTCTCATTCGAAATAGACAAAGCCAGACATAATAGAAACGTTGTTTGTTTCTCCGCAGAGTGATCGGTTAAATTTGCGCCGTTCACGCCGTCGCTCATAAAGGTGTCCATAAAAAATGTTCATTGTTGGGAGAGAGTAGCGAAGTCAATTTGCCCGCCACTGTACTGCGTCGCCAGCGGCAGCAGCAGCGACTGCGAAGCCCGCAGCAGCCAGCCGCGCTGCACAGTAGTTGCCTCGGAATCGCGCATATCCGCAGCTTCCATGATTTCCTGCCGCCGCCAATGCGCGTATCTTATCGATGGCTGCATTTGCGTTGTGCTGTGCAAGGGACTCGTGTTGTTGCAACATGTGAAGATGTCGACGGTGCCGACACTGGTGGCTTGATGCGGCGTTCGGCGGCATGCGCATGCGCGCCAACCGTTGAGCCTACGGAGCCACTTACGGAACCGCTTCCATTCATAACGTTGTTCGCCAAAGAAGAAGACCGACCGTACGCAGCTGACCATTGAAATCGTTGGTGCTTCTGCGTGAGCGGGCGAAGGAGAAAGAGGAAAACAGCGCGCGAAGCTGGGAGTGAAGCGGCCATAGACTTTGACTGCACCTTTTGAAAATGTTTTCTGCATCGTCGTTTAGTTTTTTATTCGTTGATGTTGTCCGATTCCGAGACGTGTTCGAAGTTTGCGTTTTGGTGCCGCTTTGATAGATTTCCGACTTGATAAGCAAATTCATGATCACATCGGAAAGCGTACATGAAAAAGAAAATAATCAAAGAATCGAAGAGGAGTTGAAGAGATGACGAACTCATTGAGCGGTTGGTTGATCATGAAATTTTCATCTACAAATCCTCTAAATATTGTTTGTTAGATCCATTCAGAAGAAGTTTAACCCATTTTCGGCCGCTGGTCGATTTTTCGACCAGTCACTTTGAAGGAGACTAGCTCTGCACTTAGACATTATATCTTTGAACTTTTGATGCATAAAATAGCTTTGGTCTTTTGGTAACCCCTCCAAATTAAAATTTTTTTTTTTAAAGATAAATTTAGAGATGTTGGCGAAGGCACGAAAAAAAGAATTTTTTTAGTCATATTTTGAATATTCTGAAAAATATATAACATTTTCAAATTATCGATGTATTATTGGTTATTTACGAAGCCCAAAGACCAAATTACCACAATCAATTGATATCCATAAGTTTATGAAAATATTTTTAACCCTTCAGCACCGCGTACTTTTCAGTGGTCGAAAAATCGACTATTGGCCAGAAGTCGTCATGTATGCACATATGTAAGCCAACAATTGTTTGTTTTCATGCTTGATTATTATCTGACTAAAACTATATACATATATATTTGTTTTTATTTGAAATTCAATTTTTATTTATTAATAAAAAAATTTTGTAAAAAAAAAAAACACAAAAAAAATCCAAAAATATTCTTGATTAAGGTCCTAAATATAAGTCCTTAAAAGGAATTAGAAAAATATTGGCTATTTCTGGTAGCGGCCGAAAATGGGTTAAGGCTTTAAAACAAAGTAAGGAAGTGGTGACCTAGAGTCCTATTCAAGGTATAACGAAAAATTTAAGAGACTTATTTCAGCTATTAGATCTTCTCCGTATTAGAAGGAACTGCAGATGAATTCTAAATTGGTTAGCAACACTAATCAGTTCTCCTCACTTCCTTAAAGTTCACTTGACTCTTCTTACGAACGGTAATTCTTTTGTAATTCGTATTTTGCCAAACATCTCTAACATTGTCTTTGGCTCAATACCACCGCCAGAACAAAAAAATCATCAAATTGTCGCTTGTTTTGGTAAGAAAGGTGGTTGGATATAGGGTTTTGAGACCTAGATGCAATACTTTTCTTTTGTTAATGTGCCAGACAGATGAAGTACGAAGTAGGAGATATCGTCTTTGTGATATTTTCGCCACTTTTGTAGTGAGTTTGATTCATATTATCCAGTATAGATCTATATCTGTTGATTGCTTGTCAAATGTCATCGCAATAGCTGCTGTATCTTGACAGATCTGGCGCACAATTTAAATGACACCTCTTGTTGGAAAAGTCTGCATTTAGCAGCTAATATTTAGTCGGTAAAGGTTTCCCAATAGTTTTCGCACATAATAAACTAGCAGGTCCCCGCGGCTTTGCTCGCAAGTTTAAAGTTATTGGGGCCAACAAATCAAGTTCTTCTTAACCCTTTGTTGATCCCGTGAGATTTTTATGAAAAATACCTATTTAATTATTCCCATTTGCAGTGTTTTCACCATATTTGAATCATGTTTCCACCACATAAAGTCTTAACCCATCGTTGACCCTGTCTGATTTTTATTTTTGAAGAAATAAAAAACGTGTCGAATTATTGCTCACCAAGAATATTTTCACCAAGTTTGAAGTCAAAGGCTATGGGCCTTTTGATCTTGTTTCTCCATACAAACTCTTAATCCATCGTTGACCCTGTCTGATTTTTATTTTAGAAGAAATAAAAAACGTGTCGAATTATTTTGCACCAAGAATACTTTTACCAAGTTTGAAGTAAAAAGACGTAAAAAATCATGTTTCTTCATACAAACTTTTAACCCTTAAAGGGGTAAACTTTAAATTTTGAAGTTTTTATTAAAAAAAACAAAATGAGAAACACGTGTCAAATAATTTTTGATTTGAAGTGTTTTCACCAACTTTGAAATCCATAAAGCCATTCGGTTCAGGGTTTTTTCGTTGTCTTTCCGTATATAGTACTAACCTTAACCTTTGCTTCACCCCGTTAAATTTTGATTTGCGAAAAATTTTAAAATACGCTTCGAATTATTTTTGATTGGGAGTATTTTCACCAAGTGTCAAATCAATAGGCCCATTTAATCACGTTTCTTTATACAACACCTTAACCCATATTTTGCCCTTTTAGACCCGAATTTCGAAAAATCCCTTCGTAGCGGAGGTTCATTTTTCAAATTCAAATTCAAATTTCATATTTGTAGCTTTAGCGGTTTTGGCTGGGCGATGATGATTTAGTCAGTCAGTACTATATGTATATAGATTCATATATATGTAAAAGGAAGTTTGTTTGGAAGTTTTCTACATTAATGAATTCTTGGTACTTTTTAATCATTTTAAACTAATGTCTTTCTTGTTATTGTGAAAGTTCTTTCGCAAGCGAAACAGTTTATTTGTAAGTGTTGTTAAATATAAAAGTGGCCAGTTCAGTTCAGCAGTTTTAGCCAGATTCGAACCATTCAAATGGAAATATTCTGATGAATAGCTTTACACACTTTTCCCTTCGTATGTATTATGTGTCTATGTGTGGGATGATTTCTGTTTCGTAAGCATTCAACCTCAAAATGCATTGGAGGTGAATGTGAAATGAAATACTGCCAACACAAACAATTTTTTACAATTACACGTACAGCATTCAGAGTTGTGCATCATCGGGCCGAACGGTTTGCCGACTGGCTGGCAGGCAATGGGAAGTGGAGAGTGGTTAGCCAGCCGGCACCGGACAAGCGCGCACGCATTACAAAATGGCTAAGAGTGGCAACCGGCGCAAACACGACAAAACGCTTGTAATTAGATAAAATAAAATGTAAACTCCAAGATACGCCTTGACACGTTCGGCGTCTGCACGACACACACCCAGCCGCACACATCAACGCACACACAACACTCACTCGCACACATGTCGGGGAGGCGATTCCCGTTTTATCTTAAAACAAAGAAGCAAAAAGCACAACAAAACACTACAAATACGGCCAAAAGCTGTGCGGCCATTTAAATGCATAGCGGGGAAAATGCATGAAAACCGCCGCAAAGGTGCCTTTTCTCGTTTTTTAATTGTGTAATTTATTGCCTCAACTGGCGACGTACCGAACTGCTCGGATGCCGCGCGTCGTGAGGAAATCTGATGCATGTACATATGTATGTGCGTATGTGCGGATATACTAATGTACATATGTATATAAATGTCAGTTGGCATATGTACTTATTCTGGTGAGGATGGAAAAAGAATGCAAGGCGGCTGCAGTCTAAAGCCGGACAAAAGTGCGTTCAACTATGTCGTGTGGAGCAGCACGGCTTGGGTTGATTTCTGCGAGCCAGTTGAGACCGACAGCCGTAAACCCCAAAACGAAAAAGCAGCTCGAGCGAATTGAAATAAATGAGTATCAAAAAGTGGTTACACCGAAAAGCGACATGGCTGCGCGCAACATAGAAAAGTGAAAAGCCACAAAAGCCACATTGCGAATATTTAAGCAAACTCACACACACACTCGCACACACAAGCCGCACAAAGCCGCACACTCACGCAGACACGAAATAAAACATTCCCGAATACGGGCGAGTTGAAAATTGTTTCTCCAGCAGATTGGTTTGGTTTGGTGGAAAACAGAAAAACCAAAAATGCGAAAAAGTACTTATGAAAACCCGTAAGCCACCCCGTGTCGCCCGCGGCCAGCGTAACCACAAACAAACGTCGCGCACCACACAAGCCACCAAAAAGCGAAAGAAAACCGAATTGCAAAAATGGAAAACTTCAGCGCAGCACAGAAGTGCCAGCAACAAAACCCCAGCCGCATTTGCAGTCGCAGTCGCAGCACACGCCCCATTCGCCGCGCGCCTCCAACGGCTTAGCGGCGTGCGCGGAATAGCAAAATGGAACAGCGGGCGGAATTGCATGCAAGAGATACGCCACCGAAACGGAAACCCACAAACACATACACACATATGCGCATACAATCACGCACACATGCACGCACACGTGCGAGTACGATTTCCGAAAAACACTGCGCGAATACGTTCAAATCCCCATTATGACCGCAGCGGCTGCACCCCCGACATGGCGACCGGTGACTGGTGGCTGTCGACGTCCTCGCGGCGTTGGAGCGGCAGTCGAGTAGCGTGCAGCAGGAGAACATGAAACAACAGGCTTACGACTGACTCCTTTTGCAGGGCGCCACTGCGCAGGACCGTCATGCGGCGCCCATGCGAGCGATGTCACCTCTCAGAGCCGATACGTGACGGTCGCGCAGTTGGCGCTCGTCGCGTGTCTCCAACAGATACACTCGCAATCGCTTGCAACAAAGGCGGCGCGACGCTGGCCGGCGACGTTCTTTGTTCACCTGCAGAAAAGTTTAACAAAAAAGTCAATAAAATTGAAACGGTCGAAAAGAACAAAAACAACAATCAATACTGGCAGGAGTGAAGGTACGTCACAAAAACTGTGTCCATCGCATCCATCTGCCGCTCCACAGCCCCCGACCCCGACTTGCCGCCTAAGAAGGCAAACAAACGAATTGCTTTGTGCGCAACAATGGCAGCAAATCCAAATGCTTTGCGTACAATCCCCGAAAACAACAGCAAAGCCGGGAGAGCGGAAACGACAAAATGGAGGATAAGGAACGTGTACGTTGCAGCGTAAAAAATCGAAGGGCAAATCGAAAAGTATCCAAACACAGCAAAATTACCTTCGCAGTGCGTATTTGTGTCCGTCTCTGCAGCACCACCGATACACATACAGTGCCTCCAAAAAGTATTCGCAATTTTTTTCTGAAATGAACGCAAAATTTTACAGAGATGTGTAGGATAGCTAATGGGCGACTGCGAGTCCTTGGATTAAACAAATTTTACTGTACAGTAGTATTTATTGGAATCTATATCGAGTTTGGTACCACCGTCAAATTTTTGTTTTCTAAAAGCTGGAATTGGTAACATTTTCTCGTTTTACATTTTCCAAGTTTCTGCTGATGAACAAATGTTAAATACTTCTGAGTACATCTCCCTAAATCTGGCAATTGGTCAGTTGGGTTAAGTTAATGTTGGAAACATTATGAAGAAAAAAAAGTATTTAGAGTCACATATGCATTTATAGTAGAATCTATTTATTTATTTCGCACACGCACAACAAAAGTGACACAACTCAAAATTTTTGATTTTTCAGGAAACGCAAAAAACTGTTTTTGAGCTAAATAAACATTCGTTTTAAATAACGTATAAACCGTTTAGTAGAAAATCCTTACAGATTATGCTTTATGATAAGTTGCAAGAATTTTTTTTTAATTTTACACTAGAAAATCCAAAAGTTTGAGTTGTGACTGTTTTGATGATATTTTAATTCAATAATTACGGAATTATTTCAAGTTATGCCACTTTTTCTGATTTTAATAATTATAAATTACAGTTAAAAAGTTGAAAGAAAAATTTTGAAAATTCATAATTAATTTCAATAATTAAAACTATATACAAAAATTGTCAGAATTTTGCTTAAAATTAACTTTAACAAAAATGTATTTCGTCAAAAACGACACAATTTGAGTTAGGACTCTTTTGCTAGAACTGCAGCGATCAAATAGCATCAAACTTCTGACATGAAGAGAGACCTAACTGTATTTTTGCAACAGTTAACAACAACAAAATATGCTGAGCTTTTGCTTATTGGTAGATTGATGCATTCTGCACAGTACAGTAAATTAAAAATTTTGAATTGTGTCACTTTTGTAGTGCGTGTGCGATATAATGATCGAAAACCTCAAAATGCATCTTTTTATTTATTTGCGATACAGGGAGACGATGTTCACACGATTTTTAAATATGTCAGCTGATGCTCACTCATTCAAATCTATTTACATAATATTTTCCTAGATTATTACTTTAGAAATGGTTTTAAAGAACAGCAACATTCGCTTGACATAAATGCAATTCTCAGCAACTGCATTTGATTAAGAAGTTCTTTGTACTTTTCTAATATGATTAACTGTTTAAAAGTCAATTAACTAATTAGCTTTGATTTTACAATTTAAACGAAAGTCTACATTACTATTAAAATGCATTGTTGTTATTTAGAAAAATGCATATAAACTTATGGACTGCAGATATGTGGAATATAGACTATTCATTTAAAAATAAAAGTATCGAATACTTTACTGAGGCACTGTACATAAGTACATACGAAGACCGATATTGTGCGATACAATACATAAAGTGAACAAGCAAGAAGCGGCAGAACAAGCAGCCAGCACGAAACTCGCAGCTCGCGGTTGCTGCCCAGAAATGTAAAAAGAACACCAAAAGCAATCACGCCAACAACAAGAACAACTGAAGATCCCAAAAACAGCAACAATATTCGCGCACGCACACAGAGCAACATGGAGGGCTGGTGTCTTCGGCAGCATCCACAACGGTGGCAGCCCCGCATAAAAATCTTGTCTGCTCCGCCTTTATAAATAATTCATGAAATCGCTACGAGATACTAAAAGATACACTCCAAACTACATACTAGTATATATGTATGTACGTATTCACAGATGCTTCCGAGTAGTACTAGCGGCAAAAACGTTTGGCTCTGGCGCACTGCAAAAAATGAAAATGTTTTCTAAAAGAAGAGCAGAAATAAAAAGTAGAAAAATGGAGCAGAGCGGAGCGGAGAACGTGCGCGCAGACCAAAATGGCATTTAAAACACTAAACGCACAAAAAGTTTTCCCCATGAAAAGTTGAAGTTGCTTTTTTCTTGTTTTCGCGCCACCATTGCGGATGACAACATTGGAGCGCGGGGTTTGCGAAAGCGGGGGAGGTCTTTCCCTGTGCGAGTACATAAAGCTCGCTGCTTGGCCCACCGCTCCGCCTCCTCCGGCATCTGGTTCCGACAGTCCCGCTATCCGTGCTTGAGGAGTCCCTTCCCTTCCCTCCCACACACACACACTCGCCGACATTTGTTCAAGTACATATTTACATTCGAGTTTCGACTCATAATGTGAGTAAGATTGCATTGATTTTTTTCGTTTGCCATTTCGCCAGTTTTCTTGTCTTGTTCGACTATATTTGCCGCTACTTTTTTCCTTGAAAACTTTTAGAATTTTTCGTTTGTTGCCAAAGAGGCAAAAGAAATATTGTAAAATGTGTACAAAGGCAGCGAAGTTTTCCCTCAGCTCAAATCGCAATGCTGGCGTTTAGTTACACTTGTACAATGCCAGCATTGTCGATTTGGTGCTTTAAAAATTTAAGGCAGAGCATAGCAAAACGCTAAATGATTGCTTTCAGGAATTTAATCGAAGAATAAACAGGCCCGTGTTGTTGGTAGTATTTGCATTAATAGCTCACTTGCGTGTAAACGCTTCTTTAGTTATTTTAACGCAAATGTTAAGACAACTTTAAAGCCCAGTTGCAAATTGACACGTGCACATCTTATTTTTATGAATGCATTGAAACGGCACCAATAAACTGAAACGGGTTAAAAAAAACTTGAAACAAGTTATAAATTCAATAAACTAAAATTAAATAAACTAAAATGAAAATGCAATAAAGTGCAGGAACCAATTAAACAAGAACTGTAAACTATGGTTTTTGATTGGCCAAGTCCAAAGTAGTAAAAAGGGGAAATTTCCCTTATTTACTGTTTGGATGTTTCCATCCTGAAAAATGTACAATTGGCATCTGGCACATGAATTTGGCTGCACTGTTTTCCGCAGCTTGTCATCATCGAACTTTTGCGGGTGCGGGCATAGAATTCTCAGTTCATCCACAAAACTATAATTACTAGATCAAGTAGCAAGTTTTTCTGACGAAACTTTCATAGCAAACTACTCCTTTGAACTCCGAATGAATAACAATACCAATGTAAAGGGTGTCCCAACAGAAACTTGCATTTTAAATTTACTGAAAAAAAATTAATGCACAGGTATTTTTCTAAACGGTTTTTTTATTAGAAAGGTACATCCATGCCATTATGTATGAAATACAATTTCATTCGTGTAACTGCCGTTGCTGGCTTTACAGTATGTCATTCTTTCGACCCAATTTTCCACTAAATTTTCCAATATGTGCGGCTCTATCTCACTGATGACTTGTCGAATATTGGCTTTTAGCCATAAATCGACACTGGCGGGTCCACGATAGCACGTTGAGCCCACAGTGATTCGACTCCATACAACCGCGGGACAAAATTAGAAGGAGTGGTCCATTCTTCATAAAATTATACTAGTTAAATATGGTCTACTGAATTGAAATCTCCATTTGGTTTTTCTTAAACTTTTGTAGTTTAGCAATGCCTGAGACTTAATTTTGCACATTTCGTCATTTTTTGAGAGCCAACACACTTGGTGCTATAAGTGTGTTGGCTAAATTTTTCAGATTTTACATTTCATTAATAATGTCAACATTGATTATTCCAAAGAGTAACAGAAATTGTCTTAGGACAATAAAAACGATAACAATAAATGTATGTTTTGCATTTTTGCAGATTTTAACATTTTTCGTGCTGATTGCATACTTTTAGGCATAAATAAAATAAATTTTGTCGAAAAATACGTACCACTTTTCAAATTGAATTATTTTCTGAGATCGGAAGATATCGGAGGATGTAATTACATTATCCGACAAAGAAAGAATGCTTCTTAACCTTTACCTGGCACAGGGGGTACCTACGAACCCCACGCGGTTTCTCGTCGATTTTCGATATCTAAATCTTCGAAATCTAAACTCGTAACGGCATCTATCGGTAGTCAAGGGATACACTTTTATACCTATGCCACTAGGATAGCGCTGCTACCGTCAGTTCGTCTGTGGCAGTCGTAAGAGTAGGTTGGGGTGTGTAAGTCTCCCACTCGGCACTCACTTTTTTTCAAGTTTTTCAAGTTTCCGAATTTTTCCTGAACGCCAATCTTCATTTTTCTAAACTCTGACTATTTTACCCTTTGAAGGGGTATCTGAAGTTGATCTCTGATATTTTCAAAAAAGATATAATCAATATTTCAAGGATATTTGTAACTGGGGTTCGTACGAACCCCACTGTGCCAGGTATGTTACTCAGGAGAGGTGTGCCAGGTAAAGGTTAAAATAAAAAAATCCAGGAACATACTTTTCAGATATTTTCCTCTAATTTTTGCCAATTTTCAGATTTTTGATTTAGAAAAATATTTTGAATTAAGAAGTGAAAGCTACGCTTTGCAAATTTTGAGAAAACATTAAAAGCGAAAATGGCCACATCATATCTTATTCTATATTCAAAGTTAAAGCAACTTCTTGGTAACCATGTATTTTTAAAATATTGTTTACTCAATAGACTAAAAAATAGAAAATATGAGTTTCAATTTTTTTGAGAAAAACGTTTCAACTTTGAGCCGCTGTTGCACAGACACTAATTGATTTTTTGCACAGATTTTTTGGGGTTTTCTTAGTTGGAGTTTTTTCTTTCAAATGACATCAAAATCGTTAAATTCTCAGACCATAAATTTTTCGAATTTTGTCTATGGAACGAATCACTGTGCGTCCTGTTGAAACCACAAGTTAGCCAAGTCCTTTTCTTCGATTTTGGGGAAAAACCAGTCCGTAAATATGCGCCGATAGCGCTCACCGTTGACTGTAACGGCGTTTCAAGCATCATTTTCGAAAAAAAATGGGCGGATGATGCCGCCAACCTATAAATCGCACCAAACAGTCACTCGTTGCATTGGCTGCTGAACAATCACGTGCGAGTTTTTGGTACCTCATATACGGAAATTTTGTTTGTTGACATAGCCATCAAGATGGAAATGGGCCTCATCCCCCAAAAGATGATTTTACGGTAAAAAAGCGGATCATCCTCTAAACGCGCTGCAGTCCATTCTAAGAAGCGTTAACGCATCAGAAGGTCATCCGGCTTCAGTTCGTGGGTCAATTGGACTTTGTACGCCTTCATCGCAAAGTCTTTATGAAGAACTCGGGACAATGTAAGTAGTGCGTGAAAGTTGCAATTCCTGCGAACGATGACATTTTGAGGTTCCAGAGTTATTGCGCACACTTTCAGTCACAGCAGCAATGTTTTCAGTCAAACGAGCCGTACGCACATGGGAATATGGTTTTCGGTCCATAATCAACCCAGATTCACGAACTTTCTTCACCCAATTCCTTAAAACTTGACAAGAAGGCACATTACGTCTACCGTATTTTGTTTTTAATTTTCTGACTGTATCAGTATCCACTGAACATTCACTTTGCAAGTAAAATTTCAACACTTCCCAGCGTTCTCCGAGCGGAAAGCGATCCATATTCGTTAACCGCAAACAATAAACTAATTATCTGTCAAAGAATGACAGACGTAAGTGCTGCTAAAGTCGATTTCCTCGCTAGTTCAAAACGCAACCAACAGATGGGACACCCTTTATTAGTTTGCGGAGCAACGGTTATTGGGAAATAACCGCATTACTTATGGGACGGCTCAATATTTTACACAAATAAAAACAATAAGTAAATATGTGCAATTTAATTGAAATGGATTTAAAATAATAAATAAATAAATTATATTAAATAATAAAGTCAAATATGTCAAATATTGTTTACTTACACGTTAATATTTAAACATATGTTATATACATATGTATTTATACAGTGAATTCCCGAAATGATAGAATCTATGATAGAATCCTAACGGAAAATAAATTTCAAAATCAAACACGGGGTTCAGTGACCTTAGCGGCGTTTTGATCTCTTAGGTTATTATTCCTTAACTCAGAAAGTCTGAATTTAAAAACCGATTGTTGACATACTTAAAAACACAGTGGATCACATACAAGTCGCGATGATTTATTTATACATTTTGTAAATTTCAGAGTTCACTGCGAACATTATATATGCGAAATTATTTCTATAAATATATAATGAATTCTTCTATGTATGTATGTATGTGTTCTGTATGTATGCATATACCAACCTATACTTGAACGCCTGCACAGTCATAATCATTCCCAACGGAATGAACGCGTGCGGGAAATTGGATTAAATTTATCTTCATTAATTTTGACGATTTGTTCTTCGTGTTTGTTCTCGCATTTTCACAGAAAAACAACGTTTATCACTTTGTGTGGGCTGTGGCGGTCAAATCCACGACCAGTACATCCTGCGCGTCGCCCCCGATCTGGAATGGCACGCCGCCTGCCTCAAGTGCCAGGAATGTCGGCAATTTCTGGACGAGAGCTGCACGTGCTTCGTGCGTGATGGCAAGACGTACTGCAAGCGCGATTATGTTAGGTGAGTTTCGACTTCCACGCATGCAACAACAACCGCACCACAACAGCAGCAACAATTAGCATGCTAGCAAGTAAAAATCAGTAAAGTCAAACGCTGCAAGCCAGCACCCGCCACACCAAAACACTACCAATTCGCACAAGGTGCCGCCGCTGTCGTCGCGGTCATCAATCAGTCATGAGGTACCACGTACAATGTTTTCATTTGCGAGTTGCGAATTGCGTTTTTCATATCTCGAAAATTGGAGATCTTATCGGCATCTGTGCCGGTAACCATGGTACATAGTTGCCCTGCCAGTGGCAGCGGCGGCGGGTGCCTTGCGCGCCGCTGCGTGCGTATTGTGTGTGCAAGAAATTATTCCAGCCGCGCTAACCAATACGTTAAATAGCTTTAAAAGTCGCTCTGCGGCGGCCGTTTGCCAAATTAGATGCGCACACAAGTCGCACGCGGAGTTCGAAGTACAGACGCTAATGCCGGGCCGGCATCTTTGTCGCTGGCGAGCTTTGGCCGAATCTCGCAACTCGCTCGCTGCAGACACGTAATTGGCTCCACAGCCGAAGAACAGTTGAAGCTTTTTTGCGATAATCACTTACTACGATATGAGATGTCTTGTTGTAGTTTCTTATAGAGGTTTGTGATTCTTTTTTGCTCGATGCTTGAAGGACAATACTGCGATTCGACTATTCAAAGCTTAAAAACCAAATACAGGGTTTTCCAACAAGAGGTGTTATTTTGGTATTCAAAGAAAAATGCAATTTTTTGAGATAAATGATCGAATGTTTATTTCATGATAAAGAGAAAGGTATGCCGTTAATAATGAAAAACAACATCAACCAAATGGCCATCACTACCTCGCTTACAGGACCATATCCTTTTCATGAAATTTTCCATAGCCAAATCGCAAAGTGGCTGCCCTATGTCCTCGATAGCCTCACGAATTCTATCTTTGAGATCTTGAATCGACGCTGGGCTGTTGGCGTACACCTTATCTTTCACGTGGCCCCAAAGGAAGAAGTCGCAAGGTGTTAAATCACAAGATATCGGTGGCCAATTGTGATCACCTCTTCCAGAGATAACACCCAAAGGACTCAATCAGCAAAGACACGACGTTATTGATGATCGGTCGGCTTGAGTTCTTGTGTTAACTGAACTTTAGTTATAAGCCTTAAGACCCAAGTCTTTATGCAAAATACGGTGTAATGACGTTTTTGGAATGCCCAATTCCAAAGAACGACGAGGAATCGACAAACCTGGGTTTTCTCCAACACTTTGGACTACAGCAGCAATATTCTCAGTTGTTCTTGAGCGACGTACACGGGTTTTATTCTTCACATCACTAACTTGTCCCAACAGCTCGAATTTTTCCACTAATTTCTGTATTGCGGTCCGACAAGGTGCTTCACGACGACCCAAAAATGCTTTAGTTTTGCGAACTGTGACTGCAAGATTTTCACCATTTTTGTAGTGAATTTTAATAATTTCAATGCGTTGTTGAAGCGTGTATCGTTACATTTTTAGTAATGGCGTATTTTCTACTTGTCAAATGTCAAAGAATAAAAGCTTCAAAAGTGACAGCTACCGAAATGCCGGGTGATTCAAAATAAAACCTTTTGTTGGAAAACCCTATACATTCAGAATTAGCTCTAAGAAATTACGTATATAGGATACAGACTGGATTAGATTAACCTAACTTTAACGTAACTTGAATGCAACTAGACTAATTGAATTGACTTTTAATTGAAGTTAGAAGCTCTGCGAATGAAATACGAAACGAAAAAAAAATACAAATTTCCTTCAGCCAGAAATGGTAAACCTATGAGTGTGAATCGGAATAAAACCGACTATCGGAATATACAAATTTGCACGCGCAACATAGTTTTAGTTCTCTATTGCTGTAACTTAAAATTATTATTTCGAAAATCACAGTTTAAATAGTACCCAATGACTTGCATGACAGCAGGTTTATTGTCTTGTTTTGACTGTTAACTGTAAGCCATCAAAACTTCTTCAGATCGTCTTTAGATAACAAATTGATAGTACACTCATATAGTAGCAATTTCATTTCATATTTTTCCGACTTCGTGACACCCTGTCAAGCATTTTCATGACGCTAACATGTGTGTTGTCTTTTATCAAAGAATATAAGAATCGCCTTTTATACACTTCATATTCTTTGATATTATAAAATGTAACCCTGAAATATTTGGCAGTAATAAAGCGACAACACTTAAACGGTGGATCCACTTTGATGACTTAGTTTATGTATCACTTTTCAATCTTATTGACTGTTGATTCTAGAAAGGAGGGTGATGCCTATATGTAAACATTAGCTTTTCTTCAACCTTTTTCAAACTTAAGTTTGAATTTTAGCTTTTCGCGTTTGCCCAACTTACTATCTTTTGGTCCGGGCTAGTGCAAAGAAATAAAACGTTTGTTTCAGGTTATGTCTGTTAGAATTTAACTATCTTTTCCCAAACTGTGCTGAATCCAATAAGTATTCACATAGTTACGAGTTTGAGTTTAGTTAAAATCAGAGCCTGTATTGAGACGCAAACATAGTGCAATTTCGAACTGATTTTTACAAGGTTTTTCATCATGAGCTGAAAAAGTAAACCAAGAAAAAAAATAAATTCAAGTTAGAATTTTGATGAAACTTTATTATCAAAATAATATTTGGTTTGTGCCATTAGTAATGGAATGACCGCCACGAGCAGCCTGGCACACGATTTTTTTTAGGTTATTTTCGATGACTTTTTTACATAAAGCAGGCTGCTAGGCGCCAAGAACTGCACGTATGTTGTCCCTGAAATGCTCCAGAGTCTGCAGATTGTCTGCATAGACTTGGTCTTACGCGTAGCCCCAAAGAAAAAAGTCCAAAGAGTTCAGATCGCACGATCTTGACGACCAATTTGTATCATCAAAGCGCGAAATTATGCGTTCATCGAACTTGGTTCGCAATTCTGTTATGTTCTGTTGAAACCACGTCTCCTCCACATCCATATCTTCGATCGCTGGCCAGAAATACTCGGTTATCATACGGCCATAACGTTCAGAATTGACGGTAACGGTCTGTCCTTCGTCATTTTCGAAGAAATATGGCCCTATGACACCACCGGACCATAATGCACACCAAACAGTGACTCTAGGTGGATGCATTGGGCGCTCGACAACCACGTGTGGATTTTCTGAGCACCACACACGACAATTTTGACTATTAACGTAACCGCCGAGGTGAAAATGTGCTTCATCGCTGAAGAAAATTTTGTGCGAAAAATTTGGATTTTCGGACTGTTTTTCAAGCACCCATTCGGCGTAGTTACGACGCATTCTGTGATCTCCCGGCTCCAATTTCTGCACCAACTGAGCTTTGTATGGATGAACATGCAAATCCAAATGTAAAATACGCCAAATTGAGGTGATGGAGATGTCCAATTGTTGTGAACGTCGGGGAAGCGATAAATTCGGGTCATCTTCAACACTGGCAGCTACAGCAGCAATATTTGTGGCCGAACGAGAAGTTCGATTACGTATTGGCCTCTGTACATCTTGTATGAAATTGTTGACAAAACAGGCCTTCCGTGACGTCCGAAATCCTTCCTTAGTGCGCGAAAAGTGGTGCTCAAATTTTCACCATTTTTGTAGTGAATTTTCACTATGTTTACACGTTGAGCGTTTGCTACATTTTCATAAATGGCAAACACTTAACTACAATATTAACACAATGCAACAACAGATGACAGCTGCGGTTGTCAAACACAGGGCTGCCAAAGTATTCGGTTCGAAATGAAAAACCCTGTGCGAAAACTCTCCAGATATAAAATGAAATGAAATGAAATATACAAAATGGGATCTGGGTTAGTAGAAGAAGTATATATTTAATTCTTACAAAAAACCATTTAAAATCCCAATTCATGTATACCTAATTAAACAAGAATAAATATGTGCCTAGTATTTGTGTCAATAATCAATAATTCGGAGTAATAGAAAGCCCGATTGCATTGAAATCGAAGACATTTTAGAAGCTGAACTTCTTTGTAAGTTTTCTAATTGTTCGCAGCTTCTAAACTAGAGTTCGCCACTTTAAATAAAATGTAATATCTTGCAAAAAGAACGTTTTAGAAACGGTTTTTAAGAACGTTCGAAAAAATAACGTCTTCGCACTAGAAGTTTCATCAAACTTACTCGGTTTTTGCCAAACTAAGGGCGTAATCAACAGTTTATACATACAAATGTACGACGTGCCAGCGGGAAACCCCTTCTGCTGCAACGCCATCGATGATATTGGGGCCGATGCTCGAGTATTTAGTGCTGTCAAATATCTGTCAGTTTCATTTTTATTGCCAGCTACGAAAGATGCCTTGATTTATTTAACTTAACGATACTCTAATAAAAATGCTTAGCAGTTAAAAATACCTAAATAGCTGTTTATGTGAGTGTGATTGTGACGGTGTGAGTATTTCTGCAGCAGCGTGTTTTTGTACACATACCTAAATATTTAAATAAATTATTAACACATGCAAAGCAATCGATAATAAATTAACACTTGACTATTGATTGATGGCCAGCGCACGGTGGCCCACACGGCAGCATACATCAGGCAACGCTCGGCAACAAGAAGTACGCGGAGAATATTCCGATTACATTTCCATACTTGTCATACTTTAACACAATTCTACATCGGTTTTTGGTTTAATAACAAAGAATGTTGAGAAATGAAGGAGAGTTTAATCGCTCAAGACTTTTACAGTCGCAAAACTGTTGGAATATACATAACTCATAATTTAATGTACAACAACAATCTCGTGATGGTCTCTAATGCTCTCGCTTTGATCTGCGTCGTTACAGGTTATTTGGTACAAAATGTGATAAATGCGGAAGCTCATTTAGTAAAAATGATTTTGTGATGCGTGCTAAAACGAAAATCTTTCATATAGAATGTTTTCGTTGTTCGGCGTGTGCGAGACAACTGCTGCCAGGTAACTACATACAAACACTTTCTTATGTATACTTGTATATATATTTCCGACATTTGTTGCCTGGTTTCCGATTTGCAGGTGATGAATTCGCGTTACGAGATGGCGGCGCTTTATACTGCAAGGAAGATCACGACGTTTTGGAAAAATCCTCGCAAAGTAGCCTCACGTCGTCGTCAATAGAGAGCAACAACAATAATAGTAGTAGTAACAACAATAATACAAACCTTAGTAATAATAACCATTCCAGCGAGTTGGGTTCAATGTCAGGTGAGTTCGGTTGGCACAAAGTGAATTTTACGCATTTTGTATCCATGCCTTTCACATTTTCTTCAAATTTCTAAAAGAAATGTTTCTCTTGCACCAATAGCTATATCTCTAAATTGGTAGTTCGACTAGGTTAGATTATTGCAGAGTGGAAATACCGATTCAATTTGATCGCCACAGGTTTTACTGGGGAATGTTAAAATTACCTATTCATCGATTTAGTGTTTTACGTGGCGTACTTATTCGTATAGGTTCATAGTTGGGGTAGTTCGCCATTACTATTCTACTTTCTATGTGGCATGGCTAGACAACTTTGAAAAATAGGCTATATTCCCATTGTTCGGTATGGGCTACTTTGCTTTGCGACACTTGCCGACGAGTTCTGCTGAGTGGAGCCTTTTTTGGATTTCTATATGCGCTTAGATTCGAACCAAACAAGCTTCCCAATTTCTCTCTGATGAATGCTATTGAGCTAAAACCCATTTCTTGTTGGACTATCAATGCCCCTGTGCTCAGAGATCCCACTTGCAGTAATTCGAAGATTATCCGTCATAGCATTTAATATTTTCACTCGTTAACTGTTTTACTTGTACTTTAATTTAGATCTTTCTATCTTTTTGTTTTCCTGACTTTTAACTTTTGTTTGACTTTTTTTTTAACACGAACAAACGCGCAGGGGATGACACCTATTAATGCGAAGCATTGCTTTGGTTCAGGAAGGATATAAAGGTTAGGAAACAGGGTTATGAGTGAAGTGAGACGAGATCATAAATGCTGGGGAAAATACCCGCAGGAAGACCATTCCACAACCGCGCTGTACGGGCCAGAAACGAACTTTCTCTGTAGTGCGTAGTGCGCTGGAACATCGTTTCGATGTGGAATGCATGGGCGCCAGTGTTCAAATGGGAGTGCCGGGAGTGATGGCATCAAGCTGCTCATCTCCACTGAGCAATTACCGAAAAAGTATCGGTAAAATAACACCACACATGCCACGTTTCGACGATGCTCCAAGGAGTCAATAGAGCTGGATGCCCTTCTGTCCCCTATAAGTTTAATCGCACGGTTTTGCACCCGATCGAGGAGCTCCAAATGGGTTTTTGAAGCCCCCGCCCATAGGTGCGAATTAAACTCCATTTTAGGTCGGATATAGGTAGTGTTAATAATGCGGAAATCAGACGGAGTGAAATATTTTTTGCACCGCTTTAGGAAGCCGAGGCACTTGGCTGCTTCTTTCGACATGCCAAAAATATGATCGTTCCAACGAAGTTCGTTCTTAATGGACATGCCCAGAACATCAAGAGCCGCCGATTCCGCAATACCCACCCACCCATAACCAGGGATGTGTTGGGATCCGAGCGTTTTGTCCTGGTGTTCCGAACCAAGCACTTAATCACTTAATCACTGTGAAATTACTTACTTACATACTTACTTAACTGGCCATAACAACGCGTTACCGGGTTACGGCTTGCTGAAAAAGCTCTCCCCAGGCGCCTTTGCGTTGCATTGATCACACCAAGAGACAGTGACGGATTTCAGGGCGGGGTTTGGGATTGAAACTCCCTGAAATATGAGGGTTGAATGTAAAACTACATAAACATTTATGAATATTAAGAAATTACTTTTTGAAACCCCCCCAAAATATTTTATGAACCCGTACTGTGAAGAGTCGCCGTTCAGATTCGACGTTAAACTGTAGGTCCCCTCCCTCCCTTTCCCCCCATCCGTTTGAAATGTGTGTTGTATCACATGTTGGAAAAAACAGTGTTGCATACACATTTTAAACAGGTGGAATTTGTGGTATCACAACGGGCCCATAGGCCTAAGTGTGTCTCATACAGAGGCAGCCACTTAACCAACCAACCAACTGTGAAGAGATGTAAGGGCGTCCTTAACCCTGTCCTTCCACCGGAGACTCAGGTTGTTGTTGGTTCGTATACGATAGTCGTCGACAATTCGAAAAGGGTCGAAGATTTTGCGAAGTACCTTTCTCTCGAACACCTCAAGGGCCACTGTATCGTTACGCGACAGTGTCCATGCTTCTGCGCCATAGAGGAGCACGGGCAGACTTAACGTCCTATAGAGTGCAAGTTTTGTCAGTCGAGAGCGGTCTCTGCCACTCAGTTGTCAGTTTACGAGATTGATACATTTTATTTTACCGGTCAAAATTTGCGAGTCAAAACGTTGTTCTAAACTAACTCATTCGAAACGTCTTCATAGTGCAGTCCAAAAGGCTGAGTTCGATTGGGCCTTCCGCAATGTGTAGAGGACGTTGCGAAGTCGTAGCTCAAACACGCGCGTTGGTGTCTAAAAAAGAAAACGCCAAAGCGCAAAACACCATGTAATTGATAACAAACAAACAAACGACAAGTCGGTAGGTGTGTGTGTGTCTGTGACGGTACGCCGCCGCGAGAGCGTGCAGTTGCGCCAAACAACCCACAGTCGGGACAGCGCAAAGGAAAACAATAGATTCAACAATGTTGACGAAGAATGTCAAACCATATCGCAGACATAATCTCAATGTTTATTATCAGGTGTGCATGATCGCCGGTGAAGGTGGAACTTCCCGCCGGGTGCGAGCGGCCCATGCGAGTCGCATTGCAAAAGATCGTTGCAAGATAGATATAGATATAGTATAGTCAATGCGTTGTGCACGGTCAGGTCGGCGCAAATGTGTGTTGATATCTAATATCGAGTAGCGTAGAGTTGGAGCATTTGTGTGACGTGCACGTTTTTGAAATACTTTTCCTTTCCCCCGATCGCGCTTGTGTCGCATGTGTATACTGGTTCGCCAGCCAGGAATTTCCATATTTGCAAACGCACACGGAGCATCGATCTGACAAACGCGCCGCCGTTGCGTCGTAGCGTTGACGACAAACAAACCGTAGTCCATCGAAGCGTTCATCCATTGCACTGGTGCCAAGGCGAGACCACGAGACGGCAACAGCTACAGCAGCGTCTGCGATGACAACTTCTTGAGAAAATCATACACCGCGCGCACCTACATACATATGCATGTATGTATGTATGTTTGTACGTTCACACAAACATTCGCTTTCTTATAAGTGCCGAAACTATGGAAGGTCTCCCTGATCGATCATGTTCACTTTACCGATTTCTGATTTCTGTTTGATTTCCAATCGCATCCAATTGTTTGATGTACTATTGAAATTGTTGTTCCTGCAGTCGCCGGCTATGTTGTGGTTGTTGCCGCTCCGGCGGCCCTTTCATGTCGCGGCCGCGTGTACGGGCGCATCGCAGACTGATGTGTTGTTGTATAGCTGTTTGCGGGACTCGAACCACTTGCATTTTCTCAGTACTCTGAAATTGTGCTGATAAAGGTCGGCAATTTCATTCGAACTTCGCAAAGAAAAGACGATAGTAGTTTTCGCCAAAAACGATGCTGCGAAAGCTGTGTTCTACCTCTGTGCCGCTCGAAGCGATAAGAACACACAACAAACGCTACAACACCATTACAGGCAGAAATCACGTTTTCGGTAAACACTAAAGAATAACCAAAATGATCGGCGATCGTTTTTACAAAATTATTTGTATTTGCCGTTTTCCTTATTGCACACGCCCGAGCCCAATTTTTAATCACAACCAATGAAGGTCCCGTCGTCGCACAAAAGAAGAACCGCAATTAGATAACAAGTTGTAATTGGGTTGTGAAACACGACTTAATTACGAGTGTCATTTCACACACGCGCAACACAACCGTACATACATACATGTACGTACACACTGAACATTGTGTTTTGCGTGAATATTACAGTCGATTCAAGCTATGGTTTAGTGGGCGTTGCGGTAAGCAGGAGGCAGGCAGCAAGGAAAATAATGGCCACCGATTTTAGTTTTGGACAAAAAGTAAAAATGTCTAGCCAAACTTTTGGTAAGACTCGATCGAAAAAAATAATTCGGATTTAGCACAGAAGTGCTACGAAGCCTGCGCTTTGACAAAAAGTGTGAATATTCCTGAATAAGGTGATTCGAATTGGCATGACAACTGTTAACCTTCGAACTGTCCTTAAATTTTTTAACATATTTTCATCTTTTGGGAGCTCTACACGCCAATGTACAGTGTACCCCTAAAGTCTTCGTAATTAAATCTTTTAGTTGTTGTTGTTGTTGTATTAAAAATAAATGCTAAATAAACAAATCTGCATCGACACTTTTTCAAAATTCCTACAAATGTTTAGTTTTTTTTTAATAATTAGTTCTGAACCAGGTGTTGTACGAAGACTTTAGTGGTACACTGTATGTTATTTTGTCTAAACGCTAAAATATAATCTTTGAATCTTAATCCTAATCCTAATATTTGACAAATTAAGTTACTATTTATGGATAGAAATAGTCAAAAATAAATTTTACTGGTCGATGAAGTTAGGTAGGGCACAAGTTAAACGAGTCAAATGATCGGGATGAAATTGATAGTCGTTGCAACTGATACAAATTTGGACTTGGTGCAATTGACGGTGTGGTTTTATAACAATTCCATTTTCTTCCCCATGCCCTATGAACTTTTGTATTGAGATTCTCGCCGATGCAATAAATGATTTCCTCAGTGATCAATGATTCCTTCAGCGATCCACGAACAGACGAAAACGTTCATTCGAAGTAAACATGAATTTATGCTTTTTCCTCATCGTTTTATCTCTACCCTTAAGTTGTATCAGCTAGAAATGGGGATAAAGACAGGACCAGTACGAGTATAGATCTACTTAGTAACAGCAAAGCCAAAAATTCATTTAATACGTACAGACACCGCTTGACAGAAATTTAAAAATATTCCGCAAATTCGCATCAATTGATCTCGTGAGCCGTCTGGGTATTGGCATGTCTTTGATCTGGCGGTGCGTTGGCATTTTTTATAGCATTGCAATTTTTCAGCACATGTTCCCGTTGCTAATTTTAGAAAGTCCATTCCACGAGCATTTGACATTCGTCGAGAATTGCATAGCACAATTTGGGAAAGCAGGCGCTGACTCGTTCCTTTTTCTTACACTTGCAGATTCTGGCAGTGAATCGGGCTCACACAAAAGTATTAGGGAAAAAAGGCCTTCGGGCCCATCGGACGGCAAGCCGACACGGGTGCGAACGGTCTTGAACGAGAAGCAACTGCACACGTTAAGGTACGCACAAGCACATCAGCCAGCGTCTGCAGCACGCGCACTTCTCTGTCACTCATGAAGTTCCTATGTTTGCTCTGTTTACAGGACGTGCTACAACGCTAATCCGCGACCTGATGCGCTCATGAAGGAGCAACTGGTGGAGATGACGGGCCTGTCGCCGCGCGTCATACGCGTCTGGTTTCAGAATAAGCGCTGCAAAGACAAGAAGAAGACGATACAAATGAAGCTACAGATGCAGCAGGAGAAGGTAAGTCGACTGCTCGGGCCCTTCCGGGGAATTGTCGAATGAGGATAATTGATGGAAGTATTTCGTTGCGCTTCACTTGTAGGAGGGCCGCAAGCTGGGGTATGGTGCCATGCAGGGCATTCCCATGATCGCGAGCTCGCCAGTGCGACACGACTCGCCGCTGAACCTGCAGGGCATCGACGTGCAGACATATCAGCCCCCGTGGAAGGCCTTATCCGACTTCGCGCTGCACGCGGACCTGGACAGCAATGGGGCGATCAACACGCACACACCCGCATTTCAGCAGCTCGTGAATCAGGTGAGTCGTACGGTTCCCGGTCGGCCCGGCCCCACCCTCAGTCACGAAGCAATGAACCAGAGAAGTTTGCAATGCGCTGTTGGTTTGCTCGGCCCTTTCAGATGCACGGCTACGATCTCAACGGCATGCCGCCGCTACCGCCACACCCGCAGCAGGGACCACATCCGCCACCGCCAGGCCAGCAACTGAACGGGCCTCCCGGTGGCAGCATGGACTCGGGCATCACCTCGCAGCACCACCCGGACAGCACCGACTCTTACGTGACTTACCTGGAGAGCGATGACAGTATGCAAGGCAGTCCGTAGAAACCCGAGTGCAAACGAATCTAATTTGCTTCTTTTGTTGATCCACAAACAGAGTCCAAACTGGCGTTGACGCCGTCGTCGTCGTCGACGTCGGCCGCCACATCGATCTCGTCGCCACCATCGTCGGCGGCTTCCGGCTGCGGCCTGGCCATGGGCGTTGGCGTTGGCGGTGGCGGAAGCGGAAGTGCAAGCGCGATCGCGATCGCGAACGGAGGCGGCACCAGTTGCGCCCAGTCGCAATCGGCCACAGAACAGCTCATGCAAATGCTGCAAAAAGTGACCGGCTCGCCGTCGCACGCTGTGCTATGAAGAGCACAAGCACGCGGCGAAGCGATCAGCGATCTGCCACCAGCGCGCGCCGGCGCGGCTATCAAAGTGGCGTTGTGTGCAATTTCAGACAAAATGGCAATTAGAATTTTGCTAAAGCAATGGATGCGGTGTTTGGAGATTTCGGCGCTTCGCTCGAATTCTGCAACTTGTATGATTTTTTCCACTACGACATCCGCTTCGGATGCGTATTCTTCGTTGTTGTGTTATTTCTTCTTGTTGCATTCATTCATGGAGAATTTCGAAATCCTCCACATTTTACACTAACGGCAACTGCAAGACATACATTGCACTAGATTGGAAATAAAATGCTCACTCACTTGAAAAGTTTCAAAATTGGTTCTTATAAGTTGAAGATAGTTTTAATGTAAATCACGGGGAGAGAAACAAAAACCAAAATGAATCGAAAATAGGGAATTACGTGTAAAGAAAACTGTCCTATCAAACTATTTGTAAATAAATTATTTCTCTTTTCGAAAGCAGCATTGCGAAAAACATATGAACGAACTGTACGATATGTGAAGAGGAAGAGCTAAGTTTACTAGTGAAACACTAACTAAAGACGACTAACGACGGACTTTAACTCACTTGGTGGCTTGAGAATTAGTTAGATAAGCAAGTGCAGCCACAAACCGCTCCAACTGACCAGCTAATGTCAAAAGCCGACGCGCATTTGTACGCAATAAACCAATTTCGACACCGCATGCAGTGTTGGCCGCTGGCAAACGGTGTACTTGTATTGGGGATTATGCTGAAATTGCAATTGCAATGGTGGCCCTGTATTATGTATTCAACATAGAAACAAACCTGCTAGAAACTACACACAAAGTAACTAAGTCTCAAGTTATTGATAGTGTTTAGTTACTATTCAGGATACGGTTGCATTATGCAACACGGAGGTGCGGAAGTGGCAATGATGTTGGCGCTCCCATGACGAACGCGAACACATCATTTCCATGGCACGGGTGTAATAATAATAATTATAGTAATTAAAATAATATTGTAATTAATTTTAGTACTCCTAGAAAATGTTTGAAAATTACAAAACAAAATAAAAGAACAACTAATTATAACGACTTGAATTTGGTTTCAGCTCAGGTATGTATAGTACGAATGTGAAGTACAGCTAGAACATCTTGAAAGACTGTTTCAAAGTTGTAAAGTAAGCAAAAAATATCATGTGTCAATTTCAAAACTTGACCCAATCATCTTAATGTATATATATATATAATGTATGTGTTTATGGAAAAATTTACTTTTTTATACTGATGACTTTTACATGGATGAGCAAGTTTAGTATAGAATATCACGAAACGTCGCAGTTTTAGTCCTAGCAAACTTTGGAAACGTCAAATATTTTGGTACCAGTTGAAGTAGTAGAAATAGTAGTAGTAGTAGATATGTAGTTCAATTCGAAAAAAAAAAACCAAAATTTTAATTATTTCTTATATTCCGAAGGAGAGAAAACTTTGCCACAAACAGCTTTAATTTCAGTTGCAATGGTGTTCACTGCCCAACATGTTAGTTTTTCAAAATGCAATCCTGTGTGTGTCACTGTGTTACATTCTTAAGGGTCCTCGAGTTTTAGATTTTGAAAAAATCGATTTTTTTTATTTCATATTTTTATAGTAAGTATAACTTTCATAGAAAAAGTATACGAACGGATTTTTTCGAATTCGTAAACGTCTCTGATAGCCTCAAATCCGTCTCGTTCACTACGCGGTAACACGGTTCTAACACGCGGTAACCGCGGGTCCAATTTTGATCAGATCGGGTTCATTATAGGTCATCATTTAATGGGAGTAATGCTTTTTAAGAGAATTTGGATTACATTTCAGACGAACAGGGACAAAGTTAGGATGGCGCAAACGCACCCTTAAAACAAAAAACATGGCCGGTACTCAGCTGGCGGACCCCAATAGTGTAGCACGTGGAAAATTTTTTTTTATAATTCAATATGTAAAGAATAAAGAAGAAGACGAAGAATTATCTCATTATCATTTGCAGTTTCTGAAAAAAAAATTCCAAAACAAGGTTTAAAAAACACCGTTTGTACTAGAGGACCTCCTTAATCGCGGAAATTGTTGCTGAAAACTCATTTCAAAATTCTGATATACTTATGTAGATTTCTTGCCGGTTATTTATCTACAATTTCAAATGTGTAGATTTTGCATAACAACCTTTTTTATATAATTTTTATTGATGGCAACAAGTGTTCGTTGGCCTTAATTTTTCCGAAATTTACAGTCAAATACAAAATTATGCTTTATTAAATTTTTCTTATAAACGTTTTTGTGTCCTTTTGCTCTGTTGAATTTCCTACTACGTTCCATGTAGTTTTTGTTAATCGCGAACTCTGAATTTCAAAAGCATAATTTGGCAGCGATTAAAAGCTTTTTTTGTCAATTCTGCAATGACAATTTTTTTCATTAACTGAAAGAAATATAGACACATATACATATACTTATATGGTTATTGGATATAGACGGATTGTCAAACACGCAGAAATTTATGTAATATAGGGATTTACGCGATTATGATCGTTATGTGTTATATTTCTATCAATTAATAAACTTATATTGGTGTTTTTGCCTTTAATGCATCTAAATACTTACAGCAATGTGTATCAAAATTAACAAAAATATAAATGTAAAAAATATATTTATAAACTATTTATCAATCTATAACAAATAAAACACTTAATTTTCATACATATTGCGGTATGTAGGTATATACATATATTTATTCATTAAAGACAAAACCATATTTGTTTCATTCTATTTTTTTTTTTGTATTAGGTGAGAAGTTTCGATTTTGGTTTGGAAATATGGACAAATAAAATAAATAAATTTAGTTATAGCTGAATTTTTTCCACTAATCACTGATTTTTATTTAGTGGTAGTGCAATTTTCTTCCACTAATTTTTTTGTAGAACTAAATAGAAAATTAGTGGAAATATTCAGTTATCATTAAATTTATTTAGTGGTAGTGAAAAGCATAGAGCACTATGAATTTAGTGCAAAACTCATGTCTGGTTTCTGCAAGCATTTGACCGATTGTGTAAAAGTCGGCATTTTTTTCAAAGTCAATCTTGCGCATCGATTTCCTGCATATCAAATTTTAGTAATTGAACGAGAACCGATGTATTCAGCTTGGTATCATCGTCGACGAGTACTCGTGTGACTATTAGCAAAGAATATGAAGTTACTTCATATTCTTTGCTATTAGTGCTTTTAGTGTGGTCTCGTGGCCGTAATTTGACCATTTACGCGTACGAATTGCAACCAATGAATGCTATTTGTATAGGAAAAGGTAGGTGTTCAAGTGTTATAATCAACAAAAAAAAAAGGAAGCATAATAAAGGGAATATTTTAGCCTCTGATTATATAGATTTAATCAATTCGTGGTTGCAAATCAATCAATTCAGGAAACCCCAATCTAGAAATCTCGGGATCTTGACAATCGAAAAGGCCAACCCTTCTTATTTATTACAAATAAAAATTGCATACTGCCTGTGACGTTCGAACAGGTTCCAATGCAACAATAGCTCTATTTGTGTACTGTTCCAGTAAAAATTTGCCTGTAGGTAAAATCAGGAACGAAATCAGCGCTAACGCTACCAAAAAAGAAACCATAAAAAACAAAGATATTTTGTAAAAACTTACGCACGACTTCCTTACTCGCGGAAGTCCTGCCGTTGTTTGAGATGACTTGAAACACAAACATGAAATTTTTTCTTATTCTGTATCCTTTTGTCTATGGCTGGAACTAGGATTAAAAAAAAAATGAAAAATGAAGGATATATGTGATTTTGACTAAAAAACTAAATTTGTACCTACTGTTTTCAATACAAATTTCTATTTTTAATGAAAAAAAATTATTATTTCTTGAAGATCCTAGTTCGGGCCATAGCTAAGACCTTGATAAATGACTGTTTAAAATTTCGTAGCTATTGCTCAACTCGTGTGGCCTAAATCACTTCCGCAAGGTCAAAAAATGTAGTTTTGAGAAAAACGCGTTCAAAGTTTTTCTTCAGTACTCGGCGCGCTCGTCACCGCTACCTGTTTCGATAAATTCCTTCCGTAATTCGAAAGATTTCAACTTCAAATTTTGGGAGCGTATTCTACAATCATGTATTAATCCAAAAATGCATGAAAAAAAAATCGATTTTTTTACCGCACAAGGTAGAAACCCCCCTTAACTCAATTTTTTGGACGAGATTAATGCTTGAATATTGTTTAAAGCCACTGTAAACAATACAAATATCACTCATATGACAACAAATATTGAGTGCGTCGATGCAAGTTTTTTTTCCTCATTGGTGCTACCACATCTCAATCATAAGTAGGTTGCTACTACGTATATAAATTTCGAACGGCCTAACAACTTACAAATTAGAAACAAGCATTGGATGAATATTTGAATTTCGAACTTCATGTAAGTATAATCTTAATATTACCGAAATAGTTGCGTTCGGTTTAGTTCATAATATTTTGAGCGAATATCAAAGTATAGAAGACACAAATGTAATTCAAATTATTTTACGTTAAATGAACAATCGTTCTAAGTTTAGTGAATTTCAAAGCAGAAAAACACTTGTGCAATTATTCGTGCCTGTAAGATTTTCGAGCCTTCAGATGATATTAACAACACTGATGAAGTGTTTTTCATCAGCTGTTCAATATGAATGACATTTCCCACCACTGTGCTGCCACATGCTTACACTTACGTTAACACGAATTTATTATTCTATTTAAGGGGCACAACTAGTTTGAAATTTTGAAAATTTCGTTTTTTGTTTTATTTCATATTTTTATAGTATAACTATCATAGAAAAAGTATACGAACGGATTTTGTCGAATTCGTAAAAGTCTCTGAGATACAGAGTCTCAAATCCGTCTCGTTCACTACGCGGTAACACGGTTTTAAAACTTTAAACGCGTTTTTCTCAAAACTACATTTTTCAAATTTGCTGCAGCTGTAACTTGATAACAAATCATCCGATCGACTTGGGTCTTTTTTTAGCTTATTGTGTATTTGTTTTTCCATACAATGACCCTCCAGTTTAATGATAGGATGAAAAGTATAATTATGCCAGGCCAGAAACCATCAGATTTTTCAGCAAAATTTTAATTTTTTTTTCAAAAAACCGCCATTTTGTTGCATTTTATTTTTTTTTACAACCGAGGGTCATTGTATAGGAAATATAACCTAGTTAAGTAAAATTTTTGGTTTTTTTGATTTCAGGCACTGCGAAGGCTACAATCACTGCAGCAGTGGGAGAACGTTTTTTTTTTGAAGACTCAGATGGTGGATAACTTGCTGAAAATCGAATATTTTCATTTGAAAAAATTACTTTGCATTCATTATTTATGCATAAATATATCGGCAAAATTTTAAAACATTCGATGCAATACTTCACAAAATTCAAAATTCACAAAAATCTCCTTTTTCCAGGCGGTCAAACTAGTTGTGCCCCTTAAACGCGTCCTTAAATACCTAGAAGTTTATTTATAATTGAAGCCTAAATAAGAATCCATTTTAAAAAAATTAGTAAATATATGAAGTGTGAATGCGTTTAAAACCATGCTTCCTAAAGGACTTTTAGTAGAAATGAGGTGTGGCAACCCTGTGCGAACGTGATGTTTTCTGTTGTGTCGTAAATGTGCCGCTGATTTTAGGAGGCTGTTATTTAATAGTGAAACTTGTGGAAATCTTCAATCAAAACTGTTGCAAGATGTCTCTGGCAAAGCGAGTGCAGGTGAGAAGTTTTGAATGGGCGCAAATTGTTTGCTTTCACCGATTTTTGTCTTCTAGCAATGGGCGACATTCGCGCGCACTTGGCACATTTACGACTGCACCTGGCAGAACCCCTTTGATTCCGCGGCAGTCATAAAAACTCACCTGATGGGTCTGCATAAGCCCATTTACCATCCCATGAGTAAGTTGACGAGATAACTGCAAATGTGTGACTAGGTAAAAATGCGTCGAAATGCGTTGAGTGTTCCAAGAGCTGGGGCTGAGTGCGTGTTGTGTTTTTGTGCAGCAAGAAAATTAAAAAGAAACTGCAATGAAAAGTGCTTTTTGAAGCGGTAATTAATATCCTTGCCCTAAGCTTCATTTTACAATCAATGATGTAGTTTATTTTTCTAGGGGTATGCGTTGCGCCACCAAATCCCAACTAATGAAGAATCCTCTTTCTTGCAGATGATTGCGGTGACCATGTGGTCGTCATAAATACGAAAGAAATCGCGCTGCCAGGTGATGAGTGGATAAAACGTGTATACTTCCATCACACCGGCTACCCAGGAGGTGCTTCGTGGACACTTGCCTGGCAGTTGCATGAAAAAGATCCCACGATGGTCATGAAGAAGGCAGTATACAACGCCATGAAAGGAAATCTGCAACGCCGCCACACAATGCAGCGGCTTCATCTTTTCGCCGACGATAATATCCCCGATACCGTGCTCGCCAATGTGACAAATCAAATAAGAACGCCCCGGCAAGTGCCAACGCGTTTGGATCATATTGATAAGGAAACATTGGAGAACTTCCCTGCGCTCATGGACTACCCCAAAGATTATATATTGCGTTAGAATTGTAGCATTTTTTTCGATACCTTCTCTTGTGGAGATCTTATTAAATATATGAACTTAAAAGTAATGACAAAACGGAGCCGCTTTTTCGTTGTACTACACTAGACTCGGGGATGAGTATGGTGAACGCAAAACTTGACCTCAGAGTATGGTGATCCAAGGTTTTAAAAATATATTTCAAACAGCATTATCTTTTAACCCTTTCGGGACGGAATTCAATTTGGAAAACAAAAATACTCTTTTTCTAAAATGTTCCCATGCTATGAAAATTGGGTCTACAAAATGATGTTGCAAACCCACAAATTCTGAAATCATCCTTTTATCCGGAGACACATTATTCGAATAATTGTTTTTCATGTGTGATAAGATCCGAATAATTATTTTGAGGGGTCTTAAAAACTTGCTTGGACGTATTATCCCAGAAGTCCCGAAAGAGTTAAAATCCATAATCTATTAAACAGCATTTGATCAATCCATTTATTTCTAATAACAACAAAAAGTCCATTACTGGCTCTTGAACATCCAGAGACTACCACTAATGATTAGAGCAATTTGATCCATTGTGATTTTTAGGATTTTCTTGCTTGTTGATCTAAGAGAGTAAGCTGTATTCTTGCAACGTTTTCTGCATTGTCAGAGTTTGGCAACAAGTCTAATAATTTATTGTTTGTTTATTTACTGTCGTGGTTTATTTAACGTCACGCCGGAAAAGTAAAGTTTTCATACTAAAATTTTGCTATAATAAAGTGAAAATGTCTTTAGTTTTGTACAATCTCAATATTTTTCTGACGTAATAATGAAACTGCATTGATTTCGTAATTCCTTTTGGAACAAATGCAGTATAGCGAACACTCTCTAAAAAAAATACCGGAGAATTGGGCTATATAGAGCTTGTTTTCATAGATCTAACAAACTAAAAATTTGGCTTGGGAAACGCCTACGTGCGCTTTACTGCATTTATGCCTTCCTCTCTTAAACCGAAGCTTCGGCTTCGGCCTCAAATTGAATAATGCAAAAACGCTGGCAACCCAGTTTTTCTGTTTCCATCCTTCCTCAATTATGTTGTGCTCGTTTGTTTACTAGTTTTGCTTTCATTTGGCATTCTGTTTATGTCATCATCAGCGGCAACTATCGTTTTTAGACTTTTCTTTGGTGGGCCGTCACTTGTTCAAGACTCGTTTTAATCGCAGTTAAATTACCTCTACGCCTACGAAGCTGGTGCGGATGTGATCATCGCCAGTCATCTGTTAAAACGCAAAAGCTCCTTTGAGTATTCCTGTGATTGATTTACAAGTTCGTTCTTTATCGTTTACTGGGCGTTCGCGTCAACTTGCAGATTACGATTATCAAGTGCTGAAAGCTTCATTCCCGGCCTCTTCCTTAATTTCAGTTTCCACACGTTCGCTGAGCAGTCAACACCTACTGCACCCGTCTGCATCACCGCACGCTTGCTGCCAACAACATCGCACTATTATGGGCCGCTTAGGGAAAATCGATCCCAGCTCGTATTCGGAGCCCAGCCGCATCACTACGAAACACAGTGATCTCAAGTGGACAGTGGATTTTGCCAACACCAAGCTGCGTGGCACCGTAACGCACCATTTCAACGTCCTGGAGCCAGAACTACCGGCCATTGTAAATGAGAACTTAATCGTTTCATAGGTCAGTAAAATCAGCCAAATTGATTATCTTGTTTTACAGCTCCTGGATGTACGCGACGTTAGTGTGTCTGAGGCTGCTATTCTATGCAGTGGAGGCTCTGCCATTCCCATCAACTTCTTCATCAGCGACAACGTCGATGATATTGGTGCAAAGCTGACGCTCGAACTGCCGCAGGGTACAGCCAAGGGAGAGTAAGTTTGGTGAAAACGTACACATATTTATTTTGGTTAGGGTGAAGTTCTTCATTCGAACTCGGCGGCTCAGCGTTTCGTACGTTGAACGATGAGTTAAATGGTAATGGACTAAAATCCTGACACAATAAGTATTAAGAGGAAAGAACATATTTCGTTGATGATAATTCAGTTACAATAGCTATTCTCCTTTGAAAAAGTACATCGGTGTTCGAAATCAACTTAAAACTGGGAAGCGAAGAAGCTTCAAGGCTGCCGAAGCAATTATGGTTTTCAGTTTGTACTTTTTTTTGGGTTTAAATCAAAGTCCATCGAGTCTGCAGCGGAGTAATTTAAAGCAGTGAAATCATATCGGTTGAAATTATTACAAGTTGTGTGTAAACAGATTGGATTTCTTGTTGCTGACCGCTTTGGGTACTTATCTCTGCTTTATCTTTATGACCATATGCCTAGTACACTGAAATGCTAAATGCTTGTAGTTTTTTTAGTTTAATTTACAGCAACTACAGACGTTTTGAAGTAGGGCCATAGATGCTTATTTTTTAAACATATTGCCAGCTATATTTTATTCAACGTCGTCCATTTTGTTTTTTGCAGTCTACTGGTACGCATTGACTATGAGACTTCAAGCAATGCCAGCGGTTTGCAGTGGCTCTCGCCCGAGCAAACCCTGGGCAAAAAGCAGCCCTACATGTTTAGTCAGTGCCAGGCGATTCACGCTCGCTCCGTTCTGCCTTGTCAGGACACGCCGGCAGTGAAGTTCACCTATGAGGCCGCTGTCCAGCATCCCCAGCAGCTGACTGCCCTTATGAGTGCGTTGGTGGAGCAGAAAGAGTCCGGGGTGACAACTTTCAAGCAAACAGTGCCTATTCCGGCTTATCTGCTGGCCATAGCTGTTGGTGAACTGGTGTCGCGTCCTCTGGGCCCCAATTCGAACGTTTGGGCCGAGGCTGGCATCGTTGACGCTTGTGCTGAAGAGTTTTCGCAAACATCGCAGATGTTGAAGACTGCCTCGGATATTTGCGGTCCGTATGTATGGAAACAGTACGACCTTCTTGTGATGCCTCCTTCGTTTCCCTTCGGTGGAATGGAGAATCCCTGTTTGACTTTCGTTACGCCGACACTGTTGGCCGGTGACAAGTCGTTGGCCGATGTTGTTGCGCATGAGATTGCGCACAGTTGGACTGGCAATCTGGTCACCAATAAGAATTTTGAACACTTCTGGCTAAATGAAGGTTTTACTGTGTTTGTCGAAACAAAAATTGTTGGCCGCATGCAGGGCGCAAAGGAACGAGACTTTCACATGCTGCGCAATCTGACTGACCTGCAGGAGTGTGTGAGTAGCAGATACTATCATTTCCACAATTTAGAGTTTGACGTGTCATGTTGGTTTTAGTTGAGAACCCAATTGGCCGACAGTCCTGAACTGACCAAACTAGTTGTTGATCTATCTAACTGCGGACCTGATGACGCCTTTTCGAGTGTGCCTTACATTAAGGGTTCGACCTTCCTGCGTTACATTGAGGATTTACTCGGAGGAGCTGAGGTATTCGAGCCTTTTTTGCGCAGCTATCTGCAAAAGTATGCCTACAAATCGGTCGTAACGGACGATTTCAAGAAGGCTCTGTATGATTACTACATTAAAACGGATAAGAAGGACAAGCTGGGCGAGATAGATTGGGACTTATGGCTGAATAAGGAGGGAATGCCGCCAATAATACCCAAGTAAAACAGTCACATAATGGCCGTACTAGTAAATATGCTAAAATTCTTGTTTTATAGGTTTGATGAAACTTTGGCAGATGTTTCAAAGCAACTGTCAAAACTATGGAGCACAAAGACAACTGCTGAGCTGAAAAATGATTCCGATATCAAAAAACCAATATCCACGCACCAGCTGATTGATTTTCTGGGCAAGCTTATTGAATGTAAGGATATTGTCGATCTGAATGAGCACAAAATTGAACTACTCGAGAACACTTACAACCTTAAAAACACTAAAAATGCGGAGGTGCGTTTCCGCGTGCTACGCCTGTGTATTATGGCAAAATTAATGAAGCGTATGGATGAGATTATTGCATTTGCCAATTCAAACTTCCGCATGAAGTTCTGCCGTCCAATTTACCGCGACTTGGCCAAGTGGCCAGAGGGCAAGCCGATTGCCATTGAGAACTTCCAGCGAGTTCGCAACCAAATGATGGCCGTGTGCTCGCATACCATCGAAAAGGATCTGGGATTGAAATAATCGAGTCGATGTTGCATTTCATCGCCAAACATTTGCATTTGCAGTATGTGTGCGATTTTATATACTTTTTTATAATGTGTATGTATATAGAAAGAATATATCAAAATTATATTGAAATGCAATCAAAATTGTGTTCATCGTAATTTTAAGAAATTCATTTCCACACAATAGGGGGTTGTAAAGTTATTAACAGCAAATGGATGAATGAATGGTGTTGTCACTGTGTGGGAAATTGCAACTTCCATATTTTGACGCAAGTGTGTTTTAAATCAAATCTTGCATATTCCATATTTTTACACAACAATTATCGATATTAAATCAGTCAGTTATACGCGTGCTGAGTTTTTGATAATGACAAGGAAGGCAAATAAGCCATTGTAAAATGGCGTCTGATGTATATTTGTGATCAGATAAAATTAATCAGTCAGCTGACAGGCACGGAGTCGTGGAAAAACTATTTCAGATATTTTAATGTAATTTGGTAATATTGAGAACTGAAACAAGTCGACAAAAACTGCTAAGTGCTTTTTAAGCTTTCTTCCCAACCTTCGGTTACGTCGTTTAGGTAGAAAGTCAAGGTATCAAAAATTGCTGTAGAAATAATATAAACCTCATGAAATTCCATTGTAATTTTCCTTTGTACATTGTAATTTTTGAGATACTACAACGGGGAAGAATTTGACAAGCATTCTTAAAAATTTGAGCACTTAGAATTCAAATAATAGCCGAAAACGCAGGCAAACTTCAACCCTTACTGTCTGCTATGAGGCCGGTGAAGGAAAAATATCATCATTTCTCTTCTGATATTATTCTTTTATTAAAAAATAAGCAAAACTACGTTTATAACAAGATGATGTTCTTTCATGCTTAGTCATTAAATTAATGTTGGTGCCGTTTGTTCGGGCTTTTCACCATTTTTTGTCTTCATGTTTGTTTTCGGTTTACGTTTTTTTTTTTGTTTGTTTCAAATTTCATATCCTCTTGTTTCTAATATCAAATATTATAACTACCGTGGCTGCAGGATATTTCCAAAGACATTTTATTGTTGTTTCTTGGATGTACACATTTATTTGTTTAATTTTTACTAACGTTTGGTTTGTGTGATTTTCTTTGTTTCTCTTTATATATTGTATTCCACTTTATTTTATTAAATTTTCATTTGCGCCTCCCTTACCTTTGTCCTCTTGTAATTGTTACAAATGTTGCTGTTGTAGTTTTTGTTGAATGTCTCGATGTTTATATTTCATGGGAGCATTCCGCAAAAACATAAAGAAAACTCATTGAAATTTTATTTCAAATGTTTGCTTCATTTCGCGATAGCGGACGCCCACTTGCCTGAGTTCCGCAACGACTCAATAACTTCTCAATATTTAGATTTTCGCTTCACTTAATTTCATTAAGTTCCGGCTGCAGTCGATAACCGTCAACGCGGTGCGGCTGAATGCAAACTAAACCACCATTAATGTCGCGGAGAGGCCAAGAATAAATGCACACAAGCTGGGAAACGGTGCAATTTGGTATGTTCGCAAACATTCAATCAGGTGCCCTCAACCGTGCCGTCCAACATCCATCATTTTTCGAGTTACGTACAATAGTTTGAGATTTTGCTGATATTCGGTTTGTCGTCAGTAATTCGTTTTATTTTGCTTCTTCACAATATGTTCTCAAAGTTTTTATTGCAATTCTAAATTCATTAAATTCTTAGTTGTTGCTTTTACATACACACATTAAATTAATTATTGTTGTTGTTTGCATTTAAACCACAAACGATTCGTTACAATTATCAAATGCATTTAATGTTCTCTGCTTTTTATTATATTTTGTTTTGTTTGCGTTTCACCCTCTGCCCCTAGTCATGCATTCCAATTGATTCGGATAATTTCTTCTTAACGTTAAATACATATTTCGCGCTCTAAGTTTTGCGGTTTCCTATGGCATTTCATTCTACTTTGTGTCGTGTTATTGTGTATTTTTGTCTCTTGCAATTATCAATAATCATTTTTACTTGTTACATTACGAGGAATAAAAACTATCACGCACTAGAATTATCATTGGATCGGGATGTGGATGGACCGGCTCCGAGATCGTCGCCTAGGACGAATGTGGGACTCTGGCGGGACGTTGACGCAACTGGTTGATAATGATAGCCTTCACGGTAACGATTATTTGGTTTTCTGGTTGTTTGGGTGTGACCCAGAGTTGGTCTTTGGTTAATCAATTCATTGGGTCGTTTGGCTGAAATGCAAATACAACAGAGCAAACGATTAGCCTTCTGTCTTCTTTTATCTTTATATCATATAAATTAAGGCCTAAAAAACCCTACACACACACACAACTCATCTGCCAAGTCTGTCTTATTCATGTGTACATATGCAATAGTGAATGTTCGCTACAACTAGAGGTTTAATATTTTCAAATTTGACTTTAATAAATTTAATTCGAAAATCAATCAAAATCAATTACTTCTTCTTCAATTATCTTCTACTCAGATAGAACTCTGCAAAAATTACATATGTTTTCTGTAAGCTCAAACCCCTTGAATGACTCTGAAATTAGTTCGTTTTCCAGGAATTATGCTGCAGAGGCTTTTCTGTTTATGCTTTGCTAATTCCCAACAAAAAGCGCTATTATCCGTTAGAGAGAGAATACAGATAAGTCTTACTTTAAGCAACGGCTAATTCTTAGCTCTCCTTAAAGACATAGACTTTTCCTATCATGACGTCGAAGAGCTTCTTTTAATAACTCCAAGCAGTGCAATTTTTTACTTAGAACTACGACAGTACCTCAGTCTTTCTAGGTGTACTATCATAGCCCAATTGCTAAAACAGGTTAGTGGATAAAGATTTGATACTTCATTCCTACACTGATCCAATCCTATAACAGCTCAACTTACCAGGTATATAAGGCTTCTGATTATAGGACGACGATGATGATATTCGATTGTATTGATTATGGTGATTTGGCTCGTTGTGTGCTGTGCTGTTATTGCGATTGCTGTGAGTTTGATGATGGTTATTCGGCACATCAGTACTCTCGATTGGACTCATGGGTGTCATTTCGCGGTCCTCGATGTATATTTCGCTGCCATCGTCCGGCACCTGGCGGTACTGGGTCCACGGCCACGAAGCGATGCCGGACAGAACGAACGACTCGACTGCGCATATGTAACCGATAATCTGCAACAACAAAAGTTATGTTCGTTGTAACTTTAAAAGGTACGCAGACGGCGCTGCTCACCGCCGACGAGAACAGTGTGTCCTTCGAGTGTTTCGGCACCCAAGTGTATTCCTCAGCAAAGAGGACCATGTGCATCAACAGCGTCGAGCTCAAAATAAGTATTAAACCAATGCTCAGGTACATCCATGTATTCTGCGGTCGAAATGGAATGTTGCAGTCGTTAGATGAGTAACGGCGCATACTACAGGTGTTCGATTGCTACTTACAACTTTCGTCCAATTGAAGGGAAACATGAGTGCTATGTGCGAAATGTCCAGAAACAACATCAAACAGGTGATTAGGAGAGAGAAGAGCGCACAGAAGACCATTAATCTCAAGCGTCCGATGAGTGGCAGTAAAAAGAGGCCGACTTGCACGGTGCCGGCGGAGCATTCGCAGGCGAGACAAGCGGCCGAGGATAACTGCAATGAAAGTAAGCATGAGTGGGTCGCGGCGTATCGACATAGCGTCGTGACACACTCACCACCAAAAGAATTCGCACAATCCCTGTAGGCGTTTTCAAGTGTTGCGGATCACAGTGTAGGGCGACACCCCATGGCAGTGGCGTTTGACCGCTGCGCTGTTTGTAGTTGGCGTGCGAGTCCCACGACGTGCACGTCCCCAGCGGCGATTCTAAGGATAGTGATAATTCACCGGCTCTGCTGCCAGCTATTTCAAAATCCTGTTCATCGTCCAGCCGACAGCAGACCGGCTCCAGTTCACGTATTTCGTCCAGTAGGAGTTCTATCTCGTCCGTTCCATATAGATCAGATACAGACGGAATATAACGTTGGGGTTGTTGCATTTCCCGCTGCGGGGGTTGTCCCACATCACCGGATCTTGTGCGAAGGTATTATGATTTGAAAATTCCAAACGACTCCTGAACCGCCGAGGTAAACTAACAATGTCGATCGCAAAAAATCTCACACTAAGCACACAAGCAATGATGTGCGGACGAACGGTGTGTAGGCGAGTGCTTCCGTGTGTACGTGACCAACGAGCGGACGAACCAATAGCACTTCTCTTGATACGTGTGTATGTATGCTTTTATAATCGCAAACCTTTTTGATTTAGTTTCACAAACTGGAAATTACAAAACAAAAACATTTAATTATAATTATTTGAAAATCAAGTCTGACTATTTGAAAAAAAAAAAATTGCATTATTGTTTACAAATTCTCCCGGCTCGTTCAGTTCTGAGCATATGATCTGGCGGAATGTGATTTGTTGGAAACCGTTACCGTTATGTAAAAATTAGTGTTGCCAGGTGAAGAACGAACTAAATTGTTTCTGCCAGGGGGCTTGTAATATTTACCGACTAGTCATGTCCCGTATAAGTCATGTAACTTTTTGTTGTAATTAATAAAATTACTGGGGGAAATTTTAAAGTGTAGAAGCAAAGTTTGTTCAGGGAAAGTTTTTTAAATCAGTAGTATTGGAGACCCTAGAAACGTTTGTTAGGTGTGTTAACCAGAGGGTTAGTCTTTCATATGTAGGTGCAAAAATTCTTAGGTATATTGTAAAATCATTCTTAGTTCTAAGTCAATCATCAAACTTATGAAATATTAATGGAATAAGGTTTCATTTTGACTTGTACGTGATGCCAAACATTGTTTGTACTGTAATTCTGTGGCCGTAAGGAATAACAGCCAAAGTCGATTTTATGAAGTTTTCAGGAGAGCACTTCTAATTTTTGAATTTGCTTTAGATTAAAACTAGATAAATTTTAGATTTTTGGGCCTAAACATTCATTTTATGAGCAAAAGCCATAGAATTTTGTGTAGTAGTACATTTGAATACGACGAATGCAATGGTGGTAATAACTCAATTTTGTCCTAACTCGACTTTGGCTGTTATTCCTTACGGCCACAGAATTGTCAGATCAATAAAATCTTACTGATATTTTTCTACAAGAATTTCTACTTTTTGCCGGTTGATTGCAATGTAGATATGAGAATTGGGGCTCATAATTAGAATGCTCAGAGCTATGAAGATACATTTGAGGTCTGCAACATCTCTAACATAAACATCTCGGCTTAAACCTGTAGGACTTTTGCATTCGCATAGGAATTTGGACGTTAAGGAAATTAAATCAGGTATGCATGTATATAGAAAGGCATTTAATCCCGGGATACCGATTAAAATCAGCCCCGGGAAACAGCCGGAATCCCGGCTTTGTTTCACTCTGCGCTTGGCTTTCGCAGTCTAAACCGTGTATGGTGATTTGAATTCCTTACTAATTACACCATTACATTTTACATGGGAATAAATAGTGTTTGGGAAGCAATTATATTTTAATTATAATATATATTATGTATATTACCTTCACAAGTTGTCGCAGTGGGATTCTAAACCCCATGCATATAGTTTAAGGAAATTCGGCGAATTGGTCCCTTAATGGATGACAGGTTTACTAAAACCTATATTTGAATAAATAAAGTATTGCATAGCGGTCCTACGAAGTCCGAAGTCCGGAGTCCGGAAAAATTATTCCCTAAGCCATGCCTCTAATTTGTAAAAACTAAGTGGTAACTTACTGAAGTAATTTGCTTACAAAAGGTGAATGAATTTAATGGTTTTGTTTTGGTTTGCGATAATTTTATACGAATTTAACACAACTTGTGTTAAAGTAAAAATACATTTTATATAAATCATTGGTTTACTTCATAAAAAAACTTAACTTAACTTAACGAACTTAACAGAAAAAGTATGTGCTTATATAAAAAAAAATTTGACTTGCTTCTATAAATAACGGCCAATAGGTATTCTGGGACTGCCATTTTTAAGTTCCGAAGTTACGAGGCATCCAAAATGCTTCGAGATTGAATGTCTTAGTATATAAGTTCATTTAGTGAGAAATTGTTGCACAAGCAATGGGGAAGATTGTGCGTGTATTAGTACAATTTGCTATTTTTGTTTCCCCTGGGCACATTGCAATGGTCGGCTGTGGTTATTTAAATTGCGTTTAAAAATTAACCATTTCAGATGAACTTCAACCCTTTAACCCTTTCGCTATTTTGTTGCCATATGGCACATGCTACTTTGTAGACGTCTGCATCCTCTGTGGTTTCAAGAATACATTTTTTGTTGGCCCTTCAAATAGTTTGAAGTTTTAGAAAAAATACTAAATTGATAACTGAATATTTAAGTTTAAAGAAGAATAGTATACACGTTTTTTTAATGGTATATCTTGACATAGCAAAAGAAGAAGAAGCATAAAACTTTAGATAAGTTTTTAATTTGACGTTTTCTTTCAATTTAGTTACTTCTTTACTTCTTATTTTGGCTAAAGTTAATGAAGAAATATTCAAATTTTCGTTATGCGTAAAAATTTTTATGTTTAAGTAATTATTACAGCCACAACGATGTGGTTTCTCTCATAGAAAAACACTCTAAAATACAGGGTCCGAGTATAAAAATAAAAAAAATTTTATGGAATGTTGTTAATAAAACCTAAGCCTAAAATTTTAACTTTCCCCAGTAAAAACCTGTAGCAAAAGGGTTAAGGACCATGGGAATATCAACATTTTATACTTTTTAAATTATTACAAATGTGGTAATAAAAATGGGACTGATGATTAAAATCAGTATGGTAAAAAGTTCTTACGACACACACACATATATATGAGTAAAACCTAGGGAAAAAAATGGAAGGAGTAGGGGCGTTGAAAATTATAGTTCCAATCGCTGTGTTGCTTCACGAATTGACATATATATGTGCCTGCAGGCTTATTTCAAAATACATGGGTTATAACATCAATCGGGCCGAAAAAGGTGAAGTAATTCCAATAAATTTTTCAATTTGAAAAATTTAATTATCGTCATAAAATCTACTTCTACAAAATATTTTGCATAAAAAGTGTAAGAAATTTGAATTGTGAAACTTACATTCCATTCATGTTCCATTCATATACAGTGGCTCAATCGCATAATCGGACAAGCTCAATTCCTTTGCTAAATGTGTGATTTGACCCCCGAAAAATGATTTATACGTCAATATGCACCTCGTTCGCTTTGTTATTGTCCCATCTATCAAATTTATAAAACAAATGCAATACTTTTCCAACTGCATAGCCAAGGTGCACACAAAACCAGTGAATTCAGCGTTTTCACCCCCAATTAAATAATCGGACAAATATTTCAACTTGGATATTTTTGCGATTCAGCTGTTCTTCGGTTGTTGGCTTGGTTTTGTAGGCACGTCTTGCCAAATCTTCCCACACGTGCTTTTTCGGGGGGTCAAATCACGCATTTAGCAAAGGAATGGAGCTTGTCCGATTATGCGATTGAGCCACTGTATATTTTTCTTTACTTATACAGGCAACTTATAAACTTTCTTAGCATGACAAATGTTTTTTTATATACAATTAAAATTACTACACTGTAAACCAGAATACGCCGCACACATCAGTTTAACGTTTTAAAATTCAAAAAATCAGAAACAAAAGTAAACTCTCCTTCGTTTGAATCTTCGAAGCATTTCTACACCGCAGGTGCCATTCGCTGGTTTGCAACGGTGTATGATTTGTTGAAATTGCTCACAGCCGAAGCTGGGTCAAACAAGCATCGCATCCGAGAGGAGCAGCCACAAAATACGCAGCATCGGCGCCACTAATATTGTCTTTGATATTGTGAACGCTTTACAGCCAAGTGTGCAACTAAACCCATTTAAACCAACCAAACAATTCCCCCGTATATGAACACATAAATATGTGCGTATGTTTGACAGCAAAGCTCCTATGCACCGTGTCTGCTTTATGTCGTTCTCGCTCAGAAATTTGCATTTCCGACGCGACCACCGGGCACCGCAACCGTAAATTATCGCACTTCACTTCGGTGTGCGGGCTTTCGCTTTCCTGCTGCACTCTACCTGTACTTTGTCCAGAGAGCGGACGGTTGGCGGCGCTCGATGGCGGGAAAATGAAATAATTTTGCAACGCGGCGATAATTTAAGTGTTACGCTGTAGTCGACACTTGGCATTGTCGCATACAAAAGTTAAGCTGCCATCGAAGGCGCACGAAGCCGCTCTTTACGCATAAGTGTTTGCCCAGTGTTAAGAGACTTGGCCTTGCATAGAGAGTTACTTGGACACTTGGGTCACTTCATTGAAAGAATGATGATAAAATACATTACATCCCATCTTGAATTTGATGCTAGACTTGAAAACCGGACATTTATTTACAGCTTTATTTAGCTAAGTATGTGCTTCTTTTTGTGCTTAGAAAGTTACTCAATATTTTATACACGAAGTACAATGTGTATGGTACGTTCGGCTTTGGCGTGTAGAGGGGCTTCATGAGGCAATAATTCATAACACAGGATGAGTTATGGACCATCAGTCACAGCGATCTGCTTGGGATAACGCGTGACATAGATATTAAGGTTTTTACAAGCAAACCGCTTAACCTCGAGTTAAATAGAGGCTACATAAAATGCCGCTGCTGCTTTACGCCAAAACCGACAGCGTTATTAAAAATTCTATTAAAAGTATTTACCGCAACATGTCATATCTGCGTTTACTCGTGTCCGGACAAGGGGCGGTGGTGCACATTGAGTTCATAAATACGGAATGCAACACAACGTGGCAGGGCAGTCTTGTAGTGCGAGTACTTGTTGGTCGCTTTCGCCATACGTCGAGCCGCGTTGACAATAAGCTTGCATATTGTTTGTTGTCGAAAGGAGGGCGAAGGGAAGGCGCACGGTGAGTAGGCGCCTCAAGGAGTTGCATATTAAAACGCCTAAACGTAGGCTTTATGAACTTCAATTGACAATTGACAAAGAACTGACAGAGGTAGAGGACAGAGGCGACAGTCGGTTGGATGAATGGGAACGCTTAGTGCACTCATAGTGGGGCGACATGAGTTTGTATGCAAATGAGCATAATTGATTTCGTATTGAGAGCGCTCCACGCGCAAGGATACCCAGCGCCACCAGCTGTTCAGCGCCACACACGATTGCAGCGCGGACTTGGGGCTGTTGCGGTGCGCGCTCATTGTGAGGGCAATTTATTCCGTTTATGGGCTCGTTACAATACGTCCGTTGCACTTTGGCGTTATTGCAAATTTGCATTGTTGTCATTGCGACTTGAAGTGTGCGGAAGTGCAAACGAGCGACAAATAATGCAACACAAAAGTGGCGATAGAGCACGTACCAGCGGCACTCGCTTGCGATGGCGCTTCGAGTGCGCCACTGTGGAGGGGCCTTAAGAAGTTTGCTTCTTTCGCTTGTACAGCGCCAATACCCAATCGTCATAGCCCCACCCTCTTCGCTTGTTTAAAATCGCTACATTAAGCACTTGTGCGCAGCACATCGGGGCTTCCCATTGACAGAAGCCGATAACGTGCAACCTGAGCTTAGCACATGGGCGCGCACTCGGCACGCAGCGATGCTGCTCCTGCTCCTCTTTGTTTGTTTTTTATTTGAGCTATGCTGGCGTACTCGTTTTTGCGAATATCAGCCCGAGTTTCTTAGCCCGCAACGGCTCAGCCACATACCGCATTGGTTGGCGAAGAGAAAAAATGCCGCCGAACTCCAATGCCATCGTTCAGGTGACTCCACGGCCGCCTCACTTACAGATTACACACAAAGGGCACCTGAATCCCACTGCGGCGAGACAAAGCGAAGACAACGCTGCATCGCGTTTCCGAATTCAACTCACATGAAAATTCGTATGCAATGCTGCCACCGTCTGCGTCGGCTGCTACTGCTGCTGCAGTTGCAGTTGCCGGCGCTGGAACTGGAGCAAGGACAGGCAACTTCATTGTTGCTGCCAATTTGCAACATTTTAAAACATATTCGTTACTATTGTTGTAAGCGTATTTGAATAAAACGCCTGGTAGTAAATTCTAATGCGGGAGTCAACACCGCTATTTGATAAATTAAACAAAATATAAACTGTGTGTATACAATATGCATATAGTACATATGTATTTATCGCAAGTAAGGATGAAGAAGGATTGATCCCGATGCCTTAGTTACTTCCATGAGGGCTCTTCTTTTGAAGCTAAAGGCCGGTCACTCAAAAGGTATTTGAATGCAGAAATACTTTTGGCCACGAAGCCGAAGTTACGATTATAAAAGATATTGCTTAGGAGGCACCGACCGCACATCAAGGTTTTGAATACAAAAATATTGTAAGCACTTTATTGGTCCCGATACCTTGGCCGGGTTAAAAAAAACCCCATGGGAGGTTTGGTTTGGCCGAAGGCCAGTCTCAAAAAAGGTATTTGAATACAGAAAAACTGCAGTTTACTACCATCCTTCAAGTAATGGAGAAATATAACCAACACACAAATACAATTGAAGGCTTGTGGTGTCACGCAAAATATTCAGTGCAATACCGTAAAAGCAAACAATGTTTTAATGATTTTTTTCGCGAAATTTAAGCTAATAAAATAATGTAAAGCTAGAAATGTAGATCATTTAAAAACTTTTTTAGTACGGACGGTACTTTACTTCAGCCCTCATTGTCCGAAAGTGATGGCAAAGGTGAATACGAAATAGCTCTGGACCCAGAGTTAAGTTAGAAATAATTATAAAAAATATTCAGAAACCAAAGTCTACATTTTCATATTTCATTGTAAAGGGTATTCCACAATTTATAATGTGGTAACAAACTTATTATACCCTAAAAATGGATTTTTTTCGAGAAAAAATAACCGAAAATAAGCTCTATATAGGCCAATTTTAAGTTTGTTTTTCATAAGGGTTCGCTAACTACATTTGTTCCCATTTTTCCTAGAGTTCTGCGACCCGAAAACATAAACATAAAAGTTTTTAATCAAATAATAGTTAATACACTATGGTCAATAAGTACCGGGACTGTGTCAAAAAACAAAATTTTTTTATTCTTCTGGTAAATTTATTTTATCCCCTTCAAAATAAGCCCCATCTGAAGCAATATACATATGCCAACGCTTAATCCGATCGTCCATGCACTTCTGGTAAGCCGAAGCAGGTATGGCCTTCAGCTCTCGCGTCGCATTTTCTTTTATGACCTCTATGGACCCAAATCTCTTTCCACGAAGCGGTAACTTGAGTCGGGAGAACAGGAAAAAGTCACATGGTGCCATATCTGGAGAATAGGGAGCCTGATCGATGATATTCACACTGTGTTTGTTCAAATAATCGGGAATAATGTGTGCTTTGTGAGACGGCGCATTGTCGTGGTGCAAAATCCAGCTGTTATCGGCCAGCTGTAAAATGCGACGAAGTACAAAAAGTTGACTGACGCTAACAGCTGCCAAATAAAAAGTAATGATGCAATCCCGCTCAAAATTTGACACAGATGTCAGTTAAGGTCCTACCGACCTAAAATTTTTTTACCTGCATCGGGCAACGGCGGAAAATTTCAAATACACAGTCCCGGTACTTATTGAACAAATTTTTTTTCACAAAAGTACAAGTAATCGGATTTCGGCAAAGCGCAATAATTTATATGAAAACTGTAAAAAAATTTAGGTTGATTTCATTTTCTTTTCACATTAGGGTTTGACAGTTCATACTATACTAAAGTTGTTGCACAGTATTTGTGCATATTTCTGTCTCCGTCATTTCCGATGACCCTACCCCTGTCTGTGCCAGATGCACACAGCACATTCATATTTTAGTGTTTTGTATTGCTCCGCAATTGTGCCTAGCGAAGTCCTTGTATTGTACCTGGTGTTGTCATGCTGGTGTTTTCGTCGTCGTTGTCGTACTTCGGTTTGTCATTGCTGTGCCGTTGGAGCCCCCATGGGATGTTGTTCAGCAGCAAAACTGTCTGCCGCAATGTCAGTTGTGTTGCCAAAGACCAAGAGAGATCAACTGGAGCATTGGTCAGCTTTATTGTGAGCACATTTTTCACAAATTGATTTCTTGTTTTGCATATTAGTTTTTTATTGCAACAACAAGTGTTGGTCAGAATTTTTACACAGAGAAAGCTGGCAAAAGAATCAGTACAATGTAAAAAAGTACTCTGTATCAAAGCGATACTGGTAAGTAGTTCGATCTGTACTCGGTTTCTTATAGTATCCAGTATTGAAAATTAATCGATAGCTATACCCTTATGTATTCATATCAGATATTAGCGCAATGGAAGCAGAATCTCATAGAGGAGATACATAGGTGGATGTTGGCCTCTATATAAACAATTATAATTATTTGGTGGTTTCCTAAAATGTTATGGGGAAAATATAATAAAACCACACTCGCTGGATTTCGTAGATTGAGTTAAGAATTTATGTATGTGTAGATATATTTTTCTACAGAGTTATTTGTTTGTTTGAATAGTTATGAGTGTTTGAATAAACAAGTACCTATAGGTACTTTGAAATATTTTATAATTTATGAGTGTTTAAATAAACAAGTAGGTACTTTGAAATATTTATGCCATTCATAATTTACACTGTATAAGCACTCATTTGAAAATAACCGACACTTTTGAGTATCGATTCTCAAACGTATCGATAATTCCCATCACTAGTAATAACGGCGAAATGCTGTGCAGACTATCAGACGACAAAGTGGCAAAGTATGTATTGTATAATTTGTAAAAATCTAAAATGTAATAAATAAAATTCCCTGCTCTACCTCAGTTGCTAGGTGGTGTTTTAACCTGACAAATGCCTTCGATGTTCGCGCATATTAAGGAGCACAACAATGTTTCATAAAAACTGCTAATGCTTTTGCTGCCAGAGCGGTAGTCGTGTGCAAATAGCTGAGTTTGATTCCGAGCTGAAACTTCAGAGTTATCACTTTTTGAATAGAAATACGAATTTATCGCCGCTATTAGCTCTTGCAGCACTCTCACAGCTTTACACATGTTCTTCCCTAATGTAGTCACAGTAAATTAGCACACACACAAAACGCACTGCCCTATGCAACTCGATGCGGAAGCGGTCGAAAACTCGTGTTGCCCCCAGTCAGCGTAATCAGCGGCCACCGAACGCGTTCTGGCAGCGTGCAAGCTTCAGGTCGAGTATCTGGTTGCGAGATTATCGATTTTCGTGTGCAAGTAGCTTCGTGGCGACGTGTGTGGTAATGATGATTGTTTGCATCGATTCCACAGAGGGTATTAGCCTTATGCTGTCAGTTGGCCCAGAAGCCAAATGAGGCGTTCAGAAGAATACGTCACACTTTTCTTCTTGCCAATCCGAATGTATGGTCGATAGCTACTATAGGCGCGTCGGCGGATTAAGCAACCAGCAGTGCCTAATGGACGGTTTGTTTGTTTGTTCGTTTGCTGGTTAGTTGATTGATCAGTGGGTCGGCTGAGTTATTGAGCAAACTGCCGCAGAAGTGGCTGCATGCGTTTGGATTTCATCACAAACCCATTCTTCGTGACACCCCCATCGTTTAGCACCGATTTTAATGGTGTGGCTAGTGCCTTAACCTTGTTGCTTGTCCAAATGCTGAGGCAACGAAGCAACTCTTTATTTGCGTTAACTTTTTTGATTTCAGAAAAGCGTGAGCTCAAATTATCGCTCTGAACAACCGAAGCGACATTAGTTGCGTAAAGCATTTAACACATGTCGCTAATTGATGCAAAATGACGAATTTTTATCCTTTAGCATAATTTACATATTTTGCCCCGAACACATAGAAGACGGCAGCGACACGACCGCATCTGTCAAAATATAGAATCAGAACAATCGTATGGGAACGCTTATTTCGCCCCTAAGCCAGGGGCGTAGCCAAGGGGCAGGAGTTTTGGGTGTTAGAACCCCCATGACCTATAATTATTTAAACATTTCAACATCACTTTGCATGGGATGTACGTTCCCACATTAGGAAAAAAGATCTTTTCACCTTTAAACATTAAAAAATAATAATAAAAAATTATTTACAAACTTATATGGTTTTTTTAAATAGTCCCTTTCAGACTATTACAGTACAGCTATTTGCATGATTTAAAAGCATGTCTAATGAGTGTTTAAAATCGTCGGCTGGAATGTCCTTCAGGATGTCGGTGCAAGCGTTTTGAATGACTTCTACGTACTCAACGTACTGGCGTTCTACGTACTGGCGTACTCAAAACGCCTTTGTTTAATCGGGAAATCAATTTTTGTAAATGGTAAATGTCGCACGATGCCGCATGAGGCGAAAACGGGGAGTGATTGATGGTTAAAACTCGACTTTTAGTAAAAAAATCAGTCGCAAGTTTATATCGATGAGATGGCGTCTTTCGATAGCCAAATGTTCAGTTAAAATGCAATAAATTTATATTATTGAAATGTGTAACCTTCGCCTTACCAAAGATTTTTGCATGCGTCGTTTACCAATACCCACCCGGATGACCTCAGGCGATTCCGCCGCTATTTCTGCAGATATTAAACATGAATATTAAAAAGATCACCCGGGTGGGTATAAAAAAAGCGAAGGTTAAATCCAAATTCAAGTAGATTTTGGCTGATCTAGGAACAAGCGGTGATCTCGAATCACCAGTTCAGTTGGCTAACACTTTTTTCATAATTTATGCCCTGACAATCGTTTTAAAATCGTGTGTACCATTTATAAAGTCTGCCACGGGATAAACGATCATCACCATAAACTTGGTCATCAATTGAAATGTTTCGGTTAAAGTTTTATCAACTTTAAAGCAAAACTTAATATTTGCTCTTTTCAAATAACCATAGAATACTTGTTATTTTGGTAAATTGGAAAATTCAAGTGTTACAAAAGATATGATTTTTGTGCTGCTGCTGCCGCCATCATTGTAATCACGTAGCCAACTACACCGCGACCATTTAAGCCGGCGCCATCTTGCGGTCGCGTGGCCATGTCGCTGCCGTCGTCTATGTGTTCGGGGCATAAATTTATACGTGCGAGCTGCTGTACACATTTCTATGTGTTTATGTGTATGCGTGTGGGTATATACTTTGTACGAGGTGGGTTGGGTGGCGGCAGTTAAAGTGAACACTTTTTGAGTAACAAGCTGCAAGCGACAGTGTCGCACAAACAAACACGCTGCATACATTGCCCGCATAACTACGTACATGCATACACACGAGTTCATTAGTGCGCGCGTTTAGTATGAAAGGCTCGCGTATTACGCCACGTTCCAGCACACGTGGACTCAGTCAAAGTCCAAACATTCTAACCGGGAGTCAAACGACACCGAGCACGCGAGGTCTGCCACCTGGCCGCCTGCTAAAGGAAATGTTTTTTGAACTGTTTTTGTACTTTAAGCTAATTTTGCTTGGCAAAGAAACGAAAACGAAAGGCATGAGAGCCATTTGCTCGCTGGTTGCGTTCTAGCCGTTCTTGCGCCACTGGCGTCCAAACGGAAGCTCGTCTGCAGCGCAAAGGACGCCTTAGCAGCACCAGCCCACATACACGTATCCCTGCGTACGTGTGTGTATGTGTGTATAGTTGTGAGTTGCCAGTTGCCCGCCCACGCTTTAGGGCTGGACAACGCGACGCATCGCGTTGGCCTATTCGGACGCACACAGTCAGCCAGCGGAGTGTAGCGGAGAGCAGCGCTGTTGTTGGTGTATGGTTTCGAACCTCAATGACCTTGTGCCAGTTATGTTGCATATGTATTGTACATGTCGATATGCCAGCAGTTGGATATATGTATATGTGCGTACATAGACTGATGTGGCATATTGTTTACTATGTTTCGTTTGTTTGCATGCTCGGAAGAAAAGGGTATGATTAACAAAACATTAGCATACTAATGGCGGCCCATCAAGACTGTCAATTTAACTGGAAGTACTTAAGTTCGATGCCGGAGACGATCCCCAGTGCTCGCATATTAGCTCATTTCTCCAAAGTGTGCCAAAGCAGCTCAGAAGCCAACCAACAACTACCCGCCACATTTCTTTTGCGATGTACACATGCTCCTACAAACATATTTACATATGTGTGTTTGTGCTTCACACTACACACTGCACCGTACGCATTTATGTTTAATGGGGACACACGACAAACTCAAATGGACTCTGAGTTAAGAGGCCTCCCTCGAGGGACGGTTGTCAGCGAGCGTGCAAGATGACAAAATGAGAGATGAGCTGTCGGATGCGATGATAATGAGATCTCAACAGTGGTAAACAATTAAGTGCAAATCAATGGGGAATCAGTGGGTCGATGTCGGTAGCCTTCCTTGCCAACAGATTTATAGCTCAATTTGCACTGGATGGTGCAAACGAAATGGATAGCGAAACAATGTACATACATAAAACATGTGGCCATTGAAAACTATTTTTCTTGGTGTAGTTTTAAAAATTCAAAATGAAATTCAAAAAATATCCCCATAAATAATAATCCAAATTAGAGTCCTGCACGAGTATGCATTTTTGCTATTCGAAAACATTCAAATACTTTTGAATAGAATACTTCACTTCATCTCTGCGGACCGTTCCGAATCATGGCACAATAAACAAGGTAGTGGCAGGAAGGAGCGAATTTTATTTTTTTCTCGTCAGAGTTCGGTAGGTTGTCAGAAATTTTTGTCTGTTTTTTTTTTTTTTTTTTTTTTTAAAACGAGCCAACGCGCAGGGGATGACCCCTATAAATGCGAGGCATTGCGCTGGTTCAGGAAGGATATATAGGTTGGGAGAAGGGAAGTTGGGTGAAGAATTTATGGACTCTTGCCTTGAATCCATCAAGATCATAGGTGCTGGGGAAAACATCTGCAGGGAGACCATTCCACAATCGCGCTGAACGGGCCAGAAACGAACTTTCCCTGTAGTGCGTAGTGCGCTGGAACATCGTTTCGACGTGGAATGCTTTGTTTTGTTTACATTCGGCGAACAGCATTGCCAGTCAACTCTTTTTCTGTGGAATTTTAAGCATTTTTGCAATGACGAAAGAATATTATTTTTCCAACTTTTATGAATTAACGCAAAATCGGCGAACTATGGACTTAGCACTTTTGCCCCTAATTGTAAAACAACAGATTAAAACAAAGAAGCTATGTACTTTTGCTGTTAATTGGTGTATTTTTTCGTTTTCGAATAGACCAAGTGGTCCATTCGATGCTGGCAATACTGTTGGCAAGAGAACCGTCCGTCCGATTTGACAATGAACCGAACAAAAACGCTCCTTCCTGCCACTACCTTGTTTATTGTGCCATGGTCCGAATGAATACGAGTATAGCTCTCTTCGAATACGAGTAAGCTCCGAACAGAAACGAGTAGACGTACACTATTTATTCATATTCGCTCGAAGCGGGAAAACGAGCACAAAAGCATTCGAATAATAGTACACACTGCTTCGAATATATTCGAATATACTCGTTTTATTATTCTTAAGATTATTTAGAATTATTTATGTTATATATAAATATTTATTAATTTTGTATGCTACTTTCTTCAATAATTTCCATTTTGCGTATTAACTTATAAGCCACTTCAACCGCAGCACAAGTATACACATGGAAAAGTGACATACTGCGCATAAAAATATTCGGTGAAACTGTTGATATTCGAATACTTCACAAAGTTCTCGATTACCGAATACGAGCACTGCAGTATTCGCTTCTCACCGAATACGAGCAATGCAGTGTTCGCTTTCACCGAATACGAATAGAAACGAGAAGCGACGCTCGCTTTCTATTCGTTTCGTTGTACGCATTCTTCGAATACCAAGTACCCGTACAGTATGTACACTAGTGTAGCCGCCAAAATGAATATATTCATGCAGGACTTTAATCCAAATCAAATAATCCAATCCAGTATGAAATACTCATATCGCCAATACCGCCTACGGAATTTATCTTTCAGGGCATTTCTTAACCCTCCGATGCCCAATAAGGTCTGTAGGAACCTATGGCGTTTTAAAATACGCGATATTTCAATACGGAGGGTGATGAGTTGGAGACTATATGACTTCTATGCATGGAATATTTAGAAGCTGTTAAAATAGATTTCGGCACGATTGCATGTATTTTACCACCACAATTATCGCATTGAAGTCATTTAGGGCGTCGATGCCCGACAAGGTCCGCAGGGACCTAGTAAGTAGCTCCATGTAATTTGCTCTTATTTTTTGTTAGTTACTATAAATAGTTAGTGCCAAATATTCATAGCAGCACAATTTCAAATTAATCGTTGAAATTAAAGTACGTACGGTGATTGGGATCAAATTGATATGCCGCCGTACGCGCTTTCAACAACTGAGCATGAGTGAACAACAAGCAGTAATGCAGACTTTGGTCAGATATTTGGAAAACAATGAAGAACCTTATTCATTCACTGAGGAGACAAATTACGAAGATTTCCTACCATACGATGAAACATATGATTTCATATGTTGAAGTTGACTCCGACGACGATGATCAAACTCCATTATCAATTTGATAATGGCTGAGGGTATTGCCTAAATATATATAAAAATGATGGAAAACAGAATAAAAATATCAATAAATATATATTAAAACCCATTACTCTAAAAAAAAATGCCATACTTGCAGCGGCATAGATGCATGAGCTGCTAAAGCAAAGTTAGTTAACTAAATGCAATTATTTTGTATTTTATACGTTTTTTCCTATCTGTCTGTAGTAACAAATACACATGTGTTTACTAAAAAATATACACAAAGCTTAACTTAACATTTTGTAACCCTACATTATAAAATTACACATCTTATATGCAATGTTACAAAAAAGGTCCCTGGGGACCTTGTTGAGCTTTAACCGTGTAAAAAATTTGCGGTTATCGGAGGGTTAAAGTCTTTGGAGTTCGTCACCAATTCCAACAATATTTTTCCAACCAGCATTTTACTTTATCTAATCATAAATCATGGAATAGCCAGTACTTTGCCTGGAATGCGAACCTCAAACGAAACTAATAAATTTGTTTAACAAATAGCAAATTAATGAATTGAGTAATTAAAAATGTAGATGTAAATGAGTTGTAAGCGAATCCAATGATATTCTACAGTGCGAAGAAATTGAAAGAAATTAAAAAATATCTGAATTTAATTTCAACGAATGATTGATGATAAATACTTCAGAATTATTTCATGTTATGACTTTCAACATTTTATTTCCATTGTATTGGTAAACTGAAAAACGGAAGCCTAGTCAGCAAGTCACTAAATTCTTCAAGCCCCTTTTATTACCACGTCAAACAGATGATTCCTTATGCCTTTCGCAATTAGTATGAAAGACTGTATTTGAATTCAAAACAAAACTTGTGCTTGTGGTTGGGCTTAACCCTGGAATGCTAATGTTTGACGTTTTGTCATACAAGATTGCAAAATAAGATTATTATTGCAGGGTTAATGTGTTATTTTGCAATAGATTAGGTTTTAGTATAATTGTTGAGGTTAAGCATATTTTTGTTAAGATTTCATCATTACAAGCTGCAAGTCCTTTCAATTTGACAACAGTTGTTGTTACGTGAATAATTTAATTAAAATAAATAATGCCCTCTACCTTGGTTGTTTAGTTGACGAGGTGTTACCAGAAACAATATTTATTCAGGCCTTGCAATAAACATCGTTTATACGAATCCAGTGATGCAACAAATACTCGTTGACGGATGCAACTTTTTGTCAGCCAAGCGTCTGACGAACAGAAAAAATGTTGACTAGTCTTTAAGGTGGCACTTAACAGCGTTGAGGTCTTTAATATAAAAATAATGCAGTGCGAACACTTCAGACGCACAGCAGCAAGCAGAAACGCAAAGCGGAACTCGACAGGCACTAAAAATAAACAAACATAAACAATCCACCGAGAGCGCCGCGTGGGGATGTCAAGAGAGCAAACGCTGCAGCACGCACCAGCCACCGCCACTTGGACTGTCCGTCGTTGAGCTTTTCACCACCGTCATTTGTACTATGTCTTTTGTGCTGCGAGAGTTGCCGTTAAGGAAGCAGCAGCCTTCCTCCCTGCACGGTACTAAAAAAGAAACACGTTTTCGTTGCGACGGTGTAGGCTGCTGGCCATCAGCGTTAGGGAGTGGTGTTGGGCGCATATGGGCTGGTGGAGTGAGGCGCAACGTACTCGTAGGTGCGAAGCAAGGGGCGAAGTTGTTGCGATAATGCTGCAGCAGGACGCAGTGGTGTATTGTGTATGCCTAGGCTGGCGACATCTGAAGCGTAAGTTGCTGGCAGGGCGAGCACAAAACAGTTGTCCGAGTTCATTTCGCTTTGAGCATTGAAGATTTGCGTGCGAAGTGCAGCCCGAATGGATGAGCGTTGCTTGGACGCTGCTCGCGGTCCTGTGTGTTATTTTGGTGCCACCGTGCCCCAAAGGCGGGCAATCTATAAAAATAGATATTACACATTTCGCACAGGCGGACAGTGGCCGGGCCGGGCATGGCCGGAGAAGGAGCAGGTGGCGGTAGCGGGGAGGGGCACCATGTTCATTCACTTCAAGTGAAATACTACGAGCAGTTCGTCGGTGTGTGTGTGTGTGTGTGTGTGTGTGTGTGACTAGCCCAAATTACAGTATACGTACGTGTGTGAGGTTGTGCACTTGACCCACCTTCTTTGCAGCGATTCAGTGCACGTTTTTTGAACGTTTTCGCGAGATCACGTTACAGCACTGGCGGAGTTTCGAAAATTGCCTTTTTATATCCTTTAAATGAATATAAAAACGGCCAAACATAAACACCCGCACAAAAGCACTCTCACACGCTATGCGCGCTGACTCCCATGCTTTCAGAGCGTTCTTGTGTATGTGTGTGGCTGTGTTTGCGAACGTGGGAGTGTGTGCTGTGCTTGTGTGCGTGTGTGCTGTGGGAGGAAACGAATTATGCCTGGCCATTCATATTCCGCCGTCAGCCCAATTTTTCCTTGTTTTGCACCTACATATGTCCTCGTGTATGCCGATTTTACGGCACATACGATATACGCGTATGCATGCGGATGTATGTACATATGTATGTAACCTTTTTCAATACGCGCTGCTTTGCATTTTGAGGTTAATTGCGGGTACTCGCGGTGGTCACTGGGCGCCTAACAATTATGCAGCTGCGGCACTGTCGCTGCCTTTTCGGTGCACGCCTCGCGACTGTGATTCGATTGCGCCTGCATCGGTCTGGAACGCACTGCGGCGGTACTTAATTATTTAAAAAGTGCGTCTAGTTAATTTATTGCATTAAGGCCTCGTCTTGCTCGTCTCCGTGGCGGAAGCTTGTCACTTAAACGCAACTTTAAAACTGCTTATACATAGTATATTATATTGAACTCCTATAAACGAACGAACGAACGAGTACAAGGACTCTACAAATTTTCAGCCGTCCGACCATCCAGCGGAGCAACCAACGATTTTTATGTGTTTACCGTCAGTGGACAGGCAGACACAAAGACATTTATGTTAGCTATCTACGATTTCGCACTTCCGTCACAATTTAAATTTGTTTGCGTTCGCGACTTGGGGCTTCATTTCTTCTATATTATTTTTCGCAATTGGTGACTTATTTTATGGCTTGAACTTGCTTAATAGTGTAGAAGAAAACAAGAAATTATTCCAACAAAATCCACAACAGCAGCGCAGCACACCAGATTATCAACGACCGCAACGCACGAACATCAACACCAATACTCACCAGGCTGCAAGGCGCCCGAATCCTTTCTACCATTGTCACAGCGCACAAAACTATGCAATGCGCCGTTCTATGACTTTTCGATGGTCTCTTCGCGCACTGAGCGAAGAGACGATTGCGCTGCCGCTGTCCCTTTCGTGTCTCGCATGCTGCCAGATGCCGCTGCGCTCCCTGCGCTCGCCCTGTTACGCTTGTACTACATTCCATGCACGGCAAGGACCAAAGCCAAAGAGAGATGCAATAGAGAGAGTGAAAGCTTTCAAATCAGCGCATGAGAGTCGGCTACCTTGAAAGATTGTTATGCGACAGCGGAAAAAAGACAACACCTGTGTTGGACGATGACAGATGTGAAAACATAGAAAATTGTGCTTGCTTTCTATGGTAAATTGCTGGGCAGTATTCGAAGGTAGTGGGCCATTTCATTGCCTGCCATTTGGTATTTCAATTTGCAATATGAATCTACTTATTTGGAAAAATTAGAATAAGGCACGTTGCTCAAATTGTTAATCTTGTTTAATATTCTTAGTGTGGGCAACCGATGTTCTTACGAAGATGAATTAAATGCATTAAAATTAATACTGTTTCCGATTTTCAAGCTAAATTCAGCTGTTTTTTAACAGCGTTTTTTGTTATATTTTAAATTTACACCGTATCCACTTTATCATAATGAGTTAGAGTGAGATGAAAATAACAATAGTCCATCGTTTTCGCCTTTTAGTCAGTTTAAAGTTTGCATAAAAATTTGAATTTTTAAACATTAAATTCATCATAATTTTATCGACCCTCTGGTCCTAATAGTACTTTGATGTATACCTGTTATTTGAACACCCAAAACTAATTTTCCATTGAAGCTTTGCATTTCAAATTGAAAATTACGCAGTCAAGAAGAACATTTTCATAACCTTTTGAAAAACGCCGTTGATAAATCTTTTCTGGAGCAATACAGAACTCCAGTTTATTGCCAGTTTCAAACACTTTGTCGCTGTATTGTGGCCAACTTCTAAGATGTCCCAATCAAACTTTGTACCACGGATCACAAAATAACTTTTGTGGGGTTAATAAACTTTTTTTTAGTAAGGCAATGTGTGACATCTTTTTTTTCAGAAGATAAACTATATTTTGTGTTGAAGTCATAAAAAGTCTGCTAGAGAGCATTATTTTTGTTACCTTAAATTACAAGTTCAATTCCGTTTTTTTGTTAAACGTTCTAAAAATAATATTTTAGAGGGATTTCCGTTTCATGACTAAAGATTTTTGTTAGTCCGCTCTAGTTCCCTGTTTAGCTCGTAAATTAAAACCTAACAGAATGATTAGGGTCAGTCAAATATCTTTGGTATGTATGTATATAATGAAGCCCATAATTCTCCTTCGCCCACAATTTCTCACTTTAATAAGAGAGCGTTCAGCGAAATCAATAAAAAAATATAAACATGAAGCGCAAGATCACTGATAACAGCGATCGCACCCAAAGCAATCGAATTCATAGACCATATACCGACTATTCTAGCAGCGCAACATTTTAGTTCAAAGCCATCTCGCAATTGGTGCGGACCTACTCGTAGTTAAAGCGCGGACATTGGCACGTCGCTGAGCAACATTTGATATTGGTTTTTTGACAAGCGACCTTGTCACTCGATGAGAGTAAATTCGGTAAAGCGGCCAACAGACTTGTAGGTGCATTGCAGTTATCGCAGCCGAGATCGAAAGGAGACACGGCATCCCCCATTCAATTATGTGAACAATGGAAAAGTAATTACATTTATTGCACACACCGACTCGGTTAATCTTCTTTGCTGTGTGGCGGCCATCTCAATAATGAGCACTTTCAACTTTGCAGAATACTGAATGAAGTGAAATCGTTCCTGAAGGCGCTAATATGCTTCATTATTGCTTGCTCGTTGCTGCCCGTGCTTCTGTTTTCATTTGTATGTAAGTATGGTGATCATGATGGCGATACGCAATCAGACATGATCATCATGTATAATCGATCAATTGCAACCTGAGTGCAAAGCATTGCTGCATGTGTGCGAATGTGTGTACACCGTATCTATCGTAGGAACTGTGTGGCAAGGGGCATGGCAGTTTAATCACCCTGCTGGCTAAGTTGCCAGAAGTTAAACATCGGAAGTACGCGCGGCGCATTCAGTGCGAATACATTTCTTTTCCCGCATTGTTTTTCCAAAGCTCTGCTGAACTGCGAATTCGGTGCATAAATAGTGCCGTGATAACATTTTGATAACACCGGGTACGTTAGGTTGCGAAAGCTAAGGCTATTTTGGTGGGTGTCCGACGATCGTCGCCGTGCTTTAGAAACAGCAAATTGCGGACAGACAAACAGAGATTGCATTTCACATGTTTATTTTGTATTAATTATTTGTTTTTTTTTTTTTCAGTGGTCAAACTCAAATCTCACCTCAGTAGTTCGCTGCAAACCAATTGCAAAATATTCCACTAGACCGCTTAATCCCCCGATCTATTTCGAAAATTCCACGAGAGAATTTCGCGGTTTTCGCAAAGTGCTCTTGCGGCCAAGGTTCAAGTGTCGCAACAGTACAACATGCAATCGTCACAAGCGAAAGCCAGTCTGATCTTTGACTACCCATTACTCACACCGCTCATGTTGTTTTTTGGTTGTTGCTATTGTTGTAGTTGTAGCGATAAGCGCGCAAAGTTATTTTTATCGCGCAGACTTTAATGCACCGTCCCAAAAGAATAGGAACTAGAATCGATTAGCTAGGCGTCCATAAGCAATTTATGCGCAGACGTGTGCACGTAGCCACACACATTCTTACATGATAACATTTGAATATGGCATGTGCGCGCAATGCAAAAGCAAGTACATCAGCTCTGCTTTTCTGCAGGTGTTCACTACTGCGATCAGATTGTCAACTATGTCCTCAGCATCAAGTACCCAACGCTCACAATATCCAAATCGAAGAAAATTCGCACACTTATCGATACGCCACGAAATGCTGGTATCTTCCACTTTCTTCTACAAGTTAAAGGTGCGTGCAACTTTGAGAAAATCCGGCAGCACTACGCAGAGCATTTGACGGACCTGCGCGACAAGCCCGGCTTTCTGCGATTTCCAAAGCTGCGGCAAAAGTTGGTCACCTGTTGGGGTCATTACGCCTGGGTCAACGACAACAGGTGAGTAAACCCAACACATTGCAATACTGATTTCTCAAATTTCACAGAAACAAAACAAAGAACCGGCGTTACGATTTAGTTGCTTTTTCTATCGAAAAAGACTTAATGTTCTGAAGTTGTATTTTTATGCAACTTCTTTATTGTTATGAAAGGTTGTTAAGATATAGAACCTAACACCGATACAAAATTCAAAATTATTAAAACTAATGTTTATTATAAGTTGTCCTACTCTGCTAGAAATAATGGCTTAAGTGCAGAATAGCGTACCCTCGTGAAAAAAATTAATAAGTATGCCTTTACAAAGAAGTTTCGCTCCTGAGTCTAACAAACTAAAAATTTTGCCGGGGAAACGCCTACAAAAGGCGTGGCACGGGGTCAAAGTTCAAAACTTTTATCAAAATAACTCATTCAATTTTCAATCGATTTATATGATATGGGTATCAAACGAAAGGTCTTTTTCATACCTTTATTTTGGTGTACCACATTATATACTTTATATGTACGAGTAAAAAATTATAAGCAAAAAATTATTTTTTTTTTATAAAATTTACAAAACCCGATTTTTTTCTCGAAAAAAACTAAAATAAAGATATAATAAATTTGTTACCATATATTCTCTACGGAATTCCCTTTACAATGAAATATAGAATATTTTAACTTTTTTTGTTTTTATATTTAAATTTATATTGAGTTAAAATAATGTGCCTGCAAGGGGATTATACGGTTTCCGTGGCGCCGCCATTTGATGATGTTTTTAGATAGATTGACCGAAAGTAAATCGAAAATGAAGAATAAAATTTTTCGATATCTCGCTTCGTTTTCGAGATATCGAGGTTCAAAGTTTTTATATTTCCATATTGTGCACACCTGACTGTTGCCTAATGTGGTGGTGACTCCCATGAGGGTTATTTTTCATGCGCCCCGGCCGAAGGCCGGCCACCTGGGAAAAACTTATTGCCAAAAAAAACTATGGCTTGGAACTATGAATTTGAACAAAAAATACTGTGCACACCTGACTGTTGCCTGATGTGGTGGTGACTCCCATGAGGGTTATTTTTCATGCGCCCCGGCCGAAGGCCGGCCACCTGGGAAAAACTTATTGCCAAAAAAAACTATGGCTTGGAACTATGAATTTGAACAAAAAATACTGTGCACACCTGACTGTTGCCTGATGTGGTGGTGACTCCCATGAGGGTTATTTTTCATGCGCCCCGGCCGAAGGCCGGCCACCTGGGAAAAACTTATTGCCAAAAAAACTATGGCTTGGAACTATAGATTTGAACAAAAAATACTGTGCACACCTGACTGTTGCCTGATGTGGTGGTGACTCCCATGAGGGTTATTTTTCAAGCGCCCCGGCCGAAGGCCGGCCACACAAAAGGTACTTGAATGCAGAAATTCTTTGCTTAGGCGCGATATTTAATTAAAACACGCATTGAAAAAAAACCAAAATGTATGTTTTTATATTTCATTGAAAAGATAATTCCACAGGCTATAATATAGTGTACATTTTTTTGTATCTTCATAACGACGTTTTTCTAGAAAAAAATCGGGTTTTGTAAATTTTATAAAAAAAAAATAATTTTTTGCTTATAATTTTTTACTCGTACATATAAAGTATATAATGTGGTACACCAAAATAAAGGTATGAAAAAGACCTTTCGTTTGATACCCATATCATATAAATCGATTGAAAATTGAATGAGTTATTTTGATAAAAGTTTTGAACTTTGACCCCGTGCCACGCCTTTTGTAGGCGTTTCCCCGGCAAAATTTTTAGTTTGTTACATTCACAAAACCAAGCTCTATACAGCCAAATTTTTTTTTTTTTTTTTCACGAGGGTACGCTATTCTGCACTTGTTCCGAAATAATAAATTAAAAACGATATTTAGCGATTATCTATGTATTTATAATGTTTCTTCTCTGTGTATCTGTTAATTTTTTGCAATTTCATTTCCTTTGCATATTAAAATGTAAAAAGTACGTTTTTGGTAATCTCAGTTTAGGTTATGTTTTTTAAAGATTGATCAACATTTTCTCAAAAGTGCTTATGATCAGCATCAATTTTGCTGTTTTTAAGTATTAGGTTAATTTCCATTTCATAGCCGCACAGTTTTATATAACTTCGTAAAGTTGTAAAACCACAAACCCGACTATTTTAAAACAGATAAAAGTTAAATATTTAGTTAGTTTTGATTTGCATGCAACTTAAGCTCTGCCAATGGTATCAGGTTCCTTAATTTTACATGTTTTACGATAGTTCCATATTTTTGCTATGACTTGGCTCTAGCATCAATCAACAAAAAACTTGGTCTGGGTCTGTTATGTCTGAGTTGTATGGAAATGCCCTTTAGCTGGCCCAAGCCAAAATATTGTGTCATATAAATCGTTAGCTAGTGAAAAGGTACAACAGTACTCAGAAAAAGTTCTCACTCATAACTTCAAATAGCACTTTCGAGTATCTTTTACGATAGCTTAAACCATATACAATAATTTTTTCTCACAGTTCTTTCAACATTAACAACCATGTGCTGCTGAGTTCGCGTACCTATCGCGGTCGCCCAGTAAACGACAGTAACATACAGGAGTTCGTCAGCGAGCTGGTCACGAAATACATTCCGTCAGACCTGCCACAGTGGCAGGTGATCGTAATACCGACCTCAGCGAATACTCCTGCCATTGAAAATGACGACGCCGCGGAAAGTGTTATGGTAAGGAACGATGGCGAACAAAGCTTTTATGCCGTCCGAGGCAAATCGCCAGAGTGCCGCCCCCAAATTTTTTTTTTAAGTATTTACTAAAATACTAACAAACATTTTTTACACATATCCATCGATATTCAAAATCATAATGAACATGTGGAAATATTTATAAAGATATGTATATATTTGGCGCCCATTTCAAATATTTTGTTCTTCTTTCTTTCTTTTCTTTTCTTCCGCCTTCACAATAAGCCGCCTTAGGCATTTGCTATTAGTTCACATAAGCTCCATAACTATTTACATGTTGTTGTTCCATTTCAGAATGATCGTTACTACATACTCGTGAAGGTGCACCACCTGATCATCGCCGAGGAGGAGGATCTGCACATTAGCGAGATGCTGATGCTGCAGGAAAACGGGCGCAAGCAGATAGTCGAAATCGACGATCTGAGCAGAGCACCGAAGACCCAGAATCTTTCGTACTTCGTGCGCAGGCCAGTGCACATTCAGAATCTCCTTCATCACGTTTGCAAGCTCATTGTGAGTCGCTGGAACGCGTTCATATACGAGTTCGAGTCGTTGGAGACGCCAGACGGATACCGGCGCGTGCACATCGCCAACATTACGCAGCTACTATCCGTATTGCTTATAATTGCGGTGAACGTGTGCATTGACTACTGGAAGACGATGCGCGCTAGAGACAAGTTGCGCAAGCGATATCACGCCCCGAAGAATAATGTCGGCCGCTTCGCCACCTTGAGCAGGCTGTTACTGAAGGAGATCGATCGGCGGAACCTGTCGTGGCAGGTGGCCTACGACGCCGTCTGCACATCCTGGCGACCCACGAATATCGTCAAGGCCTGGACCAAGTTCTTATGGCAAGCGAACATCAACAATTTTGTTTTGATGCCATACCACATTTACTGCGAGCTACTGGCGCTGCGTGATATCGCTTTTAAGGGTCACACACGCCTCGCTAACACCTACTGTGGCCGTCTGTCCTTCTATGTGCCAATGTTGCTCTACGCGCAGATAGAGTTCTTCAAGATATGCTACGAGCTCTTCAAGGCACCGCTTAACATCTACGAGGAGCTGTTCATGAACCCATCCAAAGAGTCGAATATTCTGCAGGTGAAGTCGTACTCGGGCCGCAAGATAGTGTCCTTCTCAAGGTCGATCGATGCGACGGAGTTGCGGAAGCGCTTGAATTTTAGCGACGACGTGCGCGAGTCGGACTTTATCTTGGCGTGCTTAGCGGGCGCCATTCACGATTACTTCGAAATGCATCAGCAATTGGCGCCGATGCCAAAAGTACTCAACACCACCTGCCGCACCATAGGAAAGGGTTACTTCACCGAGAGTGTTGGCAACAAGGCGGAGCACATAGGCGGAGTGGTCTTCTTACAGTTGCCGTTACGCGTGCCCGATCGCGAGCATGCACAACAGGTCCACTCCATAGTGGAAACTATTCGCCGCAAGCAAATAATGATATACTTGGCTTCCATGGGCCAGACTAGGTTCGATCTCCTCACGGCTCTGGTGCCGCGCGTTCTTACCAAAATCTGCATCAATTTCTTTTCGGTTAACTTTCCGGTTACGCTGACGGAGATTCATGGAGCTACTTCTGATTTCCAAACGCTTTGGGGCCAACAGGCTGAGGATGTGCTGCTCTTTCGGCCACCGCAATCTAAAACCTGTAAGTTAATTTTCTATGCACACTCTGAATCAATAATACATTTATAAACTTTTCACAGGTTTATCCTTGAACATTCATCGATTCGGAGACAAGTACCGCCTTGCCATAATGGCCGACACACAGCTGGGACCCGATCACTCAACAATTGCACGTTCCTTTGAGACTTACATAGACAGTGAAAAACTACAAAGTCGCTAAAGAATACTGCAGCCACATACAATTCTGTGATGACACCTTCGCATCTTGAAACTACGTAAATGTACAATACATGTTATTAAAACGATGTAAATGGTGCACTTATTTAAGAGTTGAAGTTTTTCGAAGCTTCAGTTGGACCAGAAGTGTGAAGATTATAGGTCTTTCAATCTCTTCCTTGATAGAGCCGAACAGGCGCAGAGATATGACGGACGGTTTCCGTTTCGTTCGGATTCTTACAGCTGCGGCAGCTAGCATTGAACTGATCCCAATTTTAGCCGCGTGCTCCCCACGTCCCAAAGTGAACTGCTGACCTGACAGTGCTGGTTTTGACGAAGAAGTCCTTGGATGTTTCGCTCTTGATAGAGCCCTATGTCTCTTACCGAGAAAATATTGACAGAGAAGCCCTTCCTATCCTATTACGGATCATACTGGCGAATCGATTTCAGTTGGTACACCTGAAATCGCGGCATAGTGCGGGCAATTCGACCTGAATATCGAAATCGAAGAGTAATCATGCATGATCCGAAAAGGATTTTTTGCTGGACCATTTGTTCATCTTTACTTGTTTGTTATCAGTTAATAGTGTAACATCTAGAACCTCTTCCCAACCTCTGAAACCATCAATATTTGAAAAGACGAAAGTAGGGGTATTAAGTATAGTGTCGAAGAGTGACATACCTCGGTCGTTGTTCTCTGTACTGCCCCATAGGGTGTGTCTCGCGTATGCGTCGCAGCCTATCGGCAACATGGTTATTTCCGCCGCTCACGAGCCTCCGGATGTCCTCGAGTGGCGCAGGCCTATCGTGTGCCATGTAGGCCGAAGCAATTTTTAATTTGCTCCCATCGGCTGTAGCTAGCATCACTACCATGGTGTAGTTGCTGCTGTAATGAAGTAGAAGGTAAATATTAAGGTGTTTTTAGCAACTATGCTCGCTCTGGGCTTACCTTAACCTCTCTTTAAGAAGAGGTTGTAGTCACTCTGCCATATACCTTTTACATCAGTGCCCCGCACTCAAGGCTTCTAGACTATGGCAAGGTCGTCGCTTAAGTTGTTAGTTGCCAACTTGAAGTGTTGGAGGTTAATCTAGACATTTTTCAACCGCATACCAGAGCCTGGGAAATACAGCCCACAAAAAATCATTCGAAGATTGGTCCTCGCGCTTTTCGACTTCTGCTCAGTCGAAACCAGGGAGAGGCACCTTCGGGTGGTTCGCTGTCAGGTTGCTCTTCACATAGTCCATTACCATCTGTGTCAATCTGGCCTCGATCTCTCCCCATTTCTCCAAGTCTTCTTTGTCGAGATTGGAGGTGGCTGTATGAGATCCTATGCCACGTTGGCCTTTTTCGCCTCGCGGTTCGAGCTCTCATAGACAGACCAGTAAGGTTTGGGGCTGCTGCTTTCGGCAGGGTTGTTTGGTACGCCAAGTACTCATCGACAACTTTCTGCAACAGCAACTTGTCCTCCACGTCCTTGGGATGAGCAGTACCAGCTGCTAGGGCCCTCTGATACTGCTTATACCTGGACGGTTCTCTAGGCTTGGCTAGATTCTTGCTGGCTTTCGCTGCCGCCGCTGATGCGGCTGGTTTCTCGGTGGGGGTAGAAGTGATCTGACCCATAGCGCCTAGTCCTATCGAGGAAGTCCAGGGGATTCCTGGCTGGATACCAAGAGGAAGTGCCCACCTATCTCCTTCTATCAGTCTGTCGTTTGTCCTTATCCGAGTCCATTTTTCGTTTATCCTGGCCCAACGTCTATCCGTCTACTTCCGAGCCAAATTTGTAAGTCGACATCATCTGTTTCGTACGGCCCGACCTAGCAAGCAAGAACTTTACTTTTGGATGACTGTATAAGGGCGACGCGGTACGGTTGGCTTCACAGAGCACATTTATAACTTTGTTGCAAAAGTACTACTTATTATTGAACTTTATGCCTTACCACACCCATGCCACAGACTGAAGCTGCAGGTTTTATGAAAATATGTTATTTACTATATTTACAACTCGTTCAGAATTACTTTTCCTCAACACATTTTCTTGCATTCGAATTAGCTATTCGAAAAAATAGTGGTCAATAAAATAAACACAACTAAAAAACAAACCACTTCAGGACTTATGCAAGAAAAACAGTTGACTTGCAAACACTTTGCTCGAGTTTCATCGTTGCTCCTTGCACCTCCGAGTTGCTATTCAAAAGACTTCATATTTTTTGAAGCTCGAAAGCATTGAACTACAAATCAACAATTTCACATTTTCCTATTCAACAATTTTTTGTGCAGGCATTTCAAATTCCCAACACACGCGCATTATGGATGAAGAGAGCTACCGTTTCGAACTGAGAAACCATTTCATGGGCCAAATGAAGAATTCTAAATTTCAAGTAAGTAACCGTGTCTAAAACAGTGCACCCACTCATGTCCGCTTTACGTAGAGTACAGCCCAGCATTACAAGGACCATGTGCTGCGCTCCCAGCAAAAGATGCAAGATTACGATCCCGCCTTTCAGAGTCAACGACGGACACAGTCGCGCACCAGCGGTGGCGACGCAGACCGGGCTCTCTATGAAACCAACTACAACCAGCAAAGTTGTCCCGACACGTACCGCGGCAATCACGATCCCAATTATGTGCGCCAACTGCACTGTAAGCCGAAACCACCGTCGCCCGCTATGCCGCTGCCCACTAGTTCACAGGCGCACAAGTTCCACCCGGATGACGCCAACGTGTACATGTACGAGACTGACTCCAACATTGGTGGCGGCGGTGGCGGCTCCGAGGAAAGCGGCAAGTCCCAAAAATCCTCCAAGACGGTAGTCAGCAAGAAAAGCTCCCAAGATTTACGCAAGATGGTAAAATCGCAGTGCAAACTGCACGAGGTAATCGACGAAACGCTTAAGCAAATGTGCAACGCTGAGCCCGAGCCGCCCTCCGAAGGACCGGACGTTCGGCTCAAAGAGCAGCAACAAAGGCACGTAACAATGCCCAAGTCCTGCAAACGTTGTAGCGAGAAGATTTTCACTCGTTCCAGCCAAAAGGACGTCATGACCGAAATCTCCAAAGGCGACTTTCTTGAATGCCGGTCGGGTGACACGCTTACTATTACCCTTGATGATGTGGTCAACTCTAAAGTAGTCAATCCGATTATACGCAAACTACAGCGCATGTATCTAAACAACTTGCGTGAGGAGATGGCACTTATGGAAGATCTCGAGCGGCTACCGCACAGGGTGAACGAAGTTTACAAGGCGACGATTTTCAAGCAGAAAGATTGAGGTATAACAACAGCAACGAGGACGCGACATACTCTACAAATATTCCATACTCATTTATTAGTTAGAAATTGTATTTTTGGAGCATGCACTTTTGCAAAATAAACCATTTTGTAAATCAACTTAAAAACACTAGTATTAAAATATAAATGGATTTTAATGTAAAACCTCTGCTGGGTGCAGTGATGTGTTGACGTGCTGAAAAACTGGGATCTTTGTTCAGCCATGTCGGTAAATTTCCTTACAATTGTTCAAAAACTGCACCATCATATTGTAGCCCTCTTCATCGAAATCAATATTCTCGCCACCAAACAGAATTACCTAAAATATCCAAAAAATTATTTATATCTGACACGTATCAGGACGCCGTCCAGAGCACAAGAGCGAGTTGATTTTACGAACCCAATCAACTTGATTGCAACAAAAGACAACTCACTTCTTTGGCTCGAATAACATCGCCTCCAGAAGGGGTGCCTATGATTTCCAACCAGCTCCCCGTTCGAGCGTCAGTGGCTTCCGGCAAATTCACGCGAATCTTCTGCTTGTCCGTGGAAACGCAGACAAGATTGGGTCCCGCTTCACTTTCAACACGAAGCATAATGCTTACATTCTGCCCAGCGAACTGACGTAGCATTCCACCATTGATTAACGTGCGAGACTCAAACGAAGGAGGCATTTTCGCAAACTTTAATCCTAAACAACGGATAAATCGAAAAAAGAAAAGAAGCTGCTTTCAATCGAATAAAGCGCCAAATTTCATCACATCGGTTCAATCAGCTGTTTTAACAATGCCGCCAAGTTAGCGAAGGAGCTCATAGTACTGCCAAGCCGAAGTAAGAATAGTTTATGAATTTTTGGCAGCATTTTTGGACAGTATATATATCTGCGACTTAATACATCTCCAGCGAGGACACCTGCCCAGAGAACTAGTAATTTGTCTGAAACACCTCCTACGCTCAATTATCTTCGCCCAGGACTTATATATTTCAAGAAACATTGACAACTGCAAAAAAACTCAAATATAAATTCATTTAAATGACTACACTCATCAAATAGGATCTTCTGTATGCGTCAGGCTAACGCTTTTAAAACTAGTTTCCGCTCTTTGAGGATGAATCTCTGGCTCCCCCTACGTAGATAACCTCCCCCTACATAGATAAGCATATATCTACATATATTGCGGTAAGTACCTATATGTTTATATTTTTCTCTTCTCTCGAACCATCTTTTGGATCAAGTGTGATTTCAAATTGCTTTTGGTTGAGACTGCGCAGATCCTGTAAATTTAGTCCACAAATAATAAAATTTGTAATATCATTGAACAAATTTTTGTTCATTTTCTTTATCCGGCAGCACCACGTTATTGACAGCGCATTGCGTTTATGCAGTGTTGCGTGCAGCGGCATGAAAGTGGAAGAAAAATCAATTGAGACAAATCAAATTCTGCTACTGCTGCCAAAATTAAAAAATTCAAAATAAAAATTTGCTAAAACTTTTCAAATTTAATTACACAAAATTTATTGTTCAACATGCAAAAGTGCTATGCAACCGAATTTCAGTGCTGATCACTTGTGATATTCTAGTGAAGGATAAAAAGTGTGAAAGAAGCCGTGAAGTCTCGACTGCATACTCCGCCTTGGTCCCCCCCATACACTTTGTCATTTTGAAGTTCTTATTCGCATCGCACAATTCAACGGACGATTGATTTTTCGCAAGCGAAGCCAGGTCCGGCCAGCTTGTAAGCACACAGGAGCGCAGCGGTACACCACAGCGAAATGAGTAGGTTCAGAAGCGCGAAACATTCGCAACTTCCGTATGGTCAGTGCCACACCCCCAATCAGTCGCAGAAAGGCGTCGCGCAAAACCTCGACCTGGCACCTGACATTCCGATAGACTTGACTTCGCATAAGGAATTTGTTTTGGCTCCGGTCGTTGCGTGACGTGATTTGTGTGCGGGTCCTGTGCGCGATGGCGTCATCGAATCCACCTGACCGCATCGATTGCACTCACCCTCTGCGCAGTGATTTACATGAACATTTTAAATTTGCCTTAACGTTACATTGTATGTTACAAAATTATACGACGTTGGCCCCTATATGTTTTGCAGATGAGGAAGAAACGGATCGAGTTATTTTGGATCTTTCCAAAAAGCAACTGAAAAAAGTGCCAAAGCAGGAAGATGCCCAAAATGTGCGCATTCTAAAACTAGACGAGAACGAATTGCAGAAGATCGATAACATCGACTCATACCTGAAGATCGAAACGGTTTGTTGTGGCCCATGTTAATTCTTGCATTTGGAATTTTCAATATATTTTGTATTTTTGAAACGGTGCAGCTGTCGCTGAGTAAAAATCAATTGCTGCGCATGTATGGCGTATGTCGCCTGCACTGTTTGCGTGATTTGAATTTGGCTTTCAACGGCATTCTGTCCATTGAAGGCTTAAAGGACTGCATCCACCTGCGGCATTTAAATCTCGAGGGCAACAACATCAAAACCATTGAACATCTCAACAACAACGTGAAGCTGGAGTACTTGAATCTGTCCGAAAACAGTATTGGCAGTATATCGGATATATCCTTTTTAAAATGCCTGAAGGTATCGCATTGTGCGTTGTCTATGAATTGACTGCGATGACTGAAAGCATTGTTTACAGGAACTCCACTTGCACAGTAATCGGCTGACGCATTTGCGTCAGTGTGACAAGTATTTGCCTACATCCCTGGAGGTGCTTACGCTGGCCAGAAATAACATTGCCGACTTGAACGAGATCTGCACGTTGTCCAATTTGAGTAAATTACACAGCATTACAATTAGCGAGAATCCATGCATTGTGATGACTGCTGGATCCGAGTGAGTTTGAATCGGTCTACGGAATGTTTGCCCCTTATGGGCGCGATTGCTTGGTTTATGCCAATTTAAAGTTTAATGTTGCTGAACATGCATTTAAGCTCTACTTAGAAGTTGTAAATGTATTTAGTTCGAACTGAACGCAATTGTGGTGTCTACATTGTCAATTCATTTCGTAAAATGTATTTCATAATGAATGAAATGTTCTTTTACATTTTCCCCAATGCCATATTTGCTGTTTACCGAGGTGACTTTGTTGATAATACGATATGGTGTGCCTATAACAAGGCATTTGGCTTCAACTAAGCAATCGACCTTATTTACGGAGATAAAATTTAAGGATGCATGTATATTGATTGAGCTTTGTTTCCATTCATCAGCGGTTTCGACCACCGGCCCTTTGTGCTTAACTGGTGCATGAGCGTTAAAGTCATTGATGGATTTGTCGTGGATCCAATCGAGAGGTAGTATTTCGTATTCATGTCTGTATTAACCTGTTTGCTGGAACATTGGAAACGCATTATTACAGTCTCAAGGCCGAGTGGCTGTACAGCCAAGGCCGTGGCAGACAGTTCCGAGTTGGGGAGCAGGCTGCCCTGACAAAATACTTGAGCTCCGTTTGCCCGCTGATCGGCAAGGCGCTGGAAAATGAGAACGAGCGAAAACTACGACTAATACTCAGCAAGGCACAACAGCATCAGCGTCAGTTGCAGGAAGAAATCTCCGAGAACTCGATTGCATCGAGTAACAATTCGCCGTCTTCGGGCCGGAAGAAACCGAACAGCCGCATACAGTCGCCCAGATGTAACAGTCACCGTTAAATGATTATTGAAAAGATTACATGCTAACTTATTCATTGAATATTTTAGTTTCGAGGCTCAGCGGCCGGCAGGGATCACCCGATTCAATGATCAACAGCTATCACGGCAACACATCAAGTGAGCAAAGTAAGTAATTGGGATTTTGATGTTTTATAGCTTGCGCCTGGACGCTTTTACCACACGATCGATTTTGCCCATACATGATTAGGCATATTGTACTTCATGAAGCACCATATTTTATAAATTGCATCAAAAGTGGGTGGGATTTTAAGACACAAATTATGAGAAATGCAGCTATGATCGATTTAAACATATTTGTTTGTGGTTTGTGTAGTCTCAAACAGCAACCACCTGATGCAGATGACGACATCGTTGATTGAGAATATTAAAAACGACTCGCTCATGACGCAGAGTTTTGAAGTCTCATCCATGGGAAACAGTAGCATCAATACCAGAGCGAATAACTCTCAGGAGTCGACACCTCGCACAATTACTCCGAATCCCTACAACGGTAAATTCTGTCCTTGAATACTGCGGTAACCACAACTGTTTCAATTCTCTCACATATACAGATCAGCCACTGACTGGTGGCTCCGCCGCCGGCGGTCCACTGGCTGCGGCATCCAAGATGGTTCCTGTGCCGGAAACTTTGATGAGTCCCGACGTTTGTCCGGCTGCAGTGGCGCAGCGCGTCACTGTCACAGCCATCAGTACACAAATACAAAATTCGAAAACGAACAAAAATAAAGGTGATCTTTGTCGAGACTGTCAGTTGGCGAACAAAAAAAAGGTTAAACTCAAACTGAACGCAAATAATCATTGCAGACAACAAGCTGAATTCACCAAAGATGCGTAGTCCGCACTTGAAGCGCAACTCCGAGCGGAACAGTCCGACAATGAGCCCGCGCAGGGGAAGTTCTTCAAGCTCCATACAGCAGCACAATGCGTCCAACTTGAACAAGGCAGCTGTGGCACAGGCCCATGCACATGCGCACGTCCAATCACAGGCGGACAGCCAAATGAAGCTACGACTGGCCAGCAGTTCGATGCGTGTGACAGCGCCGGACACCGGCTCGGGCGGCGCCAGCTCAGACGATGACAGCGACCATATAAACGTGGACAAATTGAAGACGATTCGCAACAAAGCGGCCCAGAGGTAAATATATATGCTCTCACGCAGCGAGGTTCAGGGACTGTATTTGTGTCTTTACGTTCGCTCGAATAGATGCCAGCAGCAAAAGGAGAATCTGGATATTACGAGCGTAATGAAGTATTCGCGGGACCAGAGTACAGAGTCGTCCGCAGTGGTCATACAAAAGACTTGGCGTGGGTATCGCACGCGCAAGAAAACCAAGGACATTGCCGAGAAGCTGCTCAAGATTCGTACACACGAGTACATCGAGTAAGTGGTTGTTGACTATGCGTTTGAAATTGTGCAATGATGGTGGTTTTACATTCCGCAGCAAGCTGACTAAGGACATGGAACTGACGAAGGCGCAACTGGAAAATGAACGCAAGATACAGCAGTTGCAGATGCAGGCGATCAATGCGCTGTGGAAGAAGGTCTCCACCATGCAGGGCACTTCTACGGCAGTGCTGGGTGACGGTAACGCCGTAGATGCTGGCTCTGCTGCAGACGGCGGCAAATTTTTGAGCCTGGACAACTCTTCCACAGCGGTGGTAAACGACTTAGCCAAAACCTGCACGATGCTGACAAATCAGGTATAAAGAGGGCTGCTTGACAAAAAAGCAAACGCATTAACATAAACGTTTACACTGACGCAGGTGCAGCAGTTGCAGGGATCCATGCGTGACATACTAAATTGCCTGACACTGTTCTGCAACTTGCCCCAGGAAAATGTGAAGAAGCTGCTGGCAGCCGGGGTAGCCGATGCGCTCTCCGAAGAGAAACGAGATTCAGCGGCAACACAGACGGAGATCGTCGCCGTACACACGCCACAAATGGAGAACCCGTGTAATTTCCCATTTACAAAATTTCCCATTCGCCCTTCGTCGCTGGCACTGGAGACGCAAAGGTCAGCTGGCTTGGAGCACTCCATGCAACAGGACCAGATAGCAGAGCGGACGGAGCAGGAGTCGCTGAACGAAAGCGATCATGGAATGATGAGCGAAGGTGTGCGAAATGTAAGCGCTGAATCGTTCCAGGAGAAGACGGACGACGAAAGAGAGCAATGCGGTCCCGAGTAAACAACGCGGCTTGAAGTCTTGTGTGGAATAAGCTGAAAATTGACACAAAAGTAATCTTGGTACTTGTACTTTTCGTTTTAAGATATAGACACACACGCGCGCGCAACACGATCTCACTTTTTCGTTATAAGTTCATGCTTCTGTGTGATTTTCTCCCTCTCCTCTTCACACTCGCGTCAATGATGCTTTTTGGCTGATTTGTGGCATTTGTTTGGATTAAGCAAAATTTAATTTGACGTTTTTATTTGTTGAAACTTACAAAAGCGTACGCACGTCTTCAATACAAGAAACAAATTATTTGTAAAAGAAACGAACCACTGTGCATTTTCTGGGCGTTTACGGAGGGCACAACCTCGGAAGACCGGTAACGAAGCGCTGCCGAGGAAAACTCTGCAGCTTTCAATTTAAGATTCACCTACTAGAATGCACGCGCAACACGAAGGCTTTAAAAAACTAACATGTAGACATTGCTGCATATTTCACTCCATAGAACTGTGGTCCGGATTAAACGTCAACGAATTGCGAATGAACTACGGGAAGCACGAACGTTTTAATTCGACCTGCGAATCTTCAGAACCGAAAAAAACACGAATTCGCATTGCGATTTATTGAGTGCTATTAGAAAAATATGAATAAAAGAAATTTAAAATGAACAGTTTTCACTAATAGAATGCAACCGTCGCTGCGTTTATTGAATTTACATGATTGATATTTGGAGCTTTTACACTTTTTACTAATTTACACTCTAAGTCATTGCATTTTAAGATTGAATTACTCTTAAGCTCAATGCAAATAAAGCAAAATTATCGCAAAATGGTATGAGATTTCTTAAGGGGGAAAGCCACTGTGACGGGTCAAAAAATTAGTGATTTTAAACATTTTTTTTGACCGAGTAAATATAGGAATTTTTGGATCGGGTTTTTTTTATTTTATTAAGCAGACATCTAATAATATTTCCACAAACTTTTTTAAAAAATATTAAATAGTTTAAACAATAGAGATGATCCCGTAGCGCTTGAAAAAAAATTCCCCCTCCATGGCGGCATCGATTTCTCAAAAACCGGTACTCAGAAAAAAATAAAATTTTATTGTAATCTGTATGAATGTAGCTATCTTTGTACGTAGCCGTTTTTTTTTTATTTTGATTTTTCACAAAATGGCGACCGATTGAAAATATTTCCATGTTTTCGACCTTGTTTTTTTGGTTTTGAGACAGTTTAAAAAATAGTAAAAAACAAAATTTTCCAAATCGGCTACGCTTAACCTTAACCACTACTAAGACGAACAAAACAAAAAAAAAATTAGAAATCGGTTCATAATTGTTCGAGTTATTGATGCCGCCAGTTCAAAAAAATGTCGTTTCGAGAAAAACGCGTTTAAAGTTTTGAGTCCATTTCTCTCGTAATGAAATCATGTATCTTTTAAAATAGTTGTAACTTAGTCAATTTCTGAAATTATGACTTGAAATTTTGTACACATATTTGTGAATATATAAGCTTTGATTTAAAACAAAAACAAAAAAAAATTTTTTTTTTTACTCGTCACAGTGGCTTTCCCCCTTAAACATTTTTTTTCATGATGTGTAGTGCACATCTGCGGAAATGATTTCTATGATTTCAGTTGCCATCTTTTCGTATCCTGCATTAAAGTTCAGTTGCAGTCGCACGAAATTTATTTAACTTAGGTGTGAAACTTAATCCTACCCTTTTATATCATCCTTATTCTCCTTTAGGCATAAAAAGCCTGAAGGAACAGTGAATGCTGACTTATTTACTTGAAACCTGACCTTAGTTTACAACTTGTAGGTGGTGAATTGTTAGTTGCACTTAATTGAAGTCATAAATTATATTATACATTTATTTTGCGTTGGCCCAAATATTATCACAAACTGGAGGTCGAATTTACAATTGCATTCATTATTGAGATGTGTGTGGCTGATGCGAGATAGGACCGGTAGTTCGCTTTGCTTATGTTCGGCTTTAGCCGCTTCAATATGATAAATTGTGTACCGCAAACATAATGCATGCATTCAAGATCAATTCTCTTCGCTAGATGTGGTCGCATTGTCGTCATCCTCAGCACTGTCATCAGACTCCCTCACGTCTTGCGCCACGGGCCGATTAAAGTTTCGCACACTCAAGAGGTCACCATCGTCGCCTTCACCCTCGGGTTCATGTGCACGCTTTTTGGTGAACTGCTTTGGCCAAACACCCGCTTTGGTGTACTCCTTCACATGCTCGGGCGTCAAAATCTTGCATATTTCTGCTTTTACTTTGTCACCCTCCTCTATGGGCTCCACCAGAATGTAGTCACCACGCTTAACCCAAACATTCTTTCTGAACTTGTTGGGCATGGAAACGAGAAAGTGTTCCGCTGTCGGCTCGTCAGTTTCAACCTCGTGCAGGTTATTTCCTCGGCTACTCACTACCCGCACGATTTGTTGGTGCTCCTTGGGCAACTCGAAGTCGTCTTCCATCATTTCCTTCAGCACGTGTTTGCGACGGGTGACGCGAGACATCCTGTCCTGTACAAGTAAAGAATTTCAATGAAAATACAGGCAACTGTTTACGTTTTAAGTTGCATTTGTTGCTTTGGTTTGAGCCCACCCCGCAATTGGATGGGTTATTTTGATTGATTGCAACATAGCACGCGCACCCACAAACCTTTTAAGTTTTCAAGTATTCGACTCGGTTCTAATTTTGCTTTGCAATGGTTTTATATTCTTGTCGTTTCTTAAATGCATTTAAAATGAAAGATTTTAATGGAATCGTCGCAAAACGCGAGCCAATAGTTGATAACAAATGTGCGAAGACAGATGGCATTGCCAGGTTCAATGTATTACTCGGACATGATTTGGGATTTTAACTGCAAGCGCCAGAGTTTCAGATGATTAAATTTAAAAGGACTATTTTTATGTTTTGTTATCGATCAATCAAATTGTTTGTATCGTTTGAAATATGTAAATACACCTAAGTCTGTTTTTACACGGTAGATTGGTTCCAGAAGAAGCCGTGTAAAAAAAAACCGTGTAAAAAAAGACATTGATCGTATACAAAAATGGGTGATTTGTTCCTAATCTCTAAAACCTATTAAAATTTCTTTACCAAACACGTCTTATTGCATTGACAGTTCACAAAATATTAACACGTTTCAATTGCTCTGACCAGTAAATTTTATTGTATGCACATAAAGGGAATTCCCCTAAATTAGTGCTATTCACATTTGCTTTGACCAGTAAAAATTGCTTGTACGCGCTAAAAGGGAATTCACTTAAATCTTTAAGCTAGTGTTCGCAAACTATCGATAGCACTATCGATACTATCGATGGTTTCAGACTTAGGTGTACACCTAAGTCTGTTTTTACACGGTCTTTTTTTACACGGTTTTGATATAACACGGTTTGAAAATTGAATATTTTTAATTTTTTTACACGATTTTATTCCATTTAGCACGATTTGAAATTTTATGTACTTAAATTTTTTTTGTCAAATTTCATTTTTGCGAAGTATGTTCATATCACAAAAAAGTATTTATGAAAGAAAAAAGTCTGAAACCATCGATAGTATCGATAGTGCTATCGATAGTTTGCGAACACTAGCTTAAAGATTTAAGTGAATTCCCTTTTAGCGCGTACAAGCAATTTTTACTGGTCAAAGCAAATGTGAATAGCACTAATTTAGGGGAATTCCCTTTATGTGCATACAATAAAATTTACTGGTCAGAGCAATTGAAACGTGTTAATATTTTGTGAACTGTCAATGCAATAAGACGTGTTTGGTAAAGAAATTTTAATAGGTTTTAGAGATTAGGAACAAATCACCCATTTTTGTATACGATCAATGTCTTTTTTTACACGGTTTTTTTTTACACGGCTTCTTCTGGAACCAATCTACCGTGTAAAAACAGACTTAGGTGTACTTTAAATTTCAATATAATAAAGCCAGCTTATTTCCGACATTTGTAGAATTTTAATGCTCATAATTTGGGAAATGCTTTACTGTGACATCATTCTTGTTTATTAAATAAATAGTTAATTCGAAATTCGGCACAATGTGTAACCTTCAATTTACCAAGGATTTTTGTATATGTACATATCTGTGGGATTTTGACAAAACAACCTAAGTCTAATTTTCAAAATGTTCAGGAGAGCGAAAAAACGGATAAGGTGCAGCCCAAATCTCATACAAAACTCGAGAAAAGTTGAAATTATACACGTCATATCTCTGTAACTAAATGTCATAGAAACAAACCGATTACACCAAAAGAAGCGTCTTGAAATTGTTTCTTTATGATTAAAAAAATACGAAATTTGACTTAAGAGCTTTTGTCAAAAGTCCACAGATATATAATATGTACATAAATGTGTATGTAGATATTTTTTCATTAAATTGAAATTTATGAAGTGAAGGTGTACATTAAAATACAAAGTACAGTACTTTTCACTTAAAGCGAACTTCGAGGGACTGGCTGGGACTTTGTTTTAAACGAAAAATAATTTAAATGTGTATAGTAAAATAAAAAGTAGTTGAAATAATTCTTAAATCTTTTTGTAAATGTATTTTGTGGTCCTGAAAAGGACCGTTTTTCATTATTAATGTCGTCAATTTATGAATTTAACCGCCGAAACCGTACAATGTACGACCCTGTCTCTTCAGAGCATACAACATCCATCGCTGTTACAGTCTTGCGCAACGATTAAGCGATGTGAAACTGGGAGAGCCGGTAGAAATACATGCACAGAATTACACTAATATTATTGCAAAATTGCAACCTTGGGGCCTAATCGTAGGGCCCAAGCTTGATCAGGAACGTACTTTTTCCCCCATATAAATTTCTAAAACGGGGTTGTTGTTCTAGTTCATTTCAAATTGCCAGTGTAGCTGGTGTGAGTCATTTTTTGTGACCAAAGAAATTTATCTTTTTATTTGTATATTTTTGGTGCCATTTCGTAATACGTTTGTATAAAATTGAGTAGAAAAATAGATTATTGTCCAAAAGCGTCAAAATAATCTTTGGGTATGCTTTTAATTCAATTAAATTAAGACTTTATAAGCTGCATTCAAAAAAACAACCCTGCGGTCAAACTACAGCATTTAGCAAAAAAACATACCTGATCGTTAGAGATTCGCTAAATGAAGAAATGCGAAATACAAAGGACGACAATTGACCCCGTCATATTCAATGCATTTAGCTTTGTTTTCTTTGGTATATTTTTCATTAATATTTACATAATTAAACCAAAAAAGTTCATGTGTTGGCATTTAATTCAGAAAATTAATGAGAACATACTTTAAAAAGCAAATAATTGTAAGGAATCCGTAATCCCTAATATCGGGAAAAGAGCAGACATAGTGAAGAGTTGATCACTGCCAACACACACGGACTGTGTACGTGAATTGCAAAAAACGCACAAAAATCGGCTTACTCTCCCAGTTTCACATCGCTTGGTATGATTTTTTTGCTAAATGCTGTAGTTTGACCGCAGGGTTGTTTTTTTGAATGCAGCTTATAAAGTCTTAATTTAATTGAATTAAAAGTATACCCAAAGATTATTTTGACGCTTTTGGACAATAATATATTTTTCTACTCAATTTTATACAAACGTATTACGAAATGGCACCAAAAATATACAAATAAAAAGATAAATTTCTTTGGTCACAAAAAATTACTCACACCAGCTACACTGGCAATTTGAAATGAACTAGAACAACAACCCCGTTTTAGAAATTTATATGGAGGAAAAAGTACGTTCCTGATCAAGCTTGGGCCCTACGATTAGGCCCCAAGGTTGCAATTTTGCAATAATATTAGTGTAATTCTGTGCATGTATTTCTACCGGCTCTCCCAGTTTCACATCGCTTATGGCCAAAGTCCATAAAACGCGTTTCAGGCGTTCGGGGTTTGTCGTGTTATGGCGTTTCTCTCGTTATTCGCGTTGCAAATGGTCAAACTCCATAAAGCGCCTTTCACGCGTCAGCTTCTTCTTCTTACGTCAGTTGATGCTAATTTTTAATTGGCAAACTGCTGATTGATTTCGTTGTGAATTGTGAAAAACAACGAAATGAAATTGCTATACGACGTTATAGACTTTATAGAATTTACTGATTTCATTTTAAACACATTAAATGCATATCGAACATTGCAAAAAATAAAAAAAAGATTCAGTTGAATTCAATTTGTAGCAATTTATTTCACAGGGATGAGCAAAATTCGATCGACAACGAATAAGTTATCGAATTTCCAATACTGCGAAGACTAAGTTTCGTCTGTCAAAGAATTATGCTAATTTTTAGGAATTTCTCCACATTCTATGTTAAAATATTGAATTTCAAATGTTTCTTAAATGTATTTAATAGCTTTCGTGTAAACATAATGTATGACATCTTTAGGAGCTCTGTCACCTGTTTGACGTCGTTTAGCGAGAAACGCGAGAGAAAGTTGAAAATAGTTCAACTTTTGCCGCGTTTCGGGCGTAGTCATGGAGTTTGCTTCATACAAATACACTGATTCAACTTTTTCTCGAAACACGAGAAACGCCAAAATCCACGATACGCCTGAAACGCGCTTTATGGAGTTTGGCCATTAATCGTTAACACAACTGCTAATACTACACACATTTGCTTCAACTTATATTTATACTAAACCGAGACGACGCTTGCAATGCATATTATCTACCTGTCCTCCTCTAACATATATGAGGGTTGTTTATAATGTTGAATTAGTGAAACGCTTTCGGATATTTAACTATAAAAGTGTTGTTTGGTGCGCGCATATGTGTGTGTCAGTGATCACAAGGAACGATTGAGAGGAGAAGTGTTGTTTGGTGCTTGCATATGTGAGGAATTTCCTATCGAATTTTCGAACAAATAAGAACACCAGAAGACAGAGAAGATTTTTCGCTATTTGAACCCGGTCGTGCGCGGTTCTATAATATCGCGGTACCAATTTTGTAAATAATAAAAAACATCAAAAACATAAACTTTTGCCGTCTGCGGACCAAAGCGCCTGCTCAAGGCTAAAATAAAATGAGTTTCAAGGATGATAGCAATCCGATGAACATCTACGAAGACCTCAGCTTAGAAGAAAGTGACTGCGAGACCAAAGGCACTGCAAAGGTGAAAAAGAAACGTAAGAGACAAGACGTCTCCTCCGATGGTTCGAGTACCAAAACCTCGAAACTCATTGACAAAATTAAAGAGAAATAAAACTACTCAAACAAGAACGAGAAATTTTGCAAAACAACAAGCAAATGTTGATTAACAACGACGCTGCTATGGACAAATTCCCGGCACTTCCGAGTGATGCAGGACGAATACCAAAAATGCCCGTTAAGCCAGCAATGAAATTGAAGACCCCTAACCCGAAGAAGGAATCTAGTAAGCCGCCACCTATTTTAGTATGCTACAATGTAGATAAAAAAATGCTTAACTTTAAGTTAGGTATCTTTTTAAAACATAAGAACTTTGCTGGTAAGCAAATCAATAAAAATGTAGTTCACATCAGCACCTACACATTGGAGGACTACACTAAAACTAAGAATTTTCTAATAAACAACTCGATTAAATTTTACACTTTCACTCCCCAAGAGGAAAAGCCATACACTCTGCTCATCAAGAAACTTCCATCTTCATATGAGGAAGAGGAAGTTATTAATTATATCAATGATTTAAAACTCAATGTAAATGTACTTAAAATTACAAAAATCAGTAATAAGTTCCTCATACAGCTATCCAAAGAGTCGGATATTGCTGAATTTAGGAAAATTAATTACATCCTCAATTGCGAAATTGAGTTTGCTGATGCCAAATGTTTGGACACGTTGCCAGTAATTGCAACATGCCTTACAGATGCGTAAAATGTTTAGACTCTCACGGTCCCAAAGAATGCAAAGTGCCTCCAAAGGAGCTAAATACTGAGGAAATGGCGGTCGTTGATCCTCTTACTGGGAAATTAAACAAGCGGTTAGGTCTCCCAGTCAAATGTGTCAACTGCAACTTAGAGGGTCAACGGCTAATGCCAAAACATGCCCCAAGAGATTAGAGCTAATAAGTAAGTTTAACCAACAAAAAAAGCTATTACTACTCCCACCCCCCCAGTAACCAGTGATTTTCTACGAAAGTCACCGGAAACAACTCTAGATTGGAATAAAATTAATATAAAGTCGTTCAACAGCGTACTATATGAAAACCTTAATAGCCATGTCTTACCCAACAATAGAGTAGCATCTATAACTGAAATAGATAACTGTATTTCCTATATAAATCAATCTTTTCAAACTGCTATCGAAGCTGCTGTACCCAAAGTAAAAATTCAAAGAAAAGGTCAGATTAACCTCCCACAAAATATCTTGCATTATATCCAGGAAAAAAGAGGCTACGCAGAGCGGCATATAGTTGCGTTGATCCGGACCGAAAAAACACCTTGAAAGCAATTATACGCAACATTGAAAAAATCGTCCAGGAGCTAATTCAGCTACATGAAGAAAAATACTGGGATAACTTCTTCAAAAAGATTAGAATGAATAATCAGACCTATAGGAAAATCAAAAACCTATGTGGAACAAACAGCAACTGCTCAGTGGAGATGGGCAGCCATCACTCCGGGTATTCCCCCGGGCAACCCGTTTGAACACTGGCGCCCATGCATTCCACGTCGAAACGATGTTCCAGCGCACTACGCACTACAGGGAAAGTTCGTTTCTGGCCCGCACAGCGCGGCTGTGGAATGGTCTCCCTGCGGATATTTTCCCCAGCACTTATGATCTCGATGGGTTCAAGGCAAGAGCCCGTAAACACTTTACTCATAACCCTATCTCCTAACCTTTATATCTTTCCTGAACCAACGCAACTTCGCATTAATAGGGGTCATCCCCTGCGCGTTTGTTCCTGTTAAAAAAAAAACAAACAAAAAATCGAATTGCCCACCATCGTGGATGACAATGGGAACACTCACACTCGTTTTGAGAAAGTTCATTTAAGAGATCAAGATATGCCCAACCAGCCTCATGATAATTTAGTCCGTAGCTCAATATCCGTTTTAAGAAACAACGTCCCAATCATTTCCTTTGATAATGAAATCACTGCGGACGGCGAATCTGATAAGTTGTCAAACCATGCTCCCGCCATCGTAGAAAATTACGCACATCTCACCACGTCAGAAGATATTGCCTTCGGTATCTATTTCACTAACTGTTTCGATCGCGGCGGAGCGGATAAGTAAAAATCACGGTGGAAATTCGGGTTTGGGTGTTTATTCCGTGACGTATGAATAACAAGTGAGTGGTACACGAAACATGAAACGATACAAACGGCCGAAGCCGGGGAGCAGAAAATAGGGGGAACATGAGTACAAAGGGAAAAGGAAAGATTGGGATTGGAGATGGGATCGACGGATCACTGAAGACAGCACTCATCTAAACATCGCGGCCGCCATTGCAGATTGCAATCAAATATAGTGGGGGTTGCTCGTCCCCGTGTCCTCGGGTGTAAGGAAGAGTTGCGGCTGACGGCTGGCTGGCGGTGATGCGCGGCTGACTGGCTGTACGGTGGGCTGACGGCTGTAGGGTTGTCGCCGTTTTGCGATGCCGGAGCGCTGGTGAGTGCGATGAGGGCCTCTTCGCAGATGATGCGTGCGGACGTGCGGGGTTGTCTGGGGGGCAGCTGCTGGGGTGCTTGAGCCGGATCTGCGAAAAGAGGAGATGTCAGTTGTGGGAAATGATATTGACATCGTTGGTTGGTGTGATCGGTTTGTCAAGCGATGGGGTTCGCTTGAGTTGCCGTCAGAGGAGTGGAGGCACTTGGAACAGGACGCACGGGAATGGCGACTGACTCAGATCCGGAATGGGTGCGCTCGAGTTTTGTTGTATGGGGGGTGCAATTGACGCGTGGCGTCGAGCCAACGCTTGTGTTGTTTTCGCGGTCTCATTGGGGGCGATAGCCATCCTGCGGGGGGCGAAACGTTTGGCAGCGAAGGGGGGTGTTTGCCGTTTTGAGTCTGAGTTTGCAGGAATGGCGTGTTTGACGTGATTTGCCGTTATTTCCCTGTGTGGAAACCCTACGGGATTGAGGGCGGCAATCACGTCAGAAGGGGCTTCCTTTAGAGTAGGAAGGTTTCTCGAAGGGCGAGACCAGTGTGCGTATGGTGATTTGGCACCGCGGCCACATTTGTCAAATGTGCTGGCATGGGTACTGGACCGCTTAATATCCAACCGAATAATGTATGTTAAGCGAGTAAGCTGCCACATACATTTCGGTGGAAACCTTTGAGCATGATCTGCGGGATGAGATCACTGCCAATCACTATATCGATCTGCGCTGCCTCGAAGGGGTTGGGATCAGCGAGATCTAGCGTGGCGAAATCGTTCACCTTTGGGGGGGTTTATTTCGGAAGGGGGGAGAAATTCCGTTAACTTTGGCAGCAGGATTGCTTGCACGGGGAGGTTTGTGCTCGTTTTAGGAACTGCCAATGTCAAGAAGCGTATATGTTTGGCGGTTTTCACAATGTGTCCGCCCATGCCCAAGATCTGGAGGTTAGATTTCTCGATTGGCAATTTTAGGCGTCTCTGGACCTTCGAGGAAATAAAGGTGCGCTGAGAGCCTTGATCGATCAACGCTCGAACTTTGAACAACTTTCCTAAATGTATAATGGACACCAGTGCCGTAGGCAGAAGAGACTGGGTGCCATTATTTGTGTGAAGGACTGGTACTGGGAGCGTACTTTGCCTTGAACATGTGCTGGAGTGGGGAGAATCATTGGTAAAGTTGTTGCTCGGTTGTTGGAGAACCGTTGAGACCAGAGAAGTGGTTGGATGTGATCGATTGGGCGAGTGAGTGGGTTGCGCATTGCCTTTGGGGAGATGCAGCAAAGAGTGGTGCTTTTTCTGGCAATATACGCATGTGAAATTGCTTGTACAATCCTGAATTAGGTGAGATGTAGCAAGACAATTCACGCAGATCATGTGCTTTTTCACAAATGCTAATCGACTCTGGGGGGTGAGCCTTTTAAAGCTTTGGCATGTCCGTACGGAATGATTTGCGTTGCAGAGTTTGCACGCGAAGTCCCTTTTCACTTCAGTGTGAAGATTTAGGGATCTGGGGGGTCGGACATTGGAAGATGAGGATTGTGGTTTCGACTTGGTAGGCCGAAAGAAATTCAGCCGTTCCACTATTTCGTATCTGCAGGTCAAAAACTCATTCATTTGTGACCAGGGTGGCAGATCCTTCCGGGATGTCAACGATTGTTCCCATAAAGCTAGAGTTGCTTCGGGCAATTTGGAAGAGCATATATATACCTGCAGCGGATCCCAATTGTCAGTGTCTACGGCCTGAGACTTGAAAACGGACAGACAATTGTTTATAGAATTCTGGATCCGCTGTAATGCCTCACTATTTTCGGTGTGGGCAGGAGCAATATTCAATAGAGATCGAATTTGGTTGTCAACGAGGATGCGTTTGTTCTCATAGCGGGATCTGAGGGCTTCCCACGCGAGTCCGAAATTCTCATCGGTTAGTGCGAATTGTTTAACAATAGCACCGGCTTTGGGCTGGAGTGAGCTGGGGGTGGTTAATGTATACCGCAGTAAACATGTCCCGAAAGGACGGCCACTGCTCATAGCCGCCGAAGAATGTTTCGGTGTCGCAAGGAGGAACTGGGAGGCAAATGTAGGAAGTATTTGCTGGTTCTAGGGGTTGAACCGGTTCCATACGCGTAGCAGGCTGGGGGGACTGAGGTTGGAGCATCTTAATGATGTCCAACATCTTAGCCATGCACAACTCATATTGGTCTGTGCAGGCGTCGATCTTTTGTCTAGCCGACTCTTTAAAACCGTCGGGCTGGCTGTTGTCCTCAGCAAGGAAGACTGCCTGATGTGCGCGCATTAGCCTCTCCCATTGGGCTTGCAGATTTTTCTGCTTAATTTGGACCAGTGATGTGGTCAAATCCTCGATGGGACCCGATGAAAACGTTGTGCATAATTGCACGAGTCTCTCGGACTCAAAACCAAATGTGGCAACACTGGGATCGGTTGCTTTGGGACTAGAGAGCTGAGAGCGAGTTTTAATTGCCTCGCGAGTGACAGGAACTGTCAAATGTGCCTCGGTTGACTTTGAATATTTTGGAGAAGGAGACTCCATTTTGTTTATTTGACGCTTGGGGGATCGCTCAACAGGCATTGAAATGGCTTAAAAGTTCGAAGGGGGTTTCGATTAAATATAAATATAAATATAAGGCTTATGAGGAATAAACCGTTAGTATTATCGCGTCCGCGCGAACAATAATTTAGAAATGGGGAAATGTACACGAAAGTGTAAAAAATTTTCAATGCGAATTTGTATTTTTGTTGGGGATACAAGTTTACAATTGTGTATGCAAACGCGTCAAGAAATTCGTATATATATTGGGAATAAACAGAAATATTAAACAAGAATTGGTGAAATTATTAATAAACAACAAATTTTTTAATATAGTCAATGTATGTATATATATTAGTGTATTAGTGTTTTCGTGTTATAATAATTAATTCTTATTATATTTTGTATTAGGGGGCCAAACAATAATGGGGTGAACGATTAAAAAGTTTTGAGTACAGGTGGGTTGTTTTTGTCCCACCGTATTTACTTGGGGTGACAACAGCTGTGCAATGAGTGTCTAAGTGCAGCACTATTGAAAATTAGTCAATGTGCTGCGAAAATAGGCTACTCGTCCCACTGTATTCGCGTTTGCTTACTTCTGCCAGCGAGAGTGGTAAATTGCTTAGGCAGAAGTGCGAATAAGCAATTGCACTTGGAAGCAGCAGCGGGAGTGCTCGCTGCTCAGTGCTTGCGTATATCGCACAAAAACAAAACACATGCGTACAAGTGGGAGTGTGGGAATGCAGCGGGAGGAATGCTGCGTGCCTATTTACTGCACAAGGTGCGTATGGCTGGCTGCAGCGGAGATTTTGCTGCTTCGGCAGCGAAGGTCGCACAAACGAGACGGCGAAAATGTACAAAGCGCCGAATTATGTGCAGTAGCGGATTTGCTAACTGCACTGCGCTGTTTTGTACTTGGGGAAAATATGCACGATAAGCGTACAGTGGCGGGGTACCAGACTGTTGGAATTTTATTTTGGGGAGTGGGTATATATTTGAGGATATATATTTATAAAAATATTCCGCTTATCTTTGTGGGCCCAGTGCCCGAGAATGGGGATCTCCTTTCTTCAGCTGTGGTTCGCTCCTGTGTTGTGATGCTGTTGCTTTACGTCCGCTGCTGTGCTGCTGTTGTTGTGTGTTTGTGCTGTTCTTCTCTGTTGTTTTTTTTTTCTGCGTCGTGGGTGTGTGTTGTTGTTTTGATGTGCGTATTTTTGGTGTTGTAAGTTTCTGCACTCACTGCACTGTCTATGTGTCGCTATTGTTTCTTTCTTTGTTTTTTGTTTTTGATTTCAATTTTTGATTTTTGTGCACTTTTTGTAGGTATTTGTATTTTTGTAACACCTTTTGGTTTTTTTTTGTGGTTATTTCGTTTGGTTGTGTCTCTTCTCACGGCGCACTGTTATTAATTTGTTTGCACATATGTATATGTATTTGTTTGTCACTTTTCCACTTGTCATTAGTTTTGTGGTACTCATGTATGTTTGTTTTTTTTTGTTCACTTCGTGTGTAACTTTGTCACTTTGGTTTGTTAATCTTGTAATAGTAGCTTTTTCAATGTTTATACGCGGCACGGGTTCGCGTAGGCTCGAAGGACCATGTTTCGATCGCGGCGGAGCGGATAAGTAAAAATCACGGTGGAAATTCGGGTTTGGGTGTTTATTCCGCGACGTATGAATAACAAGTGAGTGGTACACGAAACATGAAACGATACAAACGGCCGAAGCCGGGGAGCAGAAAATAGGGGGAACATGAGTACAAAGGGAAAAGGAAAGATTGGGATTGGAGATGGGATCGACGGATCACTGAAGACAGCACTCATCTAAAAAACTAACAATAAAAAAAGTTATGGCGACAATGGGATCCCGAACTTTCTACTAAGAAAAACTTATGCTTTCTTTTGCGACTTCCTTGCAATTCTATTCAATCAGTCATACAACATTGGCTATTTTCCTGAATCATGGAAATGTGCCAAAATTATCCCAGTCTTAAAACCAAAGTCAGATCCGAATTTAGCCAATAACTACAGACCAATTTCCCTGTTATCTAATATTAGTAAATTATTTGAGAGGATTCTTCTGGGAAAACTTAAAACGCATATCGTGGAAAGTAAGATCTTAAAAGACAATCAATTTGGTTTTAAAACTCTTCACTCTACCAACCACGCCCTAACCGTGCTTTCTGACTTCATTACCACTAACTTAAACAAACGTCAAGCCACCATAGCAGTGGCATTAGATCTTGAAAAAGCGTTTGATACAGTTTAGATTGAAGGAATTATATACAAAATGTACAACACTTTCCAGTTTGACAAGCACATCTGTAGATTTCTCCTAAACTACTTAACAGATCGCTCATTCTATGTAACCCACAAGGACGAAAATTCCATAATAAAACCAATTGCGGCAGGTGTCCCCCAAGGATCCATTCTTGGCCCTATCCTATATAACATCTACCTAGCTGACATACAGAACCCGAATCCAATAAACAAATAATCATATACGCTGACGACATTCTTATTCTTGGATCCAAACCTAGAATTTCAATAATGAAAAAAGAGATTAATCAATACCTCTCCCCTTACTTTGAGAAGTGGAAACTAAAACTGAACACTGCCAAAAGCGAATGCGTCTTTTTTACAGGAGTTAAAAAGTACCTATACCCCAATGCCAGAAAATTCTCTCCTAACATTATGTTCAACCAATCTAGAATAGCCAACAAGGAACAAATTAAATACTTAGGTGTCGTTTTGCACAAATCTTTCAAGTTCTACCGGCACATGGACTACATTCTCTCTAAAGCCAAAAATTGTTTCCATGCTTATTATGGGATACTGAGGAGAGCTAAGAGCCTGAAAATGCGCATTAAACTAAATTGCTACAAACAACTCATTAGGCCAATTCTTACGTATGCCTTCCCCATATGGTTTGATATATCTTCGCACCAAATGGAAAGGTTACGCACGTTTGAACGAAAGATTTTACGCATCTGCTCCGGCACCACAACAACTTGGGTCAATGGCACATACAAATGCATATCAAACTACAGACTTTATAAAAAATGCAAAACGGAAAGAATCGACTGTCACTTAGTAAAGGCAGTGGTAAGATTCCTAGATAATTTAGGAAGACTGGACAATAACCTAGTCAAAAAATACCTACTAAAGGAACCAAATATACCTTTCCCATTTCAAGATAAATTCCTATCACCTATCCATCTGCGAATTTTGTTAAGAAACAATCAGGTCTTCCGACAGGAAAAGCTTTTGTTCTACCACAGGCGATTCCGCACATTTAATATCAATGATCCAATTTACTGTACTCATCAATTCTGATGTGTACTCCTCCATTTGTACAAAGTGTATAGTGTATATAGTGTTACTTAGTTTAAGTTAGAATAAGCTAATATAAACAAAATGAAAATGTGATTCCCTTTTTTACATGCCCTTTTTAGGGAAATACTACAATGTAACAGATCTCAAATAAACAAACATAATGTGATATTTCAGTACTTGAATGTAAACACTCCTAGATAAATATTTTATGTGCTAGGAAATCATTAATGTACTTAATGTTTGTTGTTACTAGATTTAGTCTTACTTATGTACCAATGAAATAATGGGCAATAAATATCATCTGTATCGTGCATATGTATTCATTAGCGTTATCGTAGTGCTCAGTGTTAGTGTTGGTGTGAATAGAAGAAACAAGAAGAAGAAGAAGTAAAGTGAAAAGATGGCGCGTACAAAGCAAACTGCTCGCAAATCGACTGGTGGTAAAGCGCCACGCAAACAATTGGCAACGAAGGCTGCTCGTAAGAGTGCTCCGGCTACTGATGGTGTGAAGAAGCCTCATCGTTATCGTTCCCGGTACAGTGGCGTTACGTGAGATTCGTCGTTACCAAAAGAGTACCGAGTTGTTGATCCGTAAACTACCGTTCCAGCGTCTGGTTCGTGAGATCGCGCAGGATTTCAAAACTGACTTGCGTTTCCAGAGTTCTGCTGTAATGGATTTGCAAGAAGCTAGTGAAGCGTATCTGGTTGGTCTTTTCGAAGACACAAACTTATGCGCTATCCATGCCAAACGAGTGACCATCATGCCCAAAGACATTCAGCTGGCCAGACGCATCCGTGGCGAACGTGCCTAAGTCAATTTTTAAACGGTCGACACTTTCAAAAATAGCAAACAAACAATCGGTCCTTTTCAGGACCACAAATTTCTATACAAAAGAGATTATTGAAAACAATTTTAACTACTTTCGATATTATTATTAAGAAAATATAGTTGTTTTTTTTTAGTTTTTATGCTAACAAACATTGGAATTCACAACATAACATTTAATCAAAAAAACGTCGAAATATAAATTTTATTGCAAACATGCCAAAACATACATTGAAAGCGAATTATGCAAATTTTCTGATTCAGAAAAATAATTCATCCATTTTGTTGAGAACATTCCCAAAAACAAAAAATATGCATTTGAATAGAAATGTACTGATATGATATGGAGGTGAATAGTCGAGTAAGCATTCGCCAACGACCATACCACGCTGAATACATCGGTTCTCGTCCGATCACCGAAATTAAGCAGCGTCGGGCGCGGTTAGTACTTGGATGGGTGGGACCGCTTGGGAACACCGCGTGTTGTTGGCATTTGCCTAAACTTTTTTTTGCTCCCTCCTCCTTATTTCTTTTCAACACATTTTCATTTAATTCACATTTCGAGTTCAGTTTTTACTGAATGGTCTTTCTTATGTATTTTTTTCTTCTTATTTTCAACATTTTATCATCTACAACGATTTCATTTACGTATCAGCCCATAGCTTCATAATATGCTATATTAAGATATTGTATTACTGTTGTGAAAGATATAAGTTTTACATTTTTTAAGTCGTTTTAAGAAAATATCCCAGAACTAGAACGAAAAAAGCGTCAAATATGGTCCACGCAGTGTAGATAGAATGGGAGCACCGTATAATGCAGACATACAAAATGCAGACAAGACATATTGCAGACAAATTTTGTAAATGTAGACAGGACAAAATGCAGACAAGACAAAATACAGACAGGACAAAATGCAGACAAGACAAAATGACGGCAAGACAAAACGCAGACAGGACAAAATGCAGACAAGACAAAAACTAAATCCAGAGACATTAATTTTAATATCGGAATGAAACTGCGTTATTAATTTAGAACAAAAGTTAGTTTATTTATGAAGATAGTAAATTAAAATTATTAATAGTATTTACATTTTTTTTTTAATGTATCCCAAAACTAAACTCCCATGAGGGTTATTTTTTGCAGTCCGGCCACCCAGGAAAAACTTATTGGCAAGAAAACTATGGATTTGAACAAAAAATACTGTGCACACCTGACTGTTGCTTGATGTGGTGGTGACTCCCATGAGGCTTATTTTTTTAGCGCCCGGCCGAAGGCCGGCCACTTGGGAAAAACTTATTGCCAAGAAAACTATGGCTTTCGGGAAAACTGTATGCACCTCTGGGATTGCGAAAAAAAGCGCGAATTTTAAACTTTGAGCGAAATTTTAAACCTTGGGCCTCGATATCTCGAAAACGAAGCGAGATATCGAAAAATTGTATTCCTCATTTTCGACTTATTTTTGGTCAATGTATCTAAAGACACCCTCAAATGGCGGCGCCACGGAAACCGTAGTCGTGCCTTTTTTTGCATACAAAATCATGCACTGAATAAATATAGCTTCAATAATTGTTTATTGATAAAAAACATGTGTCTGCCATTTGTCTGCATTTTTCTGTATTCTGTATTTTGTCCTGTCTGCGTTTGGTCTTGTCTGCATTTTGTCTTGTCTGCATTACGTCTTTCTGCAATTCGTCATACACCCGATAGAATATATACAAAAACATGTACACATTGCAAAAACACCATTTATTCAAGGGACAGCGAAATGGTCTGCAAGGAGTGTGCAAAATAAAAATGCTCAATGAATTTTCGATGTTATTATTGCTTTTGAACCTTTTTAAACTTTTTAATACGTTTCTTAGTTTTAAAAACTTGAAGTTCTTACGAAAAAATACATATGTATGTATAAATAAGCCACATTTTCACCTTTTGTATGGTTTCCGAAAAGACTTAATAATTTAAGCACATTTTTTTAAATCAATGAAAAGTATTATATAAACTTCTTCTTTTCTTTTTTGTGTGCTATTATTTTTTGTTTTTAAATATGCATACATCGGTAATTAGAAACAATAAAAATACAAATACTCCATTTTATATGCCAACAAGTGAGCATAACATACATAAAATTCTTATGGGAAGACAGTTGACGTATTTGACAAAGAAAATACTATGAAATTAATGATTTTAATAGAATATTATTTCCAGTAAATAGTTTTGAATATATAAATAATATTGAAAATTAAATATAGATGATTTTGTATGCTAATTATAAAAATCGAACCGAGTTGAGCTAAGATATTCGATTTGCAAAACGTATACTTGGTAGACTTTCGGTAAGTTGAGAGCAATTGTAAAATATTTTGTTTAACTGTTGCATTCAATAAATGTGAATAAATTTCATTTAAATACTATGTAAATTGTTCAAAATCATATATAAATGCAACTTTAACTATTTATTGAATGTCTGAGTGGTAAAATGTTAAGTTTTTTCTATGAAATTTCATAATAAATCAGGCAAAGTTTATGTTTGACTGCATTTAAAACTGTCATCATAACAAATATGAGGCAAATATATTAAAAATGCGAAAGATCAATATTTGGTAAATATTAATGGGTGATTTGTTTGAATGGAAATGGAAAAGTAATGTTTTAAAAAATTAAAATTCTATTTGAAGATGACTATTAGAAAATGTTCACAACTACTGACTGGTAAATTATTATCATATATCCCTTCTACATGAGTCTCACTTTTTCAAGGGACTTAAACTTGTGTTCTGTGAGTCACTGAATTTTATTGAATTTGAATTGTGTTGCGTAGCGTTTTGTTACGAATTGAATTGGGAAAAAGTGTAAAGTGAAAAGGAGAAATGTCGGAATCTGCTGTAATTGCTAATGCATCATCGCCGGTTGCTGCAGCGGGAGCTACGGCTGTTGCGGAGAAAAAGGTTGCTGCCAAGAAACCGGCATCGGCAAAATCAAAGAAACCCGCAGCTGCACCAACCCATCCGTCGACACAGCAAATGGTCGATGCATCGATTAAAAATTTGAAAGAGCGCGGTGGCTCTTCACTGCTGGCCATCAAGAAATATATTAGTGCAACATATAAATGCGATGCACAAAAATTGGCTCCGTTCATAAAGAGATATTTAAAGTCTTCGGTAGTCAGCGGTAAATTGATTCAAACTAAAGGCAAAGGTGCATCCGGATCGTTCAAGTTATCGGCAGCTGCAGCAAAACCGAAAAAAGTCGGCAGCAGTAAGCCAAAATCGTCATCTGTGGAAAAGGGTAAAGCAAAGAAGAAGAAGAGTGGAGCATTGGGAGCTAGCAGTGCAGCCAAGAAGAAATCTTCATCGGCGATTGGCGCCAAGAAAACGAGCAGTGACAAGGCAGCTGTAAAGGTAAAGAAAGCAGCTGTGGCTACCAAAAAGACAGCCGAAAAAAAGAAGAGTGAAAAGGCAAAAGTGAAAAGTATCAAGAAGACTGGTACAGTTAAGGCGAAACCAGCAAAGGCAAAGCCAAGCGCCACCAAACCAAAAGCACCCAAGGTTAAAACATCTGCTGCCAAGCCAAAAAAGACTGCAACAGCGGCCAAGAAGCCAGTCGCTAAAAAAACGGCTGCCAAAAAGTAAGGTGTCAGTAATGGGACATTATCTATATATTTACATATATCTGAAATGATATATAAAAAGCCCTTTTCAGGGCTACAAAATCAATATACAAAGAGAATCGGAATATTTTCAAACGCTAAATATATTTTTAATAAATTGTTTAATTGCGACGCGCGATTCCCGTCCGATCACAGCGTCGGGCGCGTTTAGTGGACCGCTTGGGAACACAATGGCGGTGGTTCTATTTGTTTTGCATATTACGATTAAGGAGCATAATAGGATATTTTTTAAAACAACATATAAAAATCTCTTTGTTTATATATTTTGTGGCCCTGAAAAGGGCCTTTTGTTCTATTAACGTAGATGTTGTAGATTGAAATTGCTTATTTGGAACTGGTGTATTTGGTGACGGCCTTAGTTCCCTCACTGACAGCGTGCTTCGCCAATTCACCGGGCAACAGCAGACGAACGGCAGTCTGAATTTCGCGACTAGTGATTGTCGAACGCTTATTGTAGTGCGCCAGACGCGACGCTTCGGCAGCGATACGCTCAAAGATGTCATTCACGAAACTGTTCATAATACTCATTGCCTTCGAAGAGATGCCAGTGTCCGGGTGGACTTGCTTCAACACTTTGTAA
>OZ020267.1:121230590-121365133 GCA_963971225.1 Melieria omissa
ATGTAGATAGCGTAGCTTTCCTTCCTCTTGCGCTTCTTCTTCTTGTCGTTTTTCGTAATGTTCTTTTGCGCCTTGCCGGCCTTTTTTGCCGCTTTACCACTCGTTTTAGGAGGCATTTTCACTTAAATTCACAAAACACAATTATGATGACTATGAACGCCAATATACACACTTATCTACAATTTACTGAACGAGTTTTTCATGTTACATAAAGAAGGTGAGCATTTTTTCTCTACCTGACAATCATGAGCCCAACAAAACTATAAATACACAGCAGGCAGCTGTATCGTTAACATTTGTGTATAGTGTGTGACTAGTGAAGTGAAGAAACAGAGAAAGAGAATAGGAAAATGTCTGGTCGTGGTAAAGGTGGCAAAGTTAAGGGAAAAGCAAAGTCGCGCTCGAATCGTGCTGGACTACAATTTCCAGTCGGTCGTATTCATCGTTTACTGCGCAAGGGCAATTATGCTGAACGTGTCGGTGCTGGTGCTCCCGTATATTTGGCAGCCGTAATGGAGTACTTGGCTGCTGAAGTTCTTGAGTTGGCTGGCAATGCTGCGCGTGACAACAAGAAGACGAGAATCATACCGCGCCATTTGCAATTGGCCATCCGCAATGACGAAGAATTGAACAAGTTGTTGTCCGGCGTGACAATTGCCCAAGGTGGTGTCTTGCCCAACATTCAAGCTGTACTCCTGCCCAAAAAGACTGAGAAGAAGGCTTAAACAATCGACTAATACAACAAATTACACAAACCGTCCTTTTCAGGACGACAAAATATTCGAACAAAGAGTTGAAAAATATGTTCAAACAAGAATTTATAAAAATATTTTGTCATGAAGTAAATTTTACAAAAGAAATGCTGTTGCTTGCATAGCCGAACATAGTCTCTAAGTAAACTTTTCTATTTGTCTGCATTTCGCCATATTGTATATATATATAATATATATAGGGATGGCAAGATTAATCGAATGAATAGCGTTAATCGATTATTTCTTTTCAAAAAGCGATTTAATCGAATCGAATTCTACCTTGCGATTAATCGAATCATTAATCGATTAGTTGCCGATTAATCGCGAAATTGCCTTCGAATCGTTTGAGCATTGCTGCCACACTCAAATCGGTTGAAAATCTTAAAATGCCTGCAAACTTGCCCATGTAACCCTCACGGCATTTGTTTATTTCACACCACTGATTACAAAATTAAACCACATCACTAGCTTGCAAAAATTTGGCGCGTATACTAAGGGAAAGAAGCGTTTGTGCACTTTAGGTACGTTTTTATTGGTTTTTCGCTAAATTTACTGCATTTTTTCAATCTCGACACTCGCTTCTCCACTATATTGTGAATACGGCATCACATCCTTGACAACCTGATTGCTTTCTCTTTTCGTGTGATCTCAGTTAGCAAAGTGCTTTATTGTGCGAATTATTTACAAAAAAATGTCTAAGTTTATACGACTTCTAGTTCCTTCAAAAATCGGAGTTGAATATGACTAAGTCGATTCGACGAAGATTACCAACAACGTATGTAAAATATGATTACTCTTGTAGGGTTAAGGGGGCCGATACATGTAAATAGTGTATTTTTTGAGAATTTTTTTGGGGGATAAGGAATTTGGCAATTGATTTTCTTTTGTTTTTAATCTTTTATTAACTAATTAAAGGTTCTTTTTCCATTTTTTTTTTTACCCGAAAATCCAAGATGGCGGCGGTGCGTGGGATCAAAAAACCCCCTCCAATCTGATGCGCTGCGCGATTGCGCTGCTCGTATGGGGCTGAAATGAAAAATGAAAGGAAATCAATTAAAAAACAGTTGTGGCTTCGATGTGAACCTGGTTTAGTAAAGAAATTGTGATTTTTTTGGAAACGGCAGAAAATTGAATTTTTGGGGCAGCTGTTTTGATGAATTTGCAAGCACCAACATGAGATTTTTGCAGATTTGTAAAAACAAGTAGGTTCACATCGAAGGGATGAGTCTTCCGAAGGTGTGGTTAAAATTTCATCGCGATCGGTTAAGCGGTTCTCATGCAATCGCGCAGCCCATACCGAAAAACATGGTTCCGAGATAAACGGGCTCAAAGGTTGAGTAAGCGACAGGCTTATACCTGACGCCGCCGCTTCTACCTGTGTTTTGTCTGGGAAGGGATTAGAATTTTGAAAAACGCTCTTAGCCATACATTGAAAAGGCTTTGTAGAACATATTCCCGAGAAAAACAAAATTTCCAAAAGTACTTCATTTTACATGTATCGGCCCCCTTAAAAAGCTATTCCTAGATACTTTTTGCATAGGCATTCGCCGTGCTTTCCATGCGACATCCTGCCTATTAGCTTTCAAAATTAGTTTTTCTGCAAACAAATTTAAGCCAAAATTGTAATTTTATGTATCAAAAAAATTTAAAAAAAATTCAAACAAACCCTTTATTTGATCATAAAAAAGAAAAACAAAAAATAATCGAAAATGGCGATTAATCGATTAAATTCTTGTAATAAATTGCAATTATTTTATTAGCCATGCAATTAATCATTTGATACATTAATCGATTAGTAAATTTTTTTTGCCATCCCTAAATATATATTGTGCCTATTGTAAAAGCTGTGCCATTAGGCAATCCTGCTCCTGTCAGCATACTCGCCGCGCCGCTACTCGTAAGTGTAGCAACGAGTAGCCGGCATAAGAAGGTAGTAGTAGAAGTGAAGCAATCGAGAACGGATCAAATAAAAGGCAGCGGCCATACAGCATTGTTAAATACATACATTGTTAAATAGTTCTAAGTTAGTTTAGTAGTTTCTTAATTTTAAATTGAAATTTATTTAGGGAAGCTGTACACACACATATACATTAAAATACAAAGTACAGTACTTTTCGCTTAAAGCGAACTTCGAGAGACTTTGTTTAAAACGAAAAATAATCAAAATAGTTTATAAATCTTTCTGTAAATGTGTATAGTAAAATAATTCTTAAATCTTTTTGTAAATGTATTTTGTGGTCCTGAAAAGGACCGTTTTTCATTATTAATGTCGTCAATTTATGAATTTAACCGCCGAAACCGTACAATGTACGACCCTGTCTCTTCAGAGCATACACAACATCCATCGCTGTTACAGTCTTGCGTTTGGCGTGTTCAGTGTATGTGACTGCATCACGAATAACATTCTCCAGAAAGACCTTCAACACGCCACGAGTCTCCTCATATATCAACCCAGATATACGCTTCACACCGCCACGACGAGCCAAACGTCTAATAGCCGGCTTCGTGATGCCCTGAATGTTATCGCGCAACACTTTACGATGACGTTTCGCACCACCTTTTCCCAAGCCTTTACCACCTTTGCCGCGACCAGTCATTCTTTCTTCTTTCTCTTCACTAAATTCACTTCACAAAGTACAAAACACAACTGCGAATACTACACCCATTTGCTTCAACTTATATTTATACTAAACCGAGACGACGCTTGCAATGCATATTATCTACCTGTCCTCCTCTAACATATATGAGGGTTGTTTATAATGTTGAATTAGTGAAACGCTTTCGGATATTTAACTATAAAAGTGTTGTTTGGTACGTGCATATGGATTCATTAGCGTTCTCCTAGTGCTCAGTGTTAGTGTTGGTGTGAATAGAAGAAACAAGAAGAAGAAGTAAAGTGAAAAGATGGCGCGTACAAAGCAAACTGCTCGCAAATCGACTGGTGGTAAAGCGCCACGCAAACAATTGGCAACGAAGGCTGCTCGTAAGAGTGCTCCGGCTACTGGTGGTGTGAAGAAGCCTCATCGTTATCGTCCCGGTACAGTGGCGTTACGTGAGATTCGTCGTTACCAAAAGAGTACCGAGTTGTTGATCCGTAAACTACCGTTCCAGCGTCTGGTTCGTGAGATCGCGCAGGATTTCAAAACTGACTTGCGTTTCCAGAGTTCTGCTGTAATGGCTTTGCAAGAAGCTAGTGAAGCGTATCTGGTTGGTCTTTTCGAAGACACAAACTTATGCGCTATCCATGCCAAACGAGTGACCATCATGCCCAAAGACATTCAGCTGGCCAGACGCATCCGTGGCGAACGTGCCTAAGTCAATTTTTAAACGGTCGACACTTTCAAAAATAGCAAACAAACAATCGGTCCTTTTCAGGACCACAAATTTCTATACAAAAGAGATTATTGAAAACAATTTTAACTACTTTCGATATTATTATTAAGAAAATATAGTTGTTTTTTTTTTTTAGTTTTCATGCTAACAAACATTGCAATTCACAACATAACATTTAATCAAAAAAACGTCGAAATATAAATTTTATTGCAAACATGCCAAAACATACATTGAAAGCGAATTATGCAAATTTTCTGATTCAGAAAAATAATTCATCCATTTTGTTGAGAACATTCCCAAAAACAAAAAATATGCATTTGAATAGAAATGTACTGATATGATATGGAGGTGAATAGTCGAATAAGCATTCGCCAACGACCATACCACGCTGAATACATCGGTTCTCGTCCGATCACCGAAATTAAGCAGCGTCGGGCGCGGTTAGTACTTGGATGGGGGACCGCTTGGGAACACCGCGTGTTGTTGGCATTTGCCTAAACTTTTTTTTGCTCCCTCCTCCTTATTTCTTTTCAACACATTTTCATTTAATTCACATTTCGAGTTCAGTTTTTACTGAATGGTCTTTCTTATGTATGTTTCTTCTTCTTTTTTTAGAACATTTTGCCTAAACTTTTTTTTGCTCCATCCTCCTCCTTATTTCTTTTCAACACATTTTCATTTAATTCACATTTCGAGTTCAGTTTTTACTGAATGGTCTTTCTTATGTATTTTTTTTCTTCTTATTTTCAACATTTTATCATCTACAACGATTTCATTTACGTATCAGCCCATAGCTTCATAATATGCTATATTAAGATATTGTATTACTGTTGTGAAAGATATAAGTTTTACATTTTTTAAGTCGTTTTAAGAAAATATCCCAGAACTAGAACGAAAAAAGCGTCAAATATGGTCCACGCAGTGTAGATAGAATGGGAGCACCGTATAATGCAGACATACAAAATGCAGACAAGACATATTGCAGACAAATTTTGTAAATGTAGACAGGACAAAATGCAGACAAGACAAAATACAGACAGGACAAAATGCAGACAAAACAAAATGCAGACAAAACAAAATGCAGACAAGACAAAATGACGGCAAGACAAAACGCAGACAGGACAAAATGCAGACAAGACAAAAACTAAATCCAGAAACATTAATTTTAATATCGGAATGAAACTGCGTTATTAATTTAGAACAAAAGTTAGTTTATTTATGAAGATAGTAAATTAAAATTATTAATAGTATTTACATTTTTTTTTTTAATGTATCCCAAAACTAAACTCCCATGAGGGTTATTTTTTGCAGTCCGGCCACCCAGGAAAAACTTATTGGCAAGAAAACTATGGATTTGAACAAAAAATACTGTGCACACCTGACTGTTGCTTGATGTGGTGGTGACTCCCATGAGGCTTATATTTTTAGCGCCCGGCCGAAGGCCGGCCACTTGGGAAAAACTTATTGCCAAGAAAACTATGGCTTTCGGGAAAACTGTATGCACCTCTGGGATTGCGAAAAAAAGCGCGAATTTTAAACTTTGAGCGAAATTTTAAACCTTGGGCCTCGATATCTCGAAAACGAAGCGAGATATCGAAAAATTGTATTCCTCATTTTCGACTTATTTTTGGTCAATGTATCTAAAGACACCCTCAAATGGCGGCGCCACGGAAACCGTAGTCGTGCCTTTTTTTGCATACAAAATCATGCACTGAATAAATATAGCTTCAATAATTGTTTATTGATAAAAAAAATGTGTCTGTCATTTGTCTCCATTTTTCTGTATTCTGTATTTTGTCCTGTCTGCGTTTGGTCTTGTCTGCATTACGTCTTTCTGCAATTCGTCATACACCCGATAGAATATATACAAAAACATGTACACATTGCAAAAACTCCATTTATTCAAGGGACAGCGAAATGGTCTGCAAGGAGTGTGCAAAATAAAAATGCTCAATGAATTTTCGATGTTATTATTGCTTTTGAACCTTTTTAAACTTTTTAATACGTTTCTTAGTTTTAAAAACTTGAAGTTCTTACGAAAAAATACATATGTATGTATAAATAAGCCACATTTTCACCTTTTGTATGGTTTCCGAAAAGACTTAATCATTTAAGCACATTTTTTTAAATCAATGAAATGTATTATATATAAACTTATTCTTTTCTTTTTTGTGTGCTATTATTTTTTGTTTTTAAATATGCATACATCGGTATTTAGAAACAATAAAAATACAAATACTCCATTTTATATGCCAACAAGTGAGCATAACATACATAAAATTCTTGTGGGAAGACAGTTGACGCATTTGACAAAGAAAATACTATGAAATTAATGATTTTAATAGAATATTACTTCCAGTAAATAGTTTTGAATATTTAAATTATATTGAAAATTAAATATAGATGATTTTGTATGCTAATTATAAAAATCGAACCGAGTTGAGCTAAGATATTCGATTTGCAAAACGTATACTTGGTAGACTTTCGGTAAGTTGAGAGCAATTGTAAAATATTTTTTTTAACTGTTGCATTCAATAAATGTGAATAAATTTCATTTAAATACTATGTAAATTGTTCAAAATCATATATAAATGCAACTTTAACTATTTATTGAATGTATAAGTGGTAAAATGTTAAGTTTTTTCTATGAAATTTCATAATAAATCAGGCAAAGTTTATGTTTGACTGCATTTAAAACTGTCATCATAACAAATATGAGGCAAATATATTAAAAATGCGAAAGATCAATATTTGGTAAATATTAATGGGTGATTTGTTTGAATGGAAATGGAAAAGTAATGTTTTAAAAAATTAAAATTCTATTTGAAGATGACTATTAGAAAATGTTCACAACTACTGACTGGTAAATTATTATCATATATCCCTTCTACATGAGTCTCACTTTTTCAAGGGACTTAAACTTGTGTTCTGTGAGTCACTGAATTTTATTGAATTTGAATTGTGTTGCGTAGCGTTTTGTTACGAATTGAATTGGGAAAAAGTGTAAAGTGAAAAGGAGAAATGTCGGAATCTGCTGTAATTGCTAATGCATCATCGCCGGTTGCTGCAGCGGGAGCTACGGCTGTTGCGGAGAAAAAGGTTGCTGCCAAGAAACCGGCATCGGCAAAATCAAAGAAACCCGCAGCTGCACCAACCCATCCGTCGACACAGCAAATGGTCGATGCATCGATTAAAAATTTGAAAGAGCGCGGTGGCTCTTCACTGCTGGCCATCAAGAAATATATTAGTGCAACATATAAATGCGATGCACAAAAATTGGCTCCGTTCATAAAGAGATATTTAAAGTCTTCGGTAGTCAGCGGTAAATTGATTCAAACTAAAGGCAAAGGTGCATCCGGATCGTTCAAGTTATCGGCAGCTGCAGCAAAACCGAAAAAAGTCGGCAGCAGTAAGCCAAAATCGTCATCTGTGGAAAAGGGTAAAGCAAAGAAGAAGAAGAGTGGAGCATTGGGAGCTAGCAGTGCAGCCAAGAAGAAATCTTCATCGGCGATTGGCGCCAAGAAAACGAGCAGTGACAAGGCAGCTGTAAAGGTAAAGAAAGCAGCTGTGGCTACCAAAAAGACAGCCGAAAAAAAGAAGAGTGAAAAGGCAAAAGTGAAAAGTATCAAGAAGACTGGTACAGTTAAGGCGAAACCAGCAAAGGCAAAGCCAAGCGCCACCAAACCAAAAGCACCCAAGGTTAAAACATCTGCTGCCAAGCCAAAAAAGACTGCAACAGCGGCCAAGAAGCCAGTCGCTAAAAAAACGGCTGCCAAAAAGTAAGGTGTCAGTAATGGGACATTATCTATATATTTACATATATCTGAAATGATATATAAAAAGCCCTTTTCAGGGCTACAAAATCAATATACAAAGAGAATCGGAATATTTTCAAACGCTAAATATATTTTTAATAAATTGTTTAATTGCGACGCGCGATTCCCGTCCGATCACAGCGTCGGGCGCGTTTAGTGGACCGCTTGGGAACACAATGGCGGTGGTTCTATTTGTTTTGCATATTACGATTAAGGAGCATAATAGGATATTTTTTAAAACAACATATAAAAATCTCTTTGTTTATATATTTTGTGGCCCTGAAAAGGGCCTTTTGTTCTATTAACGTAGATGTTGTAGATTGAAATTGCTTATTTGGAACTGGTGTATTTGGTGACGGCCTTAGTTCCCTCACTGACAGCGTGCTTCGCCAATTCACCGGGCAACAGCAGACGAACGGCAGTCTGAATTTCGCGACTAGTGATTGTCGAACGCTTATTGTAGTGCGCCAGACGCGACGCTTCGGCAGCGATACGCTCAAAGATGTCATTCACGAAACTGTTCATAATACTCATTGCCTTCGAAGAGATGCCAGTGTCCGGGTGGACTTGCTTCAACACTTTGTAAATGTAGATAGCGTAGCTTTCCTTCCTCTTGCGCTTCTTCTTCTTGTCGTTTTTCGTAATGTTCTTTTGCGCCTTGCCGGCCTTTTTTGCCGCTTTACCACTCGTTTTAGGAGGCATTTTCACTTAAATTCACAAAACACTCAAAACACAATTATGATGACTATGAACGCCAATATACACACTTATCTACAATTTACTGAACGAGTTTTTCATGTTACATAAAGAAGGTGAGCATTTTTTCTCTACCTGACAATCATGAGCCCAACAAAACTATAAATACACAGCAGGCAGCTGTATCGTTAACATTTGTGTATAGTGTGTGACTAGTGAAGTGAAGAAACAGAGAAAGAGAATAGGAAAATGTCTGGTCGTGGTAAAGGTGGCAAAGTTAAGGGAAAGGCAAAGTCGCGCTCGAATCGTGCTGGACTACAATTTCCAGTCGGTCGTATTCATCGTTTACTGCGCAAGGGCAATTATGCTGAGCGTGTCGGTGCTGGTGCTCCCGTATATTTGGCAGCCGTAATGGAGTACTTGGCTGCTGAAGTTCTTGAGTTGGCTGGCAATGCTGCGCGTGACAACAAGAAGACGAGAATCATACCGCGCCATTTGCAATTGGCCATCCGCAATGACGAAGAATTGAACAAGTTGTTGTCCGGCGTGACAATTGCCCAAGGTGGTGTCTTGCCCAACATTCAAGCTGTACTCCTGCCCAAAAAGACTGAGAAGAAGGCTTAAACAATCGACTAATACAACAAATTACACAAACCGTCCTTTTCAGGACGACAAAATATTCGAACAAAGAGTTGAAAAATATGTTCAAACAAGAATTTATAAAAATATTTTGTCATGAAGTAAATTTTACAAAAGAAATGCTGTTGCTTGCATAGCCGAACATAGTCTCTAAGTAAACTTTTCTATTTGTCTGCATTTCGCCATATTGTATATATATATAATATATATTGTGCCTATTGTAAAAGCTGTGCCATTAGGCAATCCTGCTCCTGTCAGCATACTCGCCGCGCCGCTACTCGTAAGTGTAGCAACGAGTAGCCGGCATAAGAAGGTAGTAGTAGAAGTGAAGCAATCGAGAACGGATCAAATAAAAGGCAGCGGCCATACAGCATTGTTAAATACATACATTGTTAAATAGTTCTAAGTTAGTTTAGTAGTTTCTTAATTTTAAATTGAAATTTATTTAGGGAAGCTGTACACACACATATACATTAAAATACAAAGTACAGTACTTTTCGCTTAAAGCGAACTTCGAGAGACTTTGTTTAAAACGAAAAATAATCAAAATAGTTTATAAATCTTTCTGTAAATGTGTATAGTAAAATAATTCTTAAATCTTTTTGTAAATGTATTTTGTGGTCCTGAAAAGGACCGTTTTTCATTATTAATGTCGTCAATTTATGAATTTAACCGCCGAAACCGTACAATGTACGACCCTGTCTCTTCAGAGCATACACAACATCCATCGCTGTTACAGTCTTGCGTTTGGCGTGTTCAGTGTATGTGACTGCATCACGAATAACATTCTCCAGAAAGACCTTCAACACGCCACGAGTCTCCTCATATATCAACCCAGATATACGCTTCACACCGCCACGACGAGCCAAACGTCTAATAGCCGGCTTCGTGATGCCCTGAATGTTATCGCGCAACACTTTACGATGACGTTTCGCACCACCTTTTCCCAAGCCTTTACCACCTTTGCCGCGACCAGTCATTCTTTCTTCTTTCTCTTCACTAAATTCACTTCACAAAGTACAAAACACAACTGCGAATACTACACCCATTTGCTTCAACTTATATTTATACTAAACCGAGACGACGCTTGCAATGCATATTATCTACCTGTCCTCCTCTAACATATATGAGGGTTGTTTATAATGTTGAATTAGTGAAACGCTTTCGGATATTTAACTATAAAAGTGTTGTTTGGTACGTGCATATGGATTCATTAGCGTTCTCCTAGTGCTCAGTGTTAGTGTTGGTGTGAATAGAAGAAACAAGAAGAAGAAGTAAAGTGAAAAGATGGCGCGTACAAAGCAAACTGCTCGCAAATCGACTGGTGGTAAAGCGCCACGCAAACAATTGGCAACGAAGGCTGCTCGTAAGAGTGCTCCGGCTACTGGTGGTGTGAAGAAGCCTCATCGTTATCGTCCCGGTACAGTGGCGTTACGTGAGATTCGTCGTTACCAAAAGAGTACCGAGTTGTTGATCCGTAAACTACCGTTCCAGCGTCTGGTTCGTGAGATCGCGCAGGATTTCAAAACTGACTTGCGTTTCCAGAGTTCTGCTGTAATGGCTTTGCAAGAAGCTAGTGAAGCGTATCTGGTTGGTCTTTTCGAAGACACAAACTTATGCGCTATCCATGCCAAACGAGTGACCATCATGCCCAAAGACATTCAGCTGGCCAGACGCATCCGTGGCGAACGTGCCTAAGTCAATTTTTAAACGGTCGACACTTTCAAAAATAGCAAACAAACAATCGGTCCTTTTCAGGACCACAAATTTCTATACAAAAGAGATTATTGAAAACAATTTTAACTACTTTCGATATTATTATTAAGAAAATATAGTTGTTTTTTTTTTTTAGTTTTCATGCTAACAAACATTGCAATTCACAACATAACATTTAATCAAAAAAACGTCGAAATATAAATTTTATTGCAAACATGCCAAAACATACATTGAAAGCGAATTATGCAAATTTTCTGATTCAGAAAAATAATTCATCCATTTTGTTGAGAACATTCCCAAAAACAAAAAATATGCATTTGAATAGAAATGTACTGATATGATATGGAGGTGAATAGTCGAATAAGCATTCGCCAACGACCATACCACGCTGAATACATCGGTTCTCGTCCGATCACCGAAATTAAGCAGCGTCGGGCGCGGTTAGTACTTGGATGGGGGACCGCTTGGGAACACCGCGTGTTGTTGGCATTTGCCTAAACTTTTTTTTGCTCCCTCCTCCTTATTTCTTTTCAACACATTTTCATTTAATTCACATTTCGAGTTCAGTTTTTACTGAATGGTCTTTCTTATGTATGTTTCTTCTTCTTTTTTTAGAACATTTTGCCTAAACTTTTTTTTGCTCCATCCTCCTCCTTATTTCTTTTCAACACATTTTCATTTAATTCACATTTCGAGTTCAGTTTTTACTGAATGGTCTTTCTTATGTATTTTTTTTCTTCTTATTTTCAACATTTTATCATCTACAACGATTTCATTTACGTATCAGCCCATAGCTTCATAATATGCTATATTAAGATATTGTATTACTGTTGTGAAAGATATAAGTTTTACATTTTTTAAGTCGTTTTAAGAAAATATCCCAGAACTAGAACGAAAAAAGCGTCAAATATGGTCCACGCAGTGTAGATAGAATGGGAGCACCGTATAATGCAGACATACAAAATGCAGACAAGACATATTGCAGACAAATTTTGTAAATGTAGACAGGACAAAATGCAGACAAGACAAAATACAGACAGGACAAAATGCAGACAAAACAAAATGCAGACAAAACAAAATGCAGACAAGACAAAATGACGGCAAGACAAAACGCAGACAGGACAAAATGCAGACAAGACAAAAACTAAATCCAGAAACATTAATTTTAATATCGGAATGAAACTGCGTTATTAATTTAGAACAAAAGTTAGTTTATTTATGAAGATAGTAAATTAAAATTATTAATAGTATTTACATTTTTTTTTTTAATGTATCCCAAAACTAAACTCCCATGAGGGTTATTTTTTGCAGTCCGGCCACCCAGGAAAAACTTATTGGCAAGAAAACTATGGATTTGAACAAAAAATACTGTGCACACCTGACTGTTGCTTGATGTGGTGGTGACTCCCATGAGGCTTATATTTTTAGCGCCCGGCCGAAGGCCGGCCACTTGGGAAAAACTTATTGCCAAGAAAACTATGGCTTTCGGGAAAACTGTATGCACCTCTGGGATTGCGAAAAAAAGCGCGAATTTTAAACTTTGAGCGAAATTTTAAACCTTGGGCCTCGATATCTCGAAAACGAAGCGAGATATCGAAAAATTGTATTCCTCATTTTCGACTTATTTTTGGTCAATGTATCTAAAGACACCCTCAAATGGCGGCGCCACGGAAACCGTAGTCGTGCCTTTTTTTGCATACAAAATCATGCACTGAATAAATATAGCTTCAATAATTGTTTATTGATAAAAAAAATGTGTCTGTCATTTGTCTCCATTTTTCTGTATTCTGTATTTTGTCCTGTCTGCGTTTGGTCTTGTCTGCATTACGTCTTTCTGCAATTCGTCATACACCCGATAGAATATATACAAAAACATGTACACATTGCAAAAACTCCATTTATTCAAGGGACAGCGAAATGGTCTGCAAGGAGTGTGCAAAATAAAAATGCTCAATGAATCTTCGATGTTATTATTGCTTTTGAACCTTTTTAAACTTTTTAATACGTTTCTTAGTTTTAAAAACTTGAAGTTCTTACGAAAAAATACATATGTATGTATAAATAAGCCACATTTTCACCTTTTGTATGGTTTCCGAAAAGACTTAATAATTTAAGCACATTTTTTTAAATCAATGAAATGTATTATATATAAACTTATTCTTTTCTTTTTTGTGTGCTATTATTTTTTGTTTTTAAATATGCATACATCGGTATTTAGAAACAATAAAAATACAAATACTCCATTTTATATGCCAACAAGTGAGCATAACATACATAAAATTCTTGTGGGAAGACAGTTGACGCATTTGACAAAGAAAATACTATGAAATTAATGATTTTAATAGAATATTACTTCCAGTAAATAGTTTTGAATATTTAAATTATATTGAAAATTAAATATAGATGATTTTGTATGCTAATTATAAAAATCGAACCGAGTTGAGCTAAGATATTCGATTTGCAAAACGTATACTTGGTAGACTTTCGGTAAGTTGAGAGCAATTGTAAAATATTTTTTTTAACTGTTGCATTCAATAAATGTGAATAAATTTCATTTAAATACTATGTAAATTGTTCAAAATCATATATAAATGCAACTTTAACTATTTATTGAATGTATAAGTGGTAAAATGTTAAGTTTTTTCTATGAAATTTCATAATAAATCAGGCAAAGTTTATGTTTGACTGCATTTAAAACTGTCATCATAACAAATATGAGGCAAATATATTAAAAATGCGAAAGATCAATATTTGGTAAATATTAATGGGTGATTTGTTTGAATGGAAATGGAAAAGTAATGTTTTAAAAAATTAAAATTCTATTTGAAGATGACTATTAGAAAATGTTCACAACTACTGACTGGTAAATTATTATCATATATCCCTTCTACATGAGTCTCACTTTTTCAAGGGACTTAAACTTGTGTTCTGTGAGTCACTGAATTTTATTGAATTTGAATTGTGTTGCGTAGCGTTTTGTTACGAATTGAATTGGGAAAAAGTGTAAAGTGAAAAGGAGAAATGTCGGAATCTGCTGTAATTGCTAATGCATCATCGCCGGTTGCTGCAGCGGGAGCTACGGCTGTTGCGGAGAAAAAGGTTGCTGCCAAGAAACCGGCATCGGCAAAATCAAAGAAACCCGCAGCTGCACCAACCCATCCGTCGACACAGCAAATGGTCGATGCATCGATTAAAAATTTGAAAGAGCGCGGTGGCTCTTCACTGCTGGCCATCAAGAAATATATTAGTGCAACATATAAATGCGATGCACAAAAATTGGCTCCGTTCATAAAGAGATATTTAAAGTCTTCGGTAGTCAGCGGTAAATTGATTCAAACTAAAGGCAAAGGTGCATCCGGATCGTTCAAGTTATCGGCAGCTGCAGCAAAACCGAAAAAAGTCGGCAGCAGTAAGCCAAAATCGTCATCTGTGGAAAAGGGTAAAGCAAAGAAGAAGAAGAGTGGAGCATTGGGAGCTAGCAGTGCAGCCAAGAAGAAATCTTCATCGGCGATTGGCGCCAAGAAAACGAGCAGTGACAAGGCAGCTGTAAAGGTAAAGAAAGCAGCTGTGGCTACCAAAAAGACAGCCGAAAAAAAGAAGAGTGAAAAGGCAAAAGTGAAAAGTATCAAGAAGACTGGTACAGTTAAGGCGAAACCAGCAAAGGCAAAGCCAAGCGCCACCAAACCAAAAGCACCCAAGGTTAAAACATCTGCTGCCAAGCCAAAAAAGACTGCAACAGCGGCCAAGAAGCCAGTCGCTAAAAAAACGGCTGCCAAAAAGTAAGGTGTCAGTAATGGGACATTATCTATATATTTACATATATCTGAAATGATATATAAAAAGCCCTTTTCAGGGCTACAAAATCAATATACAAAGAGAATCGGAATATTTTCAAACGCTAAATATATTTTTAATAAATTGTTTAATTGCGACGCGCGATTCCCGTCCGATCACAGCGTCGGGCGCGTTTAGTGGACCGCTTGGGAACACAATGGCGGTGGTTCTATTTGTTTTGCATATTACGATTAAGGAGCATAATAGGATATTTTTTAAAACAACATATAAAAATCTCTTTGTTTATATATTTTGTGGCCCTGAAAAGGGCCTTTTGTTCTATTAACGTAGATGTTGTAGATTGAAATTGCTTATTTGGAACTGGTGTATTTGGTGACGGCCTTAGTTCCCTCACTGACAGCGTGCTTCGCCAATTCACCGGGCAACAGCAGACGAACGGCAGTCTGAATTTCGCGACTAGTGATTGTCGAACGCTTATTGTAGTGCGCCAGACGCGACGCTTCGGCAGCGATACGCTCAAAGATGTCATTCACGAAACTGTTCATAATACTCATTGCCTTCGAAGAGATGCCAGTGTCCGGGTGGACTTGCTTCAACACTTTGTAAATGTAGATAGCGTAGCTTTCCTTCCTCTTGCGCTTCTTCTTCTTGTCGTTTTTCGTAATGTTCTTTTGCGCCTTGCCGGCCTTTTTTGCCGCTTTACCACTCGTTTTAGGAGGCATTTTCACTTAAATTCACAAAACACTCAAAACACAATTATGATGACTATGAACGCCAATATACACACTTATCTACAATTTACTGAACGAGTTTTTCATGTTACATAAAGAAGGTGAGCATTTTTTCTCTACCTGACAATCATGAGCCCAACAAAACTATAAATACACAGCAGGCAGCTGTATCGTTAACATTTGTGTATAGTGTGTGACTAGTGAAGTGAAGAAACAGAGAAAGAGAATAGGAAAATGTCTGGTCGTGGTAAAGGTGGCAAAGTTAAGGGAAAGGCAAAGTCGCGCTCGAATCGTGCTGGACTACAATTTCCAGTCGGTCGTATTCATCGTTTACTGCGCAAGGGCAATTATGCTGAGCGTGTCGGTGCTGGTGCTCCCGTATATTTGGCAGCCGTAATGGAGTACTTGGCTGCTGAAGTTCTTGAGTTGGCTGGCAATGCTGCGCGTGATAACAAGAAGACGAGAATCATACCGCGCCATTTGCAATTGGCCATCCGCAATGACGAAGAATTGAACAAGTTGTTGTCCGGCGTGACAATTGCCCAAGGTGGTGTCTTGCCCAACATTCAAGCTGTACTCCTGCCCAAAAAGACTGAGAAGAAGGCTTAAACAATCGACTAATACAACAAATTACACAAACCGTCCTTTTCAGGACGACAAAATATTCGAACAAAGAGTTGAAAAATATGTTCAAACAAGAATTTATAAAAATATTTTGTCATGAAGTAAATTTTACAAAAGAAATGCTGTTGCTTGCATAGCCGAACATAGTCTCTAAGTAAACTTTTCTATTTGTCTGCATTTCGCCATATTGTATATATATATAATATATATTGTGCCTATTGTAAAAGCTGTGCCATTAGGCAATCCTGCTCCTGTCAGCATACTCGCCGCGCCGCTACTCGTAAGTGTAGCAACGAGTAGCCGGCATAAGAAGGTAGTAGTAGAAGTGAAGCAATCGAGAACGGATCAAATAAAAGGCAGCGGCCATACAGCATTGTTAAATACATACATTGTTAAATAGTTCTAAGTTAGTTTAGTAGTTTCTTAATTTTAAATTGAAATTTATTTAGGGAAGCTGTACACACACATATACATTAAAATACAAAGTACAGTACTTTTCGCTTAAAGCGAACTTCGAGAGACTTTGTTTAAAACGAAAAATAATCAAAATAGTTTATAAATCTTTCTGTAAATGTGTATAGTAAAATAAAAAGTAGTTGAAATAATTCTTAAATCTTTTTGTAAATGTATTTTGTGGTCCTGAAAAGGACCGTTTTTCATTATTAATGTCGTCAATTTATGAATTTAACCGCCGAAACCGTACAATGTACGACCCTGTCTCTTCAGAGCATACACAACATCCATCGCTGTTACAGTCTTGCGTTTGGCGTGTTCAGTGTATGTGACTGCATCACGAATAACATTCTCCAGAAAGACCTTCAACACGCCACGAGTCTCCTCATATATCAACCCAGATATACGCTTCACACCGCCACGACGAGCCAAACGTCTAATAGCCGGCTTCGTGATGCCCTGAATGTTATCGCGCAACACTTTACGATGACGTTTCGCACCACCTTTTCCCAAGCCTTTACCACCTTTGCCGCGACCAGTCATTCTTTCTTCTTTCTCTTCACTAAATTCACTTCACAAAGTACAAAACACAACTGCGAATACTACACCCATTTGCTTCAACTTATATTTATACTAAACCGAGACGACGCTTGCAATGCATATTATCTACCTGTCCTCCTCTAACATATATGAGGGTTGTTTATAATGTTGAATTAGTGAAACGCTTTCGGATATTTAACTATAAAAGTGTTGTTTGGTACGTGCATATGGATTCATTAGCGTTCTCCTAGTGCTCAGTGTTAGTGTTGGTGTGAATAGAAGAAACAAGAAGAAGAAGTAAAGTGAAAAGATGGCGCGTACAAAGCAAACTGCTCGCAAATCGACTGGTGGTAAAGCGCCACGCAAACAATTGGCAACGAAGGCTGCTCGTAAGAGTGCTCCGGCTACTGGTGGTGTGAAGAAGCCTCATCGTTATCGTCCCGGTACAGTGGCGTTACGTGAGATTCGTCGTTACCAAAAGAGTACCGAGTTGTTGATCCGTAAACTACCGTTCCAGCGTCTGGTTCGTGAGATCGCGCAGGATTTCAAAACTGACTTGCGTTTCCAGAGTTCTGCTGTAATGGCTTTGCAAGAAGCTAGTGAAGCGTATCTGGTTGGTCTTTTCGAAGACACAAACTTATGCGCTATCCATGCCAAACGAGTGACCATCATGCCCAAAGACATTCAGCTGGCCAGACGCATCCGTGGCGAACGTGCCTAAGTCAATTTTTAAACGGTCGACACTTTCAAAAATAGCAAACAAACAATCGGTCCTTTTCAGGACCACAAATTTCTATACAAAAGAGATTATTGAAAACAATTTTAACTACTTTCGATATTATTATTAAGAAAATATAGTTGTTTTTTTTTTTTAGTTTTCATGCTAACAAACATTGCAATTCACAACATAACATTTAATCAAAAAAACGTCGAAATATAAATTTTATTGCAAACATGCCAAAACATACATTGAAAGCGAATTATGCAAATTTTCTGATTCAGAAAAATAATTCATCCATTTTGTTGAGAACATTCCCAAAAACAAAAAATATGCATTTGAATAGAAATGTACTGATATGATATGGAGGTGAATAGTCGAATAAGCATTCGCCAACGACCATACCACGCTGAATACATCGGTTCTCGTCCGATCACCGAAATTAAGCAGCGTCGGGCGCGGTTAGTACTTGGATGGGGGACCGCTTGGGAACACCGCGTGTTGTTGGCATTTGCCTAAACTTTTTTTTGCTCCCTCCTCCTTATTTCTTTTCAACACATTTTCATTTAATTCACATTTCGAGTTCAGTTTTTACTGAATGGTCTTTCTTATGTATGTTTCTTCTTCTTTTTTTAGAACATTTTGCCTAAACTTTTTTTTGCTCCATCCTCCTCCTTATTTCTTTTCAACACATTTTCATTTAATTCACATTTCGAGTTCAGTTTTTACTGAATGGTCTTTCTTATGTATTTTTTTTCTTCTTATTTTCAACATTTTATCATCTACAACGATTTCATTTACGTATCAGCCCATAGCTTCATAATATGCTATATTAAGATATTGTATTACTGTTGTGAAAGATATAAGTTTTACATTTTTTAAGTCGTTTTAAGAAAATATCCCAGAACTAGAACGAAAAAAGCGTCAAATATGGTCCACGCAGTGTAGATAGAATGGGAGCACCGTATAATGCAGACATACAAAATGCAGACAAGACATATTGCAGACAAATTTTGTAAATGTAGACAGGACAAAATGCAGACAAGACAAAATACAGACAGGACAAAATGCAGACAAAACAAAATGCAGACAAAACAAAATGCAGACAAGACAAAATGACGGCAAGACAAAACGCAGACAGGACAAAATGCAGACAAGACAAAAACTAAATCCAGAAACATTAATTTTAATATCGGAATGAAACTGCGTTATTAATTTAGAACAAAAGTTAGTTTATTTATGAAGATAGTAAATTAAAATTATTAATAGTATTTACATTTTTTTTTTTAATGTATCCCAAAACTAAACTCCCATGAGGGTTATTTTTTGCAGTCCGGCCACCCAGGAAAAACTTATTGGCAAGAAAACTATGGATTTGAACAAAAAATACTGTGCACACCTGACTGTTGCTTGATGTGGTGGTGACTCCCATGAGGCTTATATTTTTAGCGCCCGGCCGAAGGCCGGCCACTTGGGAAAAACTTATTGCCAAGAAAACTATGGCTTTCGGGAAAACTGTATGCACCTCTGGGATTGCGAAAAAAAGCGCGAATTTTAAACTTTGAGCGAAATTTTAAACCTTGGGCCTCGATATCTCGAAAACGAAGCGAGATATCGAAAAATTGTATTCCTCATTTTCGACTTATTTTTGGTCAATGTATCTAAAGACACCCTCAAATGGCGGCGCCACGGAAACCGTAGTCGTGCCTTTTTTTGCATACAAAATCATGCACTGAATAAATATAGCTTCAATAATTGTTTATTGATAAAAAAAATGTGTCTGTCATTTGTCTCCATTTTTCTGTATTCTGTATTTTGTCCTGTCTGCGTTTGGTCTTGTCTGCATTACGTCTTTCTGCAATTCGTCATACACCCGATAGAATATATACAAAAACATGTACACATTGCAAAAACTCCATTTATTCAAGGGACAGCGAAATGGTCTGCAAGGAGTGTGCAAAATAAAAATGCTCAATGAATTTTCGATGTTATTATTGCTTTTGAACCTTTTTAAACTTTTTAATACGTTTCTTAGTTTTAAAAACTTGAAGTTCTTACGAAAAAATACATATGTATGTATAAATAAGCCACATTTTCACCTTTTGTATGGTTTCCGAAAAGACTTAATCATTTAAGCACATTTTTTTAAATCAATGAAATGTATTATATATAAACTTATTCTTTTCTTTTTTGTGTGCTATTATTTTTTGTTTTTAAATATGCATACATCGGTATTTAGAAACAATAAAAATACAAATACTCCATTTTATATGCCAACAAGTGAGCATAACATACATAAAATTCTTGTGGGAAGACAGTTGACGCATTTGACAAAGAAAATACTATGAAATTAATGATTTTAATAGAATATTACTTCCAGTAAATAGTTTTGAATATTTAAATTATATTGAAAATTAAATATAGATGATTTTGTATGCTAATTATAAAAATCGAACCGAGTTGAGCTAAGATATTCGATTTGCAAAACGTATACTTGGTAGACTTTCGGTAAGTTGAGAGCAATTGTAAAATATTTTTTTTAACTGTTGCATTCAATAAATGTGAATAAATTTCATTTAAATACTATGTAAATTGTTCAAAATCATATATAAATGCAACTTTAACTATTTATTGAATGTATAAGTGGTAAAATGTTAAGTTTTTTCTATGAAATTTCATAATAAATCAGGCAAAGTTTATGTTTGACTGCATTTAAAACTGTCATCATAACAAATATGAGGCAAATATATTAAAAATGCGAAAGATCAATATTTGGTAAATATTAATGGGTGATTTGTTTGAATGGAAATGGAAAAGTAATGTTTTAAAAAATTAAAATTCTATTTGAAGATGACTATTAGAAAATGTTCACAACTACTGACTGGTAAATTATTATCATATATCCCTTCTACATGAGTCTCACTTTTTCAAGGGACTTAAACTTGTGTTCTGTGAGTCACTGAATTTTATTGAATTTGAATTGTGTTGCGTAGCGTTTTGTTACGAATTGAATTGGGAAAAAGTGTAAAGTGAAAAGGAGAAATGTCGGAATCTGCTGTAATTGCTAATGCATCATCGCCGGTTGCTGCAGCGGGAGCTACGGCTGTTGCGGAGAAAAAGGTTGCTGCCAAGAAACCGGCATCGGCAAAATCAAAGAAACCCGCAGCTGCACCAACCCATCCGTCGACACAGCAAATGGTCGATGCATCGATTAAAAATTTGAAAGAGCGCGGTGGCTCTTCACTGCTGGCCATCAAGAAATATATTAGTGCAACATATAAATGCGATGCACAAAAATTGGCTCCGTTCATAAAGAGATATTTAAAGTCTTCGGTAGTCAGCGGTAAATTGATTCAAACTAAAGGCAAAGGTGCATCCGGATCGTTCAAGTTATCGGCAGCTGCAGCAAAACCGAAAAAAGTCGGCAGCAGTAAGCCAAAATCGTCATCTGTGGAAAAGGGTAAAGCAAAGAAGAAGAAGAGTGGAGCATTGGGAGCTAGCAGTGCAGCCAAGAAGAAATCTTCATCGGCGATTGGCGCCAAGAAAACGAGCAGTGACAAGGCAGCTGTAAAGGTAAAGAAAGCAGCTGTGGCTACCAAAAAGACAGCCGAAAAAAAGAAGAGTGAAAAGGCAAAAGTGAAAAGTATCAAGAAGACTGGTACAGTTAAGGCGAAACCAGCAAAGGCAAAGCCAAGCGCCACCAAACCAAAAGCACCCAAGGTTAAAACATCTGCTGCCAAGCCAAAAAAGACTGCAACAGCGGCCAAGAAGCCAGTCGCTAAAAAAACGGCTGCCAAAAAGTAAGGTGTCAGTAATGGGACATTATCTATATATTTACATATATCTGAAATGATATATAAAAAGCCCTTTTCAGGGCTACAAAATCAATATACAAAGAGAATCGGAATATTTTCAAACGCTAAATATATTTTTAATAAATTGTTTAATTGCGACGCGCGATTCCCGTCCGATCACAGCGTCGGGCGCGTTTAGTGGACCGCTTGGGAACACAATGGCGGTGGTTCTATTTGTTTTGCATATTACGATTAAGGAGCATAATAGGATATTTTTTAAAACAACATATAAAAATCTCTTTGTTTATATATTTTGTGGCCCTGAAAAGGGCCTTTTGTTCTATTAACGTAGATGTTGTAGATTGAAATTGCTTATTTGGAACTGGTGTATTTGGTGACGGCCTTAGTTCCCTCACTGACAGCGTGCTTCGCCAATTCACCGGGCAACAGCAGACGAACGGCAGTCTGAATTTCGCGACTAGTGATTGTCGAACGCTTATTGTAGTGCGCCAGACGCGACGCTTCGGCAGCGATACGCTCAAAGATGTCATTCACGAAACTGTTCATAATACTCATTGCCTTCGAAGAGATGCCAGTGTCCGGGTGGACTTGCTTCAACACTTTGTAAATGTAGATAGCGTAGCTTTCCTTCCTCTTGCGCTTCTTCTTCTTGTCGTTTTTCGTAATGTTCTTTTGCGCCTTGCCGGCCTTTTTTGCCGCTTTACCACTCGTTTTAGGAGGCATTTTCACTTAAATTCACAAAACACTCAAAACACAATTATGATGACTATGAACGCCAATATACACACTTATCTACAATTTACTGAACGAGTTTTTCATGTTACATAAAGAAGGTGAGCATTTTTTCTCTACCTGACAATCATGAGCCCAACAAAACTATAAATACACAGCAGGCAGCTGTATCGTTAACATTTGTGTATAGTGTGTGACTAGTGAAGTGAAGAAACAGAGAAAGAGAATAGGAAAATGTCTGGTCGTGGTAAAGGTGGCAAAGTTAAGGGAAAGGCAAAGTCGCGCTCGAATCGTGCTGGACTACAATTTCCAGTCGGTCGTATTCATCGTTTACTGCGCAAGGGCAATTATGCTGAGCGTGTCGGTGCTGGTGCTCCCGTATATTTGGCAGCCGTAATGGAGTACTTGGCTGCTGAAGTTCTTGAGTTGGCTGGCAATGCTGCGCGTGACAACAAGAAGACGAGAATCATACCGCGCCATTTGCAATTGGCCATCCGCAATGACGAAGAATTGAACAAGTTGTTGTCCGGCGTGACAATTGCCCAAGGTGGTGTCTTGCCCAACATTCAAGCTGTACTCCTGCCCAAAAAGACTGAGAAGAAGGCTTAAACAATCGACTAATACAACAAATTACACAAACCGTCCTTTTCAGGACGACAAAATATTCGAACAAAGAGTTGAAAAATATGTTCAAACAAGAATTTATAAAAATATTTTGTCATGAAGTAAATTTTACAAAAGAAATGCTGTTGCTTGCATAGCCGAACATAGTCTCTAAGTAAACTTTTCTATTTGTCTGCATTTCGCCATATTGTATATATATATAATATATATTGTGCCTATTGTAAAAGCTGTGCCATTAGGCAATCCTGCTCCTGTCAGCATACTCGCCGCGCCGCTACTCGTAAGTGTAGCAACGAGTAGCCGGCATAAGAAGGTAGTAGTAGAAGTGAAGCAATCGAGAACGGATCAAATAAAAGGCAGCGGCCATACAGCATTGTTAAATACATACATTGTTAAATAGTTCTAAGTTAGTTTAGTAGTTTCTTAATTTTAAATTGAAATTTATTTAGGGAAGCTGTACACACACATATACATTAAAATACAAAGTACAGTACTTTTCGCTTAAAGCGAACTTCGAGAGACTTTGTTTAAAACGAAAAATAATCAAAATAGTTTATAAATCTTTCTGTAAATGTGTATAGTAAAATAATTCTTAAATCTTTTTGTAAATGTATTTTGTGGTCCTGAAAAGGACCGTTTTTCATTATTAATGTCGTCAATTTATGAATTTAACCGCCGAAACCGTACAATGTACGACCCTGTCTCTTCAGAGCATACACAACATCCATCGCTGTTACAGTCTTGCGTTTGGCGTGTTCAGTGTATGTGACTGCATCACGAATAACATTCTCCAGAAAGACCTTCAACACGCCACGAGTCTCCTCATATATCAACCCAGATATACGCTTCACACCGCCACGACGAGCCAAACGTCTAATAGCCGGCTTCGTGATGCCCTGAATGTTATCGCGCAACACTTTACGATGACGTTTCGCACCACCTTTTCCCAAGCCTTTACCACCTTTGCCGCGACCAGTCATTCTTTCTTCTTTCTCTTCACTAAATTCACTTCACAAAGTACAAAACACAACTGCGAATACTACACCCATTTGCTTCAACTTATATTTATACTAAACCGAGACGACGCTTGCAATGCATATTATCTACCTGTCCTCCTCTAACATATATGAGGGTTGTTTATAATGTTGAATTAGTGAAACGCTTTCGGATATTTAACTATAAAAGTGTTGTTTGGTACGTGCATATGGATTCATTAGCGTTCTCCTAGTGCTCAGTGTTAGTGTTGGTGTGAATAGAAGAAACAAGAAGAAGAAGTAAAGTGAAAAGATGGCGCGTACAAAGCAAACTGCTCGCAAATCGACTGGTGGTAAAGCGCCACGCAAACAATTGGCAACGAAGGCTGCTCGTAAGAGTGCTCCGGCTACTGGTGGTGTGAAGAAGCCTCATCGTTATCGTCCCGGTACAGTGGCGTTACGTGAGATTCGTCGTTACCAAAAGAGTACCGAGTTGTTGATCCGTAAACTACCGTTCCAGCGTCTGGTTCGTGAGATCGCGCAGGATTTCAAAACTGACTTGCGTTTCCAGAGTTCTGCTGTAATGGCTTTGCAAGAAGCTAGTGAAGCGTATCTGGTTGGTCTTTTCGAAGACACAAACTTATGCGCTATCCATGCCAAACGAGTGACCATCATGCCCAAAGACATTCAGCTGGCCAGACGCATCCGTGGCGAACGTGCCTAAGTCAATTTTTAAACGGTCGACACTTTCAAAAATAGCAAACAAACAATCGGTCCTTTTCAGGACCACAAATTTCTATACAAAAGAGATTATTGAAAACAATTTTAACTACTTTCGATATTATTATTAAGAAAATATAGTTGTTTTTTTTTTTTAGTTTTCATGCTAACAAACATTGCAATTCACAACATAACATTTAATCAAAAAAACGTCGAAATATAAATTTTATTGCAAACATGCCAAAACATACATTGAAAGCGAATTATGCAAATTTTCTGATTCAGAAAAATAATTCATCCATTTTGTTGAGAACATTCCCAAAAACAAAAAATATGCATTTGAATAGAAATGTACTGATATGATATGGAGGTGAATAGTCGAATAAGCATTCGCCAACGACCATACCACGCTGAATACATCGGTTCTCGTCCGATCACCGAAATTAAGCAGCGTCGGGCGCGGTTAGTACTTGGATGGGGGACCGCTTGGGAACACCGCGTGTTGTTGGCATTTGCCTAAACTTTTTTTTGCTCCCTCCTCCTTATTTCTTTTCAACACATTTTCATTTAATTCACATTTCGAGTTCAGTTTTTACTGAATGGTCTTTCTTATGTATGTTTCTTCTTCTTTTTTTAGAACATTTTGCCTAAACTTTTTTTTGCTCCATCCTCCTCCTTATTTCTTTTCAACACATTTTCATTTAATTCACATTTCGAGTTCAGTTTTTACTGAATGGTCTTTCTTATGTATTTTTTTTCTTCTTATTTTCAACATTTTATCATCTACAACGATTTCATTTACGTATCAGCCCATAGCTTCATAATATGCTATATTAAGATATTGTATTACTGTTGTGAAAGATATAAGTTTTACATTTTTTAAGTCGTTTTAAGAAAATATCCCAGAACTAGAACGAAAAAAGCGTCAAATATGGTCCACGCAGTGTAGATAGAATGGGAGCACCGTATAATGCAGACATACAAAATGCAGACAAGACATATTGCAGACAAATTTTGTAAATGTAGACAGGACAAAATGCAGACAAGACAAAATACAGACAGGACAAAATGCAGACAAAACAAAATGCAGACAAAACAAAATGCAGACAAGACAAAATGACGGCAAGACAAAACGCAGACAGGACAAAATGCAGACAAGACAAAAACTAAATCCAGAAACATTAATTTTAATATCGGAATGAAACTGCGTTATTAATTTAGAACAAAAGTTAGTTTATTTATGAAGATAGTAAATTAAAATTATTAATAGTATTTACATTTTTTTTTTTAATGTATCCCAAAACTAAACTCCCATGAGGGTTATTTTTTGCAGTCCGGCCACCCAGGAAAAACTTATTGGCAAGAAAACTATGGATTTGAACAAAAAATACTGTGCACACCTGACTGTTGCTTGATGTGGTGGTGACTCCCATGAGGCTTATATTTTTAGCGCCCGGCCGAAGGCCGGCCACTTGGGAAAAACTTATTGCCAAGAAAACTATGGCTTTCGGGAAAACTGTATGCACCTCTGGGATTGCGAAAAAAAGCGCGAATTTTAAACTTTGAGCGAAATTTTAAACCTTGGGCCTCGATATCTCGAAAACGAAGCGAGATATCGAAAAATTGTATTCCTCATTTTCGACTTATTTTTGGTCAATGTATCTAAAGACACCCTCAAATGGCGGCGCCACGGAAACCGTAGTCGTGCCTTTTTTTGCATACAAAATCATGCACTGAATAAATATAGCTTCAATAATTGTTTATTGATAAAAAAAATGTGTCTGTCATTTGTCTCCATTTTTCTGTATTCTGTATTTTGTCCTGTCTGCGTTTGGTCTTGTCTGCATTACGTCTTTCTGCAATTCGTCATACACCCGATAGAATATATACAAAAACATGTACACATTGCAAAAACTCCATTTATTCAAGGGACAGCGAAATGGTCTGCAAGGAGTGTGCAAAATAAAAATGCTCAATGAATCTTCGATGTTATTATTGCTTTTGAACCTTTTTAAACTTTTTAATACGTTTCTTAGTTTTAAAAACTTGAAGTTCTTACGAAAAAATACATATGTATGTATAAATAAGCCACATTTTCACCTTTTGTATGGTTTCCGAAAAGACTTAATAATTTAAGCACATTTTTTTAAATCAATGAAATGTATTATATATAAACTTATTCTTTTCTTTTTTGTGTGCTATTATTTTTTGTTTTTAAATATGCATACATCGGTATTTAGAAACAATAAAAATACAAATACTCCATTTTATATGCCAACAAGTGAGCATAACATACATAAAATTCTTGTGGGAAGACAGTTGACGCATTTGACAAAGAAAATACTATGAAATTAATGATTTTAATAGAATATTACTTCCAGTAAATAGTTTTGAATATTTAAATTATATTGAAAATTAAATATAGATGATTTTGTATGCTAATTATAAAAATCGAACCGAGTTGAGCTAAGATATTCGATTTGCAAAACGTATACTTGGTAGACTTTCGGTAAGTTGAGAGCAATTGTAAAATATTTTTTTTAACTGTTGCATTCAATAAATGTGAATAAATTTCATTTAAATACTATGTAAATTGTTCAAAATCATATATAAATGCAACTTTAACTATTTATTGAATGTATAAGTGGTAAAATGTTAAGTTTTTTCTATGAAATTTCATAATAAATCAGGCAAAGTTTATGTTTGACTGCATTTAAAACTGTCATCATAACAAATATGAGGCAAATATATTAAAAATGCGAAAGATCAATATTTGGTAAATATTAATGGGTGATTTGTTTGAATGGAAATGGAAAAGTAATGTTTTAAAAAATTAAAATTCTATTTGAAGATGACTATTAGAAAATGTTCACAACTACTGACTGGTAAATTATTATCATATATCCCTTCTACATGAGTCTCACTTTTTCAAGGGACTTAAACTTGTGTTCTGTGAGTCACTGAATTTTATTGAATTTGAATTGTGTTGCGTAGCGTTTTGTTACGAATTGAATTGGGAAAAAGTGTAAAGTGAAAAGGAGAAATGTCGGAATCTGCTGTAATTGCTAATGCATCATCGCCGGTTGCTGCAGCGGGAGCTACGGCTGTTGCGGAGAAAAAGGTTGCTGCCAAGAAACCGGCATCGGCAAAATCAAAGAAACCCGCAGCTGCACCAACCCATCCGTCGACACAGCAAATGGTCGATGCATCGATTAAAAATTTGAAAGAGCGCGGTGGCTCTTCACTGCTGGCCATCAAGAAATATATTAGTGCAACATATAAATGCGATGCACAAAAATTGGCTCCGTTCATAAAGAGATATTTAAAGTCTTCGGTAGTCAGCGGTAAATTGATTCAAACTAAAGGCAAAGGTGCATCCGGATCGTTCAAGTTATCGGCAGCTGCAGCAAAACCGAAAAAAGTCGGCAGCAGTAAGCCAAAATCGTCATCGGTGGAAAAGGGTAAAGCAAAGAAGAAGAAGAGTGGAGCATTGGGAGCTAGCAGTGCAGCCAAGAAGAAATCTTCATCGGCGATTGGCGCCAAGAAAACGAGCAGTGACAAGGCAGCTGTAAAGGTAAAGAAAGCAGCTGTGGCTACCAAAAAGACAGCCGAAAAAAAGAAGAGTGAAAAGGCAAAAGTGAAAAGTATCAAGAAGACTGGTACAGTTAAGGCGAAACCAGCAAAGGCAAAGCCAAGCGCCACCAAACCAAAAGCACCCAAGGTTAAAACATCTGCTGCCAAGCCAAAAAAGACTGCAACAGCGGCCAAGAAGCCAGTCGCTAAAAAAACGGCTGCCAAAAAGTAAGGTGTCAGTAATGGGACATTATCTATATATTTACATATATCTGAAATGATATATAAAAAGCCCTTTTCAGGGCTACAAAATCAATATACAAAGAGAATCGGAATATTTTCAAACGCTAAATATATTTTTAATAAATTGTTTAATTGCGACGCGCGATTCCCGTCCGATCACAGCGTCGGGCGCGTTTAGTGGACCGCTTGGGAACACAATGGCGGTGGTTCTATTTGTTTTGCATATTACGATTAAGGAGCATAATAGGATATTTTTTAAAACAACATATAAAAATCTCTTTGTTTATATATTTTGTGGCCCTGAAAAGGGCCTTTTGTTCTATTAACGTAGATGTTGTAGATTGAAATTGCTTATTTGGAACTGGTGTATTTGGTGACGGCCTTAGTTCCCTCACTGACAGCGTGCTTCGCCAATTCACCGGGCAACAGCAGACGAACGGCAGTCTGAATTTCGCGACTAGTGATTGTCGAACGCTTATTGTAGTGCGCCAGACGCGACGCTTCGGCAGCGATACGCTCAAAGATGTCATTCACGAAACTGTTCATAATACTCATTGCCTTCGAAGAGATGCCAGTGTCCGGGTGGACTTGCTTCAACACTTTGTAAATGTAGATAGCGTAGCTTTCCTTCCTCTTGCGCTTCTTCTTCTTGTCGTTTTTCGTAATGTTCTTTTGCGCCTTGCCGGCCTTTTTTGCCGCTTTACCACTCGTTTTAGGAGGCATTTTCACTTAAATTCACAAAACACTCAAAACACAATTATGATGACTATGAACGCCAATATACACACTTATCTACAATTTACTGAACGAGTTTTTCATGTTACATAAAGAAGGTGAGCATTTTTTCTCTACCTGACAATCATGAGCCCAACAAAACTATAAATACACAGCAGGCAGCTGTATCGTTAACATTTGTGTATAGTGTGTGACTAGTGAAGTGAAGAAACAGAGAAAGAGAATAGGAAAATGTCTGGTCGTGGTAAAGGTGGCAAAGTTAAGGGAAAGGCAAAGTCGCGCTCGAATCGTGCTGGACTACAATTTCCAGTCGGTCGTATTCATCGTTTACTGCGCAAGGGCAATTATGCTGAGCGTGTCGGTGCTGGTGCTCCCGTATATTTGGCAGCCGTAATGGAGTACTTGGCTGCTGAAGTTCTTGAGTTGGCTGGCAATGCTGCGCGTGACAACAAGAAGACGAGAATCATACCGCGCCATTTGCAATTGGCCATCCGCAATGACGAAGAATTGAACAAGTTGTTGTCCGGCGTGACAATTGCCCAAGGTGGTGTCTTGCCCAACATTCAAGCTGTACTCCTGCCCAAAAAGACTGAGAAGAAGGCTTAAACAATCGACTAATACAACAAATTACACAAACCGTCCTTTTCAGGACGACAAAATATTCGAACAAAGAGTTGAAAAATATGTTCAAACAAGAATTTATAAAAATATTTTGTCATGAAGTAAATTTTACAAAAGAAATGCTGTTGCTTGCATAGCCGAACATAGTCTCTAAGTAAACTTTTCTATTTGTCTGCATTTCGCCATATTGTATATATATATAATATATATTGTGCCTATTGTAAAAGCTGTGCCATTAGGCAATCCTGCTCCTGTCAGCATACTCGCCGCGCCGCTACTCGTAAGTGTAGCAACGAGTAGCCGGCATAAGAAGGTAGTAGTAGAAGTGAAGCAATCGAGAACGGATCAAATAAAAGGCAGCGGCCATACAGCATTGTTAAATACATACATTGTTAAATAGTTCTAAGTTAGTTTAGTAGTTTCTTAATTTTAAATTGAAATTTATTTAGGGAAGCTGTACACACACATATACATTAAAATACAAAGTACAGTACTTTTCGCTTAAAGCGAACTTCGAGAGACTTTGTTTAAAACGAAAAATAATCAAAATAGTTTATAAATCTTTCTGTAAATGTGTATAGTAAAATAATTCTTAAATCTTTTTGTAAATGTATTTTGTGGTCCTGAAAAGGACCGTTTTTCATTATTAATGTCGTCAATTTATGAATTTAACCGCCGAAACCGTACAATGTACGACCCTGTCTCTTCAGAGCATACACAACATCCATCGCTGTTACAGTCTTGCGTTTGGCGTGTTCAGTGTATGTGACTGCATCACGAATAACATTCTCCAGAAAGACCTTCAACACGCCACGAGTCTCCTCATATATCAACCCAGATATACGCTTCACACCGCCACGACGAGCCAAACGTCTAATAGCCGGCTTCGTGATGCCCTGAATGTTATCGCGCAACACTTTACGATGACGTTTCGCACCACCTTTTCCCAAGCCTTTACCACCTTTGCCGCGACCAGTCATTCTTTCTTCTTTCTCTTCACTAAATTCACTTCACAAAGTACAAAACACAACTGCGAATACTACACCCATTTGCTTCAACTTATATTTATACTAAACCGAGACGACGCTTGCAATGCATATTATCTACCTGTCCTCCTCTAACATATATGAGGGTTGTTTATAATGTTGAATTAGTGAAACGCTTTCGGATATTTAACTATAAAAGTGTTGTTTGGTACGTGCATATGGATTCATTAGCGTTCTCCTAGTGCTCAGTGTTAGTGTTGGTGTGAATAGAAGAAACAAGAAGAAGAAGTAAAGTGAAAAGATGGCGCGTACAAAGCAAACTGCTCGCAAATCGACTGGTGGTAAAGCGCCACGCAAACAATTGGCAACGAAGGCTGCTCGTAAGAGTGCTCCGGCTACTGGTGGTGTGAAGAAGCCTCATCGTTATCGTCCCGGTACAGTGGCGTTACGTGAGATTCGTCGTTACCAAAAGAGTACCGAGTTGTTGATCCGTAAACTACCGTTCCAGCGTCTGGTTCGTGAGATCGCGCAGGATTTCAAAACTGACTTGCGTTTCCAGAGTTCTGCTGTAATGGCTTTGCAAGAAGCTAGTGAAGCGTATCTGGTTGGTCTTTTCGAAGACACAAACTTATGCGCTATCCATGCCAAACGAGTGACCATCATGCCCAAAGACATTCAGCTGGCCAGACGCATCCGTGGCGAACGTGCCTAAGTCAATTTTTAAACGGTCGACACTTTCAAAAATAGCAAACAAACAATCGGTCCTTTTCAGGACCACAAATTTCTATACAAAAGAGATTATTGAAAACAATTTTAACTACTTTCGATATTATTATTAAGAAAATATAGTTGTTTTTTTTTTTTAGTTTTCATGCTAACAAACATTGCAATTCACAACATAACATTTAATCAAAAAAACGTCGAAATATAAATTTTATTGCAAACATGCCAAAACATACATTGAAAGCGAATTATGCAAATTTTCTGATTCAGAAAAATAATTCATCCATTTTGTTGAGAACATTCCCAAAAACAAAAAATATGCATTTGAATAGAAATGTACTGATATGATATGGAGGTGAATAGTCGAATAAGCATTCGCCAACGACCATACCACGCTGAATACATCGGTTCTCGTCCGATCACCGAAATTAAGCAGCGTCGGGCGCGGTTAGTACTTGGATGGGGGACCGCTTGGGAACACCGCGTGTTGTTGGCATTTGCCTAAACTTTTTTTTGCTCCCTCCTCCTTATTTCTTTTCAACACATTTTCATTTAATTCACATTTCGAGTTCAGTTTTTACTGAATGGTCTTTCTTATGTATGTTTCTTCTTCTTTTTTTAGAACATTTTGCCTAAACTTTTTTTTGCTCCATCCTCCTCCTTATTTCTTTTCAACACATTTTCATTTAATTCACATTTCGAGTTCAGTTTTTACTGAATGGTCTTTCTTATGTATTTTTTTTCTTCTTATTTTCAACATTTTATCATCTACAACGATTTCATTTACGTATCAGCCCATAGCTTCATAATATGCTATATTAAGATATTGTATTACTGTTGTGAAAGATATAAGTTTTACATTTTTTAAGTCGTTTTAAGAAAATATCCCAGAACTAGAACGAAAAAAGCGTCAAATATGGTCCACGCAGTGTAGATAGAATGGGAGCACCGTATAATGCAGACATACAAAATGCAGACAAGACATATTGCAGACAAATTTTGTAAATGTAGACAGGACAAAATGCAGACAAGACAAAATACAGACAGGACAAAATGCAGACAAAACAAAATGCAGACAAAACAAAATGCAGACAAGACAAAATGACGGCAAGACAAAACGCAGACAGGACAAAATGCAGACAAGACAAAAACTAAATCCAGAAACATTAATTTTAATATCGGAATGAAACTGCGTTATTAATTTAGAACAAAAGTTAGTTTATTTATGAAGATAGTAAATTAAAATTATTAATAGTATTTACATTTTTTTTTTTAATGTATCCCAAAACTAAACTCCCATGAGGGTTATTTTTTGCAGTCCGGCCACCCAGGAAAAACTTATTGGCAAGAAAACTATGGATTTGAACAAAAAATACTGTGCACACCTGACTGTTGCTTGATGTGGTGGTGACTCCCATGAGGCTTATATTTTTAGCGCCCGGCCGAAGGCCGGCCACTTGGGAAAAACTTATTGCCAAGAAAACTATGGCTTTCGGGAAAACTGTATGCACCTCTGGGATTGCGAAAAAAAGCGCGAATTTTAAACTTTGAGCGAAATTTTAAACCTTGGGCCTCGATATCTCGAAAACGAAGCGAGATATCGAAAAATTGTATTCCTCATTTTCGACTTATTTTTGGTCAATGTATCTAAAGACACCCTCAAATGGCGGCGCCACGGAAACCGTAGTCGTGCCTTTTTTTGCATACAAAATCATGCACTGAATAAATATAGCTTCAATAATTGTTTATTGATAAAAAAAATGTGTCTGTCATTTGTCTCCATTTTTCTGTATTCTGTATTTTGTCCTGTCTGCGTTTGGTCTTGTCTGCATTACGTCTTTCTGCAATTCGTCATACACCCGATAGAATATATACAAAAACATGTACACATTGCAAAAACTCCATTTATTCAAGGGACAGCGAAATGGTCTGCAAGGAGTGTGCAAAATAAAAATGCTCAATGAATCTTCGATGTTATTATTGCTTTTGAACCTTTTTAAACTTTTTAATACGTTTCTTAGTTTTAAAAACTTGAAGTTCTTACGAAAAAATACATATGTATGTATAAATAAGCCACATTTTCACCTTTTGTATGGTTTCCGAAAAGACTTAATAATTTAAGCACATTTTTTTAAATCAATGAAATGTATTATATATAAACTTATTCTTTTCTTTTTTGTGTGCTATTATTTTTTGTTTTTAAATATGCATACATCGGTATTTAGAAACAATAAAAATACAAATACTCCATTTTATATGCCAACAAGTGAGCATAACATACATAAAATTCTTGTGGGAAGACAGTTGACGCATTTGACAAAGAAAATACTATGAAATTAATGATTTTAATAGAATATTACTTCCAGTAAATAGTTTTGAATATTTAAATTATATTGAAAATTAAATATAGATGATTTTGTATGCTAATTATAAAAATCGAACCGAGTTGAGCTAAGATATTCGATTTGCAAAACGTATACTTGGTAGACTTTCGGTAAGTTGAGAGCAATTGTAAAATATTTTTTTTAACTGTTGCATTCAATAAATGTGAATAAATTTCATTTAAATACTATGTAAATTGTTCAAAATCATATATAAATGCAACTTTAACTATTTATTGAATGTATAAGTGGTAAAATGTTAAGTTTTTTCTATGAAATTTCATAATAAATCAGGCAAAGTTTATGTTTGACTGCATTTAAAACTGTCATCATAACAAATATGAGGCAAATATATTAAAAATGCGAAAGATCAATATTTGGTAAATATTAATGGGTGATTTGTTTGAATGGAAATGGAAAAGTAATGTTTTAAAAAATTAAAATTCTATTTGAAGATGACTATTAGAAAATGTTCACAACTACTGACTGGTAAATTATTATCATATATCCCTTCTACATGAGTCTCACTTTTTCAAGGGACTTAAACTTGTGTTCTGTGAGTCACTGAATTTTATTGAATTTGAATTGTGTTGCGTAGCGTTTTGTTACGAATTGAATTGGGAAAAAGTGTAAAGTGAAAAGGAGAAATGTCGGAATCTGCTGTAATTGCTAATGCATCATCGCCGGTTGCTGCAGCGGGAGCTACGGCTGTTGCGGAGAAAAAGGTTGCTGCCAAGAAACCGGCATCGGCAAAATCAAAGAAACCCGCAGCTGCACCAACCCATCCGTCGACACAGCAAATGGTCGATGCATCGATTAAAAATTTGAAAGAGCGCGGTGGCTCTTCACTGCTGGCCATCAAGAAATATATTAGTGCAACATATAAATGCGATGCACAAAAATTGGCTCCGTTCATAAAGAGATATTTAAAGTCTTCGGTAGTCAGCGGTAAATTGATTCAAACTAAAGGCAAAGGTGCATCCGGATCGTTCAAGTTATCGGCAGCTGCAGCAAAACCGAAAAAAGTCGGCAGCAGTAAGCCAAAATCGTCATCGGTGGAAAAGGGTAAAGCAAAGAAGAAGAAGAGTGGAGCATTGGGAGCTAGCAGTGCAGCCAAGAAGAAATCTTCATCGGCGATTGGCGCCAAGAAAACGAGCAGTGACAAGGCAGCTGTAAAGGTAAAGAAAGCAGCTGTGGCTACCAAAAAGACAGCCGAAAAAAAGAAGAGTGAAAAGGCAAAAGTGAAAAGTATCAAGAAGACTGGTACAGTTAAGGCGAAACCAGCAAAGGCAAAGCCAAGCGCCACCAAACCAAAAGCACCCAAGGTTAAAACATCTGCTGCCAAGCCAAAAAAGACTGCAACAGCGGCCAAGAAGCCAGTCGCTAAAAAAACGGCTGCCAAAAAGTAAGGTGTCAGTAATGGGACATTATCTATATATTTACATATATCTGAAATGATATATAAAAAGCCCTTTTCAGGGCTACAAAATCAATATACAAAGAGAATCGGAATATTTTCAAACGCTAAATATATTTTTAATAAATTGTTTAATTGCGACGCGCGATTCCCGTCCGATCACAGCGTCGGGCGCGTTTAGTGGACCGCTTGGGAACACAATGGCGGTGGTTCTATTTGTTTTGCATATTACGATTAAGGAGCATAATAGGATATTTTTTAAAACAACATATAAAAATCTCTTTGTTTATATATTTTGTGGCCCTGAAAAGGGCCTTTTGTTCTATTAACGTAGATGTTGTAGATTGAAATTGCTTATTTGGAACTGGTGTATTTGGTGACGGCCTTAGTTCCCTCACTGACAGCGTGCTTCGCCAATTCACCGGGCAACAGCAGACGAACGGCAGTCTGAATTTCGCGACTAGTGATTGTCGAACGCTTATTGTAGTGCGCCAGACGCGACGCTTCGGCAGCGATACGCTCAAAGATGTCATTCACGAAACTGTTCATAATACTCATTGCCTTCGAAGAGATGCCAGTGTCCGGGTGGACTTGCTTCAACACTTTGTAAATGTAGATAGCGTAGCTTTCCTTCCTCTTGCGCTTCTTCTTCTTGTCGTTTTTCGTAATGTTCTTTTGCGCCTTGCCGGCCTTTTTTGCCGCTTTACCACTCGTTTTAGGAGGCATTTTCACTTAAATTCACAAAACACTCAAAACACAATTATGATGACTATGAACGCCAATATACACACTTATCTACAATTTACTGAACGAGTTTTTCATGTTACATAAAGAAGGTGAGCATTTTTTCTCTACCTGACAATCATGAGCCCAACAAAACTATAAATACACAGCAGGCAGCTGTATCGTTAACATTTGTGTATAGTGTGTGACTAGTGAAGTGAAGAAACAGAGAAAGAGAATAGGAAAATGTCTGGTCGTGGTAAAGGTGGCAAAGTTAAGGGAAAGGCAAAGTCGCGCTCGAATCGTGCTGGACTACAATTTCCAGTCGGTCGTATTCATCGTTTACTGCGCAAGGGCAATTATGCTGAGCGTGTCGGTGCTGGTGCTCCCGTATATTTGGCAGCCGTAATGGAGTACTTGGCTGCTGAAGTTCTTGAGTTGGCTGGCAATGCTGCGCGTGACAACAAGAAGACGAGAATCATACCGCGCCATTTGCAATTGGCCATCCGCAATGACGAAGAATTGAACAAGTTGTTGTCCGGCGTGACAATTGCCCAAGGTGGTGTCTTGCCCAACATTCAAGCTGTACTCCTGCCCAAAAAGACTGAGAAGAAGGCTTAAACAATCGACTAATACAACAAATTACACAAACCGTCCTTTTCAGGACGACAAAATATTCGAACAAAGAGTTGAAAAATATGTTCAAACAAGAATTTATAAAAATATTTTGTCATGAAGTAAATTTTACAAAAGAAATGCTGTTGCTTGCATAGCCGAACATAGTCTCTAAGTAAACTTTTCTATTTGTCTGCATTTCGCCATATTGTATATATATATAATATATATTGTGCCTATTGTAAAAGCTGTGCCATTAGGCAATCCTGCTCCTGTCAGCATACTCGCCGCGCCGCTACTCGTAAGTGTAGCAACGAGTAGCCGGCATAAGAAGGTAGTAGTAGAAGTGAAGCAATCGAGAACGGATCAAATAAAAGGCAGCGGCCATACAGCATTGTTAAATACATACATTGTTAAATAGTTCTAAGTTAGTTTAGTAGTTTCTTAATTTTAAATTGAAATTTATTTAGGGAAGCTGTACACACACATATACATTAAAATACAAAGTACAGTACTTTTCGCTTAAAGCGAACTTCGAGAGACTTTGTTTAAAACGAAAAATAATCAAAATAGTTTATAAATCTTTCTGTAAATGTGTATAGTAAAATAATTCTTAAATCTTTTTGTAAATGTATTTTGTGGTCCTGAAAAGGACCGTTTTTCATTATTAATGTCGTCAATTTATGAATTTAACCGCCGAAACCGTACAATGTACGACCCTGTCTCTTCAGAGCATACACAACATCCATCGCTGTTACAGTCTTGCGTTTGGCGTGTTCAGTGTATGTGACTGCATCACGAATAACATTCTCCAGAAAGACCTTCAACACGCCACGAGTCTCCTCATATATCAACCCAGATATACGCTTCACACCGCCACGACGAGCCAAACGTCTAATAGCCGGCTTCGTGATGCCCTGAATGTTATCGCGCAACACTTTACGATGACGTTTCGCACCACCTTTTCCCAAGCCTTTACCACCTTTGCCGCGACCAGTCATTCTTTCTTCTTTCTCTTCACTAAATTCACTTCACAAAGTACAAAACACAACTGCGAATACTACACCCATTTGCTTCAACTTATATTTATACTAAACCGAGACGACGCTTGCAATGCATATTATCTACCTGTCCTCCTCTAACATATATGAGGGTTGTTTATAATGTTGAATTAGTGAAACGCTTTCGGATATTTAACTATAAAAGTGTTGTTTGGTACGTGCATATGGATTCATTAGCGTTCTCCTAGTGCTCAGTGTTAGTGTTGGTGTGAATAGAAGAAACAAGAAGAAGAAGTAAAGTGAAAAGATGGCGCGTACAAAGCAAACTGCTCGCAAATCGACTGGTGGTAAAGCGCCACGCAAACAATTGGCAACGAAGGCTGCTCGTAAGAGTGCTCCGGCTACTGGTGGTGTGAAGAAGCCTCATCGTTATCGTCCCGGTACAGTGGCGTTACGTGAGATTCGTCGTTACCAAAAGAGTACCGAGTTGTTGATCCGTAAACTACCGTTCCAGCGTCTGGTTCGTGAGATCGCGCAGGATTTCAAAACTGACTTGCGTTTCCAGAGTTCTGCTGTAATGGCTTTGCAAGAAGCTAGTGAAGCGTATCTGGTTGGTCTTTTCGAAGACACAAACTTATGCGCTATCCATGCCAAACGAGTGACCATCATGCCCAAAGACATTCAGCTGGCCAGACGCATCCGTGGCGAACGTGCCTAAGTCAATTTTTAAACGGTCGACACTTTCAAAAATAGCAAACAAACAATCGGTCCTTTTCAGGACCACAAATTTCTATACAAAAGAGATTATTGAAAACAATTTTAACTACTTTCGATATTATTATTAAGAAAATATAGTTGTTTTTTTTTTTTAGTTTTCATGCTAACAAACATTGCAATTCACAACATAACATTTAATCAAAAAAACGTCGAAATATAAATTTTATTGCAAACATGCCAAAACATACATTGAAAGCGAATTATGCAAATTTTCTGATTCAGAAAAATAATTCATCCATTTTGTTGAGAACATTCCCAAAAACAAAAAATATGCATTTGAATAGAAATGTACTGATATGATATGGAGGTGAATAGTCGAATAAGCATTCGCCAACGACCATACCACGCTGAATACATCGGTTCTCGTCCGATCACCGAAATTAAGCAGCGTCGGGCGCGGTTAGTACTTGGATGGGGGACCGCTTGGGAACACCGCGTGTTGTTGGCATTTGCCTAAACTTTTTTTTGCTCCCTCCTCCTTATTTCTTTTCAACACATTTTCATTTAATTCACATTTCGAGTTCAGTTTTTACTGAATGGTCTTTCTTATGTATGTTTCTTCTTCTTTTTTTAGAACATTTTGCCTAAACTTTTTTTTGCTCCATCCTCCTCCTTATTTCTTTTCAACACATTTTCATTTAATTCACATTTCGAGTTCAGTTTTTACTGAATGGTCTTTCTTATGTATTTTTTTTCTTCTTATTTTCAACATTTTATCATCTACAACGATTTCATTTACGTATCAGCCCATAGCTTCATAATATGCTATATTAAGATATTGTATTACTGTTGTGAAAGATATAAGTTTTACATTTTTTAAGTCGTTTTAAGAAAATATCCCAGAACTAGAACGAAAAAAGCGTCAAATATGGTCCACGCAGTGTAGATAGAATGGGAGCACCGTATAATGCAGACATACAAAATGCAGACAAGACATATTGCAGACAAATTTTGTAAATGTAGACAGGACAAAATGCAGACAAGACAAAATACAGACAGGACAAAATGCAGACAAAACAAAATGCAGACAAAACAAAATGCAGACAAGACAAAATGACGGCAAGACAAAACGCAGACAGGACAAAATGCAGACAAGACAAAAACTAAATCCAGAAACATTAATTTTAATATCGGAATGAAACTGCGTTATTAATTTAGAACAAAAGTTAGTTTATTTATGAAGATAGTAAATTAAAATTATTAATAGTATTTACATTTTTTTTTTTAATGTATCCCAAAACTAAACTCCCATGAGGGTTATTTTTTGCAGTCCGGCCACCCAGGAAAAACTTATTGGCAAGAAAACTATGGATTTGAACAAAAAATACTGTGCACACCTGACTGTTGCTTGATGTGGTGGTGACTCCCATGAGGCTTATATTTTTAGCGCCCGGCCGAAGGCCGGCCACTTGGGAAAAACTTATTGCCAAGAAAACTATGGCTTTCGGGAAAACTGTATGCACCTCTGGGATTGCGAAAAAAAGCGCGAATTTTAAACTTTGAGCGAAATTTTAAACCTTGGGCCTCGATATCTCGAAAACGAAGCGAGATATCGAAAAATTGTATTCCTCATTTTCGACTTATTTTTGGTCAATGTATCTAAAGACACCCTCAAATGGCGGCGCCACGGAAACCGTAGTCGTGCCTTTTTTTGCATACAAAATCATGCACTGAATAAATATAGCTTCAATAATTGTTTATTGATAAAAAAAATGTGTCTGTCATTTGTCTCCATTTTTCTGTATTCTGTATTTTGTCCTGTCTGCGTTTGGTCTTGTCTGCATTACGTCTTTCTGCAATTCGTCATACACCCGATAGAATATATACAAAAACATGTACACATTGCAAAAACTCCATTTATTCAAGGGACAGCGAAATGGTCTGCAAGGAGTGTGCAAAATAAAAATGCTCAATGAATTTTCGATGTTATTATTGCTTTTGAACCTTTTTAAACTTTTTAATACGTTTCTTAGTTTTAAAAACTTGAAGTTCTTACGAAAAAATACATATGTATGTATAAATAAGCCACATTTTCACCTTTTGTATGGTTTCCGAAAAGACTTAATCATTTAAGCACATTTTTTTAAATCAATGAAATGTATTATATATAAACTTATTCTTTTCTTTTTTGTGTGCTATTATTTTTTGTTTTTAAATATGCATACATCGGTATTTAGAAACAATAAAAATACAAATACTCCATTTTATATGCCAACAAGTGAGCATAACATACATAAAATTCTTGTGGGAAGACAGTTGACGCATTTGACAAAGAAAATACTATGAAATTAATGATTTTAATAGAATATTACTTCCAGTAAATAGTTTTGAATATTTAAATTATATTGAAAATTAAATATAGATGATTTTGTATGCTAATTATAAAAATCGAACCGAGTTGAGCTAAGATATTCGATTTGCAAAACGTATACTTGGTAGACTTTCGGTAAGTTGAGAGCAATTGTAAAATATTTTTTTTAACTGTTGCATTCAATAAATGTGAATAAATTTCATTTAAATACTATGTAAATTGTTCAAAATCATATATAAATGCAACTTTAACTATTTATTGAATGTATAAGTGGTAAAATGTTAAGTTTTTTCTATGAAATTTCATAATAAATCAGGCAAAGTTTATGTTTGACTGCATTTAAAACTGTCATCATAACAAATATGAGGCAAATATATTAAAAATGCGAAAGATCAATATTTGGTAAATATTAATGGGTGATTTGTTTGAATGGAAATGGAAAAGTAATGTTTTAAAAAATTAAAATTCTATTTGAAGATGACTATTAGAAAATGTTCACAACTACTGACTGGTAAATTATTATCATATATCCCTTCTACATGAGTCTCACTTTTTCAAGGGACTTAAACTTGTGTTCTGTGAGTCACTGAATTTTATTGAATTTGAATTGTGTTGCGTAGCGTTTTGTTACGAATTGAATTGGGAAAAAGTGTAAAGTGAAAAGGAGAAATGTCGGAATCTGCTGTAATTGCTAATGCATCATCGCCGGTTGCTGCAGCGGGAGCTACGGCTGTTGCGGAGAAAAAGGTTGCTGCCAAGAAACCGGCATCGGCAAAATCAAAGAAACCCGCAGCTGCACCAACCCATCCGTCGACACAGCAAATGGTCGATGCATCGATTAAAAATTTGAAAGAGCGCGGTGGCTCTTCACTGCTGGCCATCAAGAAATATATTAGTGCAACATATAAATGCGATGCACAAAAATTGGCTCCGTTCATAAAGAGATATTTAAAGTCTTCGGTAGTCAGCGGTAAATTGATTCAAACTAAAGGCAAAGGTGCATCCGGATCGTTCAAGTTATCGGCAGCTGCAGCAAAACCGAAAAAAGTCGGCAGCAGTAAGCCAAAATCGTCATCTGTGGAAAAGGGTAAAGCAAAGAAGAAGAAGAGTGGAGCATTGGGAGCTAGCAGTGCAGCCAAGAAGAAATCTTCATCGGCGATTGGCGCCAAGAAAACGAGCAGTGACAAGGCAGCTGTAAAGGTAAAGAAAGCAGCTGTGGCTACCAAAAAGACAGCCGAAAAAAAGAAGAGTGGAAAGGCAAAAGTGAAAAGTATCAAGAAGACTGGTACAGTTAAGGCGAAACCAGCAAAGGCAAAGCCAAGCGCCACCAAACCAAAAGCACCCAAGGTTAAAACATCTGCTGCCAAGCCAAAAAAGACTGCAACAGCGGCCAAGAAGCCAGTCGCTAAAAAAACGGCTGCCAAAAAGTAAGGTGTCAGTAATGGGACATTATCTATATATTTACATATATCTGAAATGATATATAAAAAGCCCTTTTCAGGGCTACAAAATCAATATACAAAGAGAATCGGAATATTTTCAAACGCTAAATATATTTTTAATAAATTGTTTAATTGCGACGCGCGATTCCCGTCCGATCACAGCGTCGGGCGCGTTTAGTGGACCGCTTGGGAACACAATGGCGGTGGTTCTATTTGTTTTGCATATTACGATTAAGGAGCATAATAGGATATTTTTTAAAACAACATATAAAAATCTCTTTGTTTATATATTTTGTGGCCCTGAAAAGGGCCTTTTGTTCTATTAACGTAGATGTTGTAGATTGAAATTGCTTATTTGGAACTGGTGTATTTGGTGACGGCCTTAGTTCCCTCACTGACAGCGTGCTTCGCCAATTCACCGGGCAACAGCAGACGAACGGCAGTCTGAATTTCGCGACTAGTGATTGTCGAACGCTTATTGTAGTGCGCCAGACGCGACGCTTCGGCAGCGATACGCTCAAAGATGTCATTCACGAAACTGTTCATAATACTCATTGCCTTCGAAGAGATGCCAGTGTCCGGGTGGACTTGCTTCAACACTTTGTAAATGTAGATAGCGTAGCTTTCCTTCCTCTTGCGCTTCTTCTTCTTGTCGTTTTTCGTAATGTTCTTTTGCGCCTTGCCGGCCTTTTTTGCCGCTTTACCACTCGTTTTAGGAGGCATTTTCACTTAAATTCACAAAACACTCAAAACACAATTATGATGACTATGAACGCCAATATACACACTTATCTACAATTTACTGAACGAGTTTTTCATGTTACATAAAGAAGGTGAGCATTTTTTCTCTACCTGACAATCATGAGCCCAACAAAACTATAAATACACAGCAGGCAGCTGTATCGTTAACATTTGTGTATAGTGTGTGACTAGTGAAGTGAAGAAACAGAGAAAGAGAATAGGAAAATGTCTGGTCGTGGTAAAGGTGGCAAAGTTAAGGGAAAGGCAAAGTCGCGCTCGAATCGTGCTGGACTACAATTTCCAGTCGGTCGTATTCATCGTTTACTGCGCAAGGGCAATTATGCTGAGCGTGTCGGTGCTGGTGCTCCCGTATATTTGGCAGCCGTAATGGAGTACTTGGCTGCTGAAGTTCTTGAGTTGGCTGGCAATGCTGCGCGTGACAACAAGAAGACGAGAATCATACCGCGCCATTTGCAATTGGCCATCCGCAATGACGAAGAATTGAACAAGTTGTTGTCCGGCGTGACAATTGCCCAAGGTGGTGTCTTGCCCAACATTCAAGCTGTACTCCTGCCCAAAAAGACTGAGAAGAAGGCTTAAACAATCGACTAATACAACAAATTACACAAACCGTCCTTTTCAGGACGACAAAATATTCGAACAAAGAGTTGAAAAATATGTTCAAACAAGAATTTATAAAAATATTTTGTCATGAAGTAAATTTTACAAAAGAAATGCTGTTGCTTGCATAGCCGAACATAGTCTCTAAGTAAACTTTTCTATTTGTCTGCATTTCGCCATATTGTATATATATATAATATATATTGTGCCTATTGTAAAAGCTGTGCCATTAGGCAATCCTGCTCCTGTCAGCATACTCGCCGCGCCGCTACTCGTAAGTGTAGCAACGAGTAGCCGGCATAAGAAGGTAGTAGTAGAAGTGAAGCAATCGAGAACGGATCAAATAAAAGGCAGCGGCCATACAGCATTGTTAAATACATACATTGTTAAATAGTTCTAAGTTAGTTTAGTAGTTTCTTAATTTTAAATTGAAATTTATTTAGGGAAGCTGTACACACACATATACATTAAAATACAAAGTACAGTACTTTTCGCTTAAAGCGAACTTCGAGAGACTTTGTTTAAAACGAAAAATAATCAAAATAGTTTATAAATCTTTCTGTAAATGTGTATAGTAAAATAATTCTTAAATCTTTTTGTAAATGTATTTTGTGGTCCTGAAAAGGACCGTTTTTCATTATTAATGTCGTCAATTTATGAATTTAACCGCCGAAACCGTACAATGTACGACCCTGTCTCTTCAGAGCATACACAACATCCATCGCTGTTACAGTCTTGCGTTTGGCGTGTTCAGTGTATGTGACTGCATCACGAATAACATTCTCCAGAAAGACCTTCAACACGCCACGAGTCTCCTCATATATCAACCCAGATATACGCTTCACACCGCCACGACGAGCCAAACGTCTAATAGCCGGCTTCGTGATGCCCTGAATGTTATCGCGCAACACTTTACGATGACGTTTCGCACCACCTTTTCCCAAGCCTTTACCACCTTTGCCGCGACCAGTCATTCTTTCTTCTTTCTCTTCACTAAATTCACTTCACAAAGTACAAAACACAACTGCGAATACTACACCCATTTGCTTCAACTTATATTTATACTAAACCGAGACGACGCTTGCAATGCATATTATCTACCTGTCCTCCTCTAACATATATGAGGGTTGTTTATAATGTTGAATTAGTGAAACGCTTTCGGATATTTAACTATAAAAGTGTTGTTTGGTACGTGCATATGGATTCATTAGCGTTCTCCTAGTGCTCAGTGTTAGTGTTGGTGTGAATAGAAGAAACAAGAAGAAGAAGTAAAGTGAAAAGATGGCGCGTACAAAGCAAACTGCTCGCAAATCGACTGGTGGTAAAGCGCCACGCAAACAATTGGCAACGAAGGCTGCTCGTAAGAGTGCTCCGGCTACTGGTGGTGTGAAGAAGCCTCATCGTTATCGTCCCGGTACAGTGGCGTTACGTGAGATTCGTCGTTACCAAAAGAGTACCGAGTTGTTGATCCGTAAACTACCGTTCCAGCGTCTGGTTCGTGAGATCGCGCAGGATTTCAAAACTGACTTGCGTTTCCAGAGTTCTGCTGTAATGGCTTTGCAAGAAGCTAGTGAAGCGTATCTGGTTGGTCTTTTCGAAGACACAAACTTATGCGCTATCCATGCCAAACGAGTGACCATCATGCCCAAAGACATTCAGCTGGCCAGACGCATCCGTGGCGAACGTGCCTAAGTCAATTTTTAAACGGTCGACACTTTCAAAAATAGCAAACAAACAATCGGTCCTTTTCAGGACCACAAATTTCTATACAAAAGAGATTATTGAAAACAATTTTAACTACTTTCGATATTATTATTAAGAAAATATAGTTGTTTTTTTTTTTTAGTTTTCATGCTAACAAACATTGCAATTCACAACATAACATTTAATCAAAAAAACGTCGAAATATAAATTTTATTGCAAACATGCCAAAACATACATTGAAAGCGAATTATGCAAATTTTCTGATTCAGAAAAATAATTCATCCATTTTGTTGAGAACATTCCCAAAAACAAAAAATATGCATTTGAATAGAAATGTACTGATATGATATGGAGGTGAATAGTCGAATAAGCATTCGCCAACGACCATACCACGCTGAATACATCGGTTCTCGTCCGATCACCGAAATTAAGCAGCGTCGGGCGCGGTTAGTACTTGGATGGGGGACCGCTTGGGAACACCGCGTGTTGTTGGCATTTGCCTAAACTTTTTTTTGCTCCCTCCTCCTTATTTCTTTTCAACACATTTTCATTTAATTCACATTTCGAGTTCAGTTTTTACTGAATGGTCTTTCTTATGTATGTTTCTTCTTCTTTTTTTAGAACATTTTGCCTAAACTTTTTTTTGCTCCATCCTCCTCCTTATTTCTTTTCAACACATTTTCATTTAATTCACATTTCGAGTTCAGTTTTTACTGAATGGTCTTTCTTATGTATTTTTTTTCTTCTTATTTTCAACATTTTATCATCTACAACGATTTCATTTACGTATCAGCCCATAGCTTCATAATATGCTATATTAAGATATTGTATTACTGTTGTGAAAGATATAAGTTTTACATTTTTTAAGTCGTTTTAAGAAAATATCCCAGAACTAGAACGAAAAAAGCGTCAAATATGGTCCACGCAGTGTAGATAGAATGGGAGCACCGTATAATGCAGACATACAAAATGCAGACAAGACATATTGCAGACAAATTTTGTAAATGTAGACAGGACAAAATGCAGACAAGACAAAATACAGACAGGACAAAATGCAGACAAAACAAAATGCAGACAAAACAAAATGCAGACAAGACAAAATGACGGCAAGACAAAACGCAGACAGGACAAAATGCAGACAAGACAAAAACTAAATCCAGAAACATTAATTTTAATATCGGAATGAAACTGCGTTATTAATTTAGAACAAAAGTTAGTTTATTTATGAAGATAGTAAATTAAAATTATTAATAGTATTTACATTTTTTTTTTTAATGTATCCCAAAACTAAACTCCCATGAGGGTTATTTTTTGCAGTCCGGCCACCCAGGAAAAACTTATTGGCAAGAAAACTATGGATTTGAACAAAAAATACTGTGCACACCTGACTGTTGCTTGATGTGGTGGTGACTCCCATGAGGCTTATATTTTTAGCGCCCGGCCGAAGGCCGGCCACTTGGGAAAAACTTATTGCCAAGAAAACTATGGCTTTCGGGAAAACTGTATGCACCTCTGGGATTGCGAAAAAAAGCGCGAATTTTAAACTTTGAGCGAAATTTTAAACCTTGGGCCTCGATATCTCGAAAACGAAGCGAGATATCGAAAAATTGTATTCCTCATTTTCGACTTATTTTTGGTCAATGTATCTAAAGACACCCTCAAATGGCGGCGCCACGGAAACCGTAGTCGTGCCTTTTTTTGCATACAAAATCATGCACTGAATAAATATAGCTTCAATAATTGTTTATTGATAAAAAAAATGTGTCTGTCATTTGTCTCCATTTTTCTGTATTCTGTATTTTGTCCTGTCTGCGTTTGGTCTTGTCTGCATTACGTCTTTCTGCAATTCGTCATACACCCGATAGAATATATACAAAAACATGTACACATTGCAAAAACTCCATTTATTCAAGGGACAGCGAAATGGTCTGCAAGGAGTGTGCAAAATAAAAATGCTCAATGAATCTTCGATGTTATTATTGCTTTTGAACCTTTTTAAACTTTTTAATACGTTTCTTAGTTTTAAAAACTTGAAGTTCTTACGAAAAAATACATATGTATGTATAAATAAGCCACATTTTCACCTTTTGTATGGTTTCCGAAAAGACTTAATAATTTAAGCACATTTTTTTAAATCAATGAAATGTATTATATATAAACTTATTCTTTTCTTTTTTGTGTGCTATTATTTTTTGTTTTTAAATATGCATACATCGGTATTTAGAAACAATAAAAATACAAATACTCCATTTTATATGCCAACAAGTGAGCATAACATACATAAAATTCTTGTGGGAAGACAGTTGACGCATTTGACAAAGAAAATACTATGAAATTAATGATTTTAATAGAATATTACTTCCAGTAAATAGTTTTGAATATTTAAATTATATTGAAAATTAAATATAGATGATTTTGTATGCTAATTATAAAAATCGAACCGAGTTGAGCTAAGATATTCGATTTGCAAAACGTATACTTGGTAGACTTTCGGTAAGTTGAGAGCAATTGTAAAATATTTTGTTTAACTGTTGCATTCAATAAATGTGAATAAATTTCATTTAAATACTATGTAAATTGTTCAAAATCATATATAAATGCAACTTTAACTATTTATTGAATGTATAAGTGGTAAAATGTTAAGTTTTTTCTATGAAATTTCATAATAAATCAGGCAAAGTTTATGTTTGACTGCATTTAAAACTGTCATCATAACAAATATGAGGCAAATATATTAAAAATGCGAAAGATCAATATTTGGTAAATATTAATGGGTGATTTGTTTGAATGGAAATGGAAAAGTAATGTTTTAAAAAATTAAAATTCTATTTGAAGATGACTATTAGAAAATGTTCACAACTACTGACTGGTAAATTATTATCATATATCCCTTCTACATGAGTCTCACTTTTTCAAGGGACTTAAACTTGTGTTCTGTGAGTCACTGAATTTTATTGAATTTGAATTGTGTTGCGTAGCGTTTTGTTACGAATTGAATTGGGAAAAAGTGTAAAGTGAAAAGGAGAAATGTCGGAATCTGCTGTAATTGCTAATGCATCATCGCCGGTTGCTGCAGCGGGAGCTACGGCTGTTGCGGAGAAAAAGGTTGCTGCCAAGAAACCGGCATCGGCAAAATCAAAGAAACCCGCAGCTGCACCAACCCATCCGTCGACACAGCAAATGGTCGATGCATCGATTAAAAATTTGAAAGAGCGCGGTGGCTCTTCACTGCTGGCCATCAAGAAATATATTAGTGCAACATATAAATGCGATGCACAAAAATTGGCTCCGTTCATAAAGAGATATTTAAAGTCTTCGGTAGTCAGCGGTAAATTGATTCAAACTAAAGGCAAAGGTGCATCCGGATCGTTCAAGTTATCGGCAGCTGCAGCAAAACCGAAAAAAGTCGGCAGCAGTAAGCCAAAATCGTCATCTGTGGAAAAGGGTAAAGCAAAGAAGAAGAAGAGTGGAGCATTGGGAGCTAGCAGTGCAGCCAAGAAGAAATCTTCATCGGCGATTGGCGCCAAGAAAACGAGCAGTGACAAGGCAGCTGTAAAGGTAAAGAAAGCAGCTGTGGCTACCAAAAAGACAGCCGAAAAAAAGAAGAGTGAAAAGGCAAAAGTGAAAAGTATCAAGAAGACTGGTACAGTTAAGGCGAAACCAGCAAAGGCAAAGCCAAGCGCCACCAAACCAAAAGCACCCAAGGTTAAAACATCTGCTGCCAAGCCAAAAAAGACTGCAACAGCGGCCAAGAAGCCAGTCGCTAAAAAAACGGCTGCCAAAAAGTAAGGTGTCAGTAATGGGACATTATCTATATATTTACATATATCTGAAATGATATATAGCCTTTTCAGGGCTACAAAATCAATATACAAAGAGAATCGGAATATTTTCAAACGCTAAATATATTTTTAATAAATTGTTTAATTGCGACGCGCGATTCCCGTCCGATCACAGCGTCGGGCGCGTTTAGTGGACCGCTTGGGAACACAATGGCGGTGGTTCTATTTGTTTTGCATATTACGATTAAGGAGCATAATAGGATATTTTTTAAAACAACATATAAAAATCTCTTTGTTTATATATTTTGTGGCCCTGAAAAGGGCCTTTTGTTCTATTAACGTAGATGTTGTAGATTGAAATTGCTTATTTGGAACTGGTGTATTTGGTGACGGCCTTAGTTCCCTCACTGACAGCGTGCTTCGCCAATTCACCGGGCAACAGCAGACGAACGGCAGTCTGAATTTCGCGACTAGTGATTGTCGAACGCTTATTGTAGTGCGCCAGACGCGACGCTTCGGCAGCGATACGCTCAAAGATGTCATTCACGAAACTGTTCATAATACTCATTGCCTTCGAAGAGATGCCAGTGTCCGGGTGGACTTGCTTCAACACTTTGTAAATGTAGATAGCGTAGCTTTCCTTCCTCTTGCGCTTCTTCTTCTTGTCGTTTTTCGTAATGTTCTTTTGCGCCTTGCCGGCCTTTTTTGCCGCTTTACCACTCGTTTTAGGAGGCATTTTCACTTAAATTCACAAAACACTCAAAACACAATTATGATGACTATGAACGCCAATATACACACTTATCTACAATTTACTGAACGAGTTTTTCATGTTACATAAAGAAGGTGAGCATTTTTTCTCTACCTGACAATCATGAGCCCAACAAAACTATAAATACACAGCAGGCAGCTGTATCGTTAACATTTGTGTATAGTGTGTGACTAGTGAAGTGAAGAAACAGAGAAAGAGAATAGGAAAATGTCTGGTCGTGGTAAAGGTGGCAAAGTTAAGGGAAAGGCAAAGTCGCGCTCGAATCGTGCTGGACTACAATTTCCAGTCGGTCGTATTCATCGTTTACTGCGCAAGGGCAATTATGCTGAGCGTGTCGGTGCTGGTGCTCCCGTATATTTGGCAGCCGTAATGGAGTACTTGGCTGCTGAAGTTCTTGAGTTGGCTGGCAATGCTGCGCGTGACAACAAGAAGACGAGAATCATACCGCGCCATTTGCAATTGGCCATCCGCAATGACGAAGAATTGAACAAGTTGTTGTCCGGCGTGACAATTGCCCAAGGTGGTGTCTTGCCCAACATTCAAGCTGTACTCCTGCCCAAAAAGACTGAGAAGAAGGCTTAAACAATCGACTAATACAACAAATTACACAAACCGTCCTTTTCAGGACGACAAAATATTCGAACAAAGAGTTGAAAAATATGTTCAAACAAGAAATTATAAAAATATTTTGTCATGAAGTAAATTTTACAAAAGAAATGCTGTTGCTTGCATAGCCGAACATAGTCTCTGAGTAAACTTTTCTATTTGTCTGCATTTCGCCATATATTAATATATATTGTGCCATATTGTAAAAGCTGTGCCATAAGGCAATCCTGCTCCTGTCAGCATACTCGCCGCGCCGCTACTCGTAAGTGTAGCAACGAGTAGCCGGCATAAGAAGGTAGTAGTAGAAGTGAAGCAATCGAGAACGGATCAAATAAAAGGCAGCGGCCATACAGCATTGTTAAATACATACATTGTTAAATAGTTCTAAGTTAGTTTAGTAGTTTCTTAATTTTAAATTGAAATTTATTTAGGGAAGCTGTACACACACATATACATTAAAATACAAAGTACAGTACTTTTCGCTTAAAGCGAACTTCGAGAGACTTTGTTTAAAACGAAAAATAATCAAAATAGTTTATAAATCTTTCTGTAAATGTGTATAGTAAAATAATTCTTAAATCTTTTTGTAAATGTATTTTGTGGTCCTGAAAAGGACCGTTTTTCATTATTAATGTCGTCAATTTATGACTTTAACCGCCGAAACCGTACAATGTACGACCCTGTCTCTTCAGAGCATACACAACATCCATCGCTGTTACAGTCTTGCGTTTGGCGTGTTCAGTGTATGTGACTGCATCACGAATAACATTCTCCAGAAAGACCTTCAACACGCCACGAGTCTCCTCATATATCAACCCAGATATACGCTTCACACCGCCACGACGAGCCAAACGTCTAATAGCCGGCTTCGTGATGCCCTGAATGTTATCGCGCAACACTTTACGATGACGTTTCGCACCACCTTTTCCCAAGCCTTTACCACCTTTGCCGCGACCAGTCATTCTTTCTTCTTTCTCTTCACTAAATTCACTTCACAAAGTACAAAACACAACTGCGAATACTACACCCATTTGCTTCAACTTATATTTATACTAAACCGAGACGACGCTTGCAATGCATATTATCTACCTGTCCTCCTCTAACATATATGAGGGTTGTTTATAATGTTGAATTAGTGAAACGCTTTCGGATATTTAACTATAAAAGTGTTGTTTGGTACGTGCATATGGATTCATTAGCGTTCTCCTAGTGCTCAGTGTTAGTGTTGGTGTGAATAGAAGAAACAAGAAGAAGAAGTAAAGTGAAAAGATGGCGCGTACAAAGCAAACTGCTCGCAAATCGACTGGTGGTAAAGCGCCACGCAAACAATTGGCAACGAAGGCTGCTCGTAAGAGTGCTCCGGCTACTGGTGGTGTGAAGAAGCCTCATCGTTATCGTCCCGGTACAGTGGCGTTACGTGAGATTCGTCGTTACCAAAAGAGTACCGAGTTGTTGATCCGTAAACTACCGTTCCAGCGTCTGGTTCGTGAGATCGCGCAGGATTTCAAAACTGACTTGCGTTTCCAGAGTTCTGCTGTAATGGCTTTGCAAGAAGCTAGTGAAGCGTATCTGGTTGGTCTTTTCGAAGACACAAACTTATGCGCTATCCATGCCAAACGAGTGACCATCATGCCCAAAGACATTCAGCTGGCCAGACGCATCCGTGGCGAACGTGCCTAAGTCAATTTTTAAACGGTCGACACTTTCAAAAATAGCAAACAAACAATCGGTCCTTTTCAGGACCACAAATTTCTATACAAAAGAGATTATTGAAAACAATTTTAACTACTTTCGATATTATTATTAAGAAAATATAGTTGTTTTTTTTTTTTAGTTTTCATGCTAACAAACATTGCAATTCACAACATAACATTTAATCAAAAAAACGTCGAAATATAAATTTTATTGCAAACATGCCAAAACATACATTGAAAGCGAATTATGCAAATTTTCTGATTCAGAAAAATAATTCATCCATTTTGTTGAGAACATTCCCAAAAACAAAAAATATGCATTTGAATAGAAATATGATATGGAGGTGAATAGTCGAATAAGCATTCGCCAACGACCATACCACGCTGAATACATCGGTTCTCGTCCGATCACCGAAATTAAGCAGCGTCGGGCGCGGTTAGTACTTGGATGGGGGACCGCTTGGGAACACCGCGTGTTGTTGGCATTTGCCTAAACTTTTTTTTGCTCCCTCCTCCTTATTTCTTTTCAACACATTTTCATTTAATTCACATTTCGAGTTCAGTTTTTACTGAATGGTCTTTCTTATGTATGTTTCTTCTTCTTTTTTTAGAACATTTTGCCTAAACTTTTTTTTGCTCCATCCTCCTCCTTATTTCTTTTCAACACATTTTCATTTAATTCACATTTCGAGTTCAGTTTTTACTGAATGGTCTTTCTTATGTATTTTTTTTCTTCTTATTTTCAACATTTTATCATCTACAACGATTTCATTTACGTATCAGCCCATAGCTTCATAATATGCTATATTAAGATATTGTATTACTGTTGTGAAAGATATAAGTTTTACATTTTTTAAGTCGTTTTAAGAAAATATCCCAGAACTAGAACGAAAAAAGCGTCAAATATGGTCCACGCAGTGTAGATAGAATGGGAGCACCGTATAATGCAGACATACAAAATGCAGACAAGACATATTGCAGACAAATTTTGTAAATGTAGACAGGACAAAATGCAGACAAGACAAAATACAGACAGGACAAAATGCAGACAAAACAAAATGCAGACAAAACAAAATGCAGACAAGACAAAATGACGGCAAGACAAAACGCAGACAGGACAAAATGCAGACAAGACAAAAACTAAATCCAGAAACATTAATTTTAATATCGGAATGAAACTGCGTTATTAATTTAGAACAAAAGTTAGTTTATTTATGAAGATAGTAAATTAAAATTATTAATAGTATTTACATTTTTTTTTTTAATGTATCCCAAAACTAAACTCCCATGAGGGTTATTTTTTGCAGTCCGGCCACCCAGGAAAAACTTATTGGCAAGAAAACTATGGATTTGAACAAAAAATACTGTGCACACCTGACTGTTGCTTGATGTGGTGGTGACTCCCATGAGGCTTATAATTTTAGCGCCCGGCCGAAGGCCGGCCACTTGGGAAAAACTTATTGCCAAGAAAACTATGGCTTTCGGGAAAACTGTATGCACCTCTGGGATTGCGAAAAAAAGCGCGAATTTTAAACTTTGAGCGAAATTTTAAACCTTGGGCCTCGATATCTCGAAAACGAAGCGAGATATCGAAAAATTGTATTCCTCATTTTCGACTTATTTTTGGTCAATGTATCTAAAGACACCCTCAAATGGCGGCGCCACGGAAACCGTAGTCGTGCCTTTTTTTGCATACAAAATCATGCACTGAATAAATATAGCTTCAATAATTGTTTATTGATAAAAAAAATGTGTCTGTCATTTGTCTCCATTTTTCTGTATTCTGTATTTTGTCCTGTCTGCGTTTGGTCTTGTCTGCATTACGTCTTTCTGCAATTCGTCATACACCCGATAGAATATATACAAAAACATGTACACATTGCAAAAACTCCATTTATTCAAGGGACAGCGAAATGGTCTGCAAGGAGTGTGCAAAATAAAAATGCTCAATGAATCTTCGATGTTATTATTGCTTTTGAACCTTTTTAAACTTTTTAATACGTTTCTTAGTTTTAAAAACTTGAAGTTCTTACGAAAAAATACATATGTATGTATAAATAAGCCACATTTTCACCTTTTGTATGGTTTCCGAAAAGACTTAATAATTTAAGCACATTTTTTTAAATCAATGAAATGTATTATATATAAACTTATTCTTTTCTTTTTTGTGTGCTATTATTTTTTGTTTTTAAATATGCATACATCGGTATTTAGAAACAATAAAAATACAAATACTCCATTTTATATGCCAACAAGTGAGCATAACATACATAAAATTCTTGTGGGAAGACAGTTGACGCATTTGACAAAGAAAATACTATGAAATTAATGATTTTAATAGAATATTACTTCCAGTAAATAGTTTTGAATATTTAAATTATATTGAAAATTAAATATAGATGATTTTGTATGCTAATTATAAAAATCGAACCGAGTTGAGCTAAGATATTCGATTTGCAAAACGTATACTTGGTAGACTTTCGGTAAGTTGAGAGCAATTGTAAAATATTTTGTTTAACTGTTGCATTCAATAAATGTGAATAAATTTCATTTAAATACTATGTAAATTGTTCAAAATCATATATAAATGCAACTTTAACTATTTATTGAATGTATAAGTGGTAAAATGTTAAGTTTTTTCTATGAAATTTCATAATAAATCAGGCAAAGTTTATGTTTGACTGCATTTAAAACTGTCATCATAACAAATATGAGGCAAATATATTAAAAATGCGAAAGATCAATATTTGGTAAATATTAATGGGTGATTTGTTTGAATGGAAATGGAAAAGTAATGTTTTAAAAAATTAAAATTCTATTTGAAGATGACTATTAGAAAATGTTCACAACTACTGACTGGTAAATTATTATCATATATCCCTTCTACATGAGTCTCACTTTTTCAAGGGACTTAAACTTGTGTTCTGTGAGTCACTGAATTTTATTGAATTTGAATTGTGTTGCGTAGCGTTTTGTTACGAATTGAATTGGGAAAAAGTGTAAAGTGAAAAGGAGAAATGTCGGAATCTGCTGTAATTGCTAATGCATCATCGCCGGTTGCTGCAGCGGGAGCTACGGCTGTTGCGGAGAAAAAGGTTGCTGCCAAGAAACCGGCATCGGCAAAATCAAAGAAACCCGCAGCTGCACCAACCCATCCGTCGACACAGCAAATGGTCGATGCATCGATTAAAAATTTGAAAGAGCGCGGTGGCTCTTCACTGCTGGCCATCAAGAAATATATTAGTGCAACATATAAATGCGATGCACAAAAATTGGCTCCGTTCATAAAGAGATATTTAAAGTCTTCGGTAGTCAGCGGTAAATTGATTCAAACTAAAGGCAAAGGTGCATCCGGATCGTTCAAGTTATCGGCAGCTGCAGCAAAACCGAAAAAAGTCGGCAGCAGTAAGCCAAAATCGTCATCTGTGGAAAAGGGTAAAGCAAAGAAGAAGAAGAGTGGAGCATTGGGAGCTAGCAGTGCAGCCAAGAAGAAATCTTCATCGGCGATTGGCGCCAAGAAAACGAGCAGTGACAAGGCAGCTGTAAAGGTAAAGAAAGCAGCTGTGGCTACCAAAAAGACAGCCGAAAAAAAGAAGAGTGAAAAGGCAAAAGTGAAAAGTATCAAGAAGACTGGTACAGTTAAGGCGAAACCAGCAAAGGCAAAGCCAAGCGCCACCAAACCAAAAGCACCCAAGGTTAAAACATCTGCTGCCAAGCCAAAAAAGACTGCAACAGCGGCCAAGAAGCCAGTCGCTAAAAAAACGGCTGCCAAAAAGTAAGGTGTCAGTAATGGGACATTATCTATATATTTACATATATCTGAAATGATATATAAAAAGCCCTTTTCAGGGCTACAAAATCAATATACAAAGAGAATCGGAATATTTTCAAACGCTAAATATATTTTTAATAAATTGTTTAATTGCGACGCGCGATTCCCGTCCGATCACAGCGTCGGGCGCGTTTAGTGGACCGCTTGGGAACACAATGGCGGTGGTTCTATTTGTTTTGCATATTACGATTAAGGAGCATAATAGGATATTTTTTAAAACAACATATAAAAATCTCTTTGTTTATATATTTTGTGGCCCTGAAAAGGGCCTTTTGTTCTATTAACGTAGATGTTGTAGATTGAAATTGCTTATTTGGAACTGGTGTATTTGGTGACGGCCTTAGTTCCCTCACTGACAGCGTGCTTCGCCAATTCACCGGGCAACAGCAGACGAACGGCAGTCTGAATTTCGCGACTAGTGATTGTCGAACGCTTATTGTAGTGCGCCAGACGCGACGCTTCGGCAGCGATACGCTCAAAGATGTCATTCACGAAACTGTTCATAATACTCATTGCCTTCGAAGAGATGCCAGTGTCCGGGTGGACTTGCTTCAACACTTTGTAAATGTAGATAGCGTAGCTTTCCTTCCTCTTGCGCTTCTTCTTCTTGTCGTTTTTCGTAATGTTCTTTTGCGCCTTGCCGGCCTTTTTTGCCGCTTTACCACTCGTTTTAGGAGGCATTTTCACTTAAATTCACAAAACACTCAAAACACAATTATGATGACTATGAACGCCAATATACACACTTATCTACAATTTACTGAACGAGTTTTTCATGTTACATAAAGAAGGTGAGCATTTTTTCTCTACCTGACAATCATGAGCCCAACAAAACTATAAATACACAGCAGGCAGCTGTATCGTTAACATTTGTGTATAGTGTGTGACTAGTGAAGTGAAGAAACAGAGAAAGAGAATAGGAAAATGTCTGGTCGTGGTAAAGGTGGCAAAGTTAAGGGAAAGGCAAAGTCGCGCTCGAATCGTGCTGGACTACAATTTCCAGTCGGTCGTATTCATCGTTTACTGCGCAAGGGCAATTATGCTGAGCGTGTCGGTGCTGGTGCTCCCGTATATTTGGCAGCCGTAATGGAGTACTTGGCTGCTGAAGTTCTTGAGTTGGCTGGCAATGCTGCGCGTGACAACAAGAAGACGAGAATCATACCGCGCCATTTGCAATTGGCCATCCGCAATGACGAAGAATTGAACAAGTTGTTGTCCGGCGTGACAATTGCCCAAGGTGGTGTCTTGCCCAACATTCAAGCTGTACTCCTGCCCAAAAAGACTGAGAAGAAGGCTTAAACAATCGACTAATACAACAAATTACACAAACCGTCCTTTTCAGGACGACAAAATATTCGAACAAAGAGTTGAAAAATATGTTCAAACAAGAAATTATAAAAATATTTTGTCATGAAGTAAATTTTACAAAAGAAATGCTGTTGCTTGCATAGCCGAACATAGTCTCTGAGTAAACTTTTCTATTTGTCTGCATTTCGCCATATATTAATATATATTGTGCCATATTGTAAAAGCTGTGCCATAAGGCAATCCTGCTCCTGTCAGCATACTCGCCGCGCCGCTACTCGTAAGTGTAGCAACGAGTAGCCGGCATAAGAAGGTAGTAGTAGAAGTGAAGCAATCGAGAACGGATCAAATAAAAGGCAGCGGCCATACAGCATTGTTAAATACATACATTGTTAAATAGTTCTAAGTTAGTTTAGTAGTTTCTTAATTTTAAATTGAAATTTATTTAGGGAAGCTGTACACACACATATACATTAAAATACAAAGTACAGTACTTTTCGCTTAAAGCGAACTTCGAGAGACTTTGTTTAAAACGAAAAATAATCAAAATAGTTTATAAATCTTTCTGTAAATGTGTATAGTAAAATAATTCTTAAATCTTTTTGTAAATGTATTTTGTGGTCCTGAAAAGGACCGTTTTTCATTATTAATGTCGTCAATTTATGAATTTAACCGCCGAAACCGTACAATGTACGACCCTGTCTCTTCAGAGCATACACAACATCCATCGCTGTTACAGTCTTGCGTTTGGCGTGTTCAGTGTATGTGACTGCATCACGAATAACATTCTCCAGAAAGACCTTCAACACGCCACGAGTCTCCTCATATATCAACCCAGATATACGCTTCACACCGCCACGACGAGCCAAACGTCTAATAGCCGGCTTCGTGATGCCCTGAATGTTATCGCGCAACACTTTACGATGACGTTTCGCACCACCTTTTCCCAAGCCTTTACCACCTTTGCCGCGACCAGTCATTCTTTCTTCTTTCTCTTCACTAAATTCACTTCACAAAGTACAAAACACAACTGCGAATACTACACCCATTTGCTTCAACTTATATTTATACTAAACCGAGACGACGCTTGCAATGCATATTATCTACCTGTCCTCCTCTAACATATATGAGGGTTGTTTATAATGTTGAATTAGTGAAACGCTTTCGGATATTTAACTATAAAAGTGTTGTTTGGTACGTGCATATGGATTCATTAGCGTTCTCCTAGTGCTCAGTGTTAGTGTTGGTGTGAATAGAAGAAACAAGAAGAAGAAGTAAAGTGAAAAGATGGCGCGTACAAAGCAAACTGCTCGCAAATCGACTGGTGGTAAAGCGCCACGCAAACAATTGGCAACGAAGGCTGCTCGTAAGAGTGCTCCGGCTACTGGTGGTGTGAAGAAGCCTCATCGTTATCGTCCCGGTACAGTGGCGTTACGTGAGATTCGTCGTTACCAAAAGAGTACCGAGTTGTTGATCCGTAAACTACCGTTCCAGCGTCTGGTTCGTGAGATCGCGCAGGATTTCAAAACTGACTTGCGTTTCCAGAGTTCTGCTGTAATGGCTTTGCAAGAAGCTAGTGAAGCGTATCTGGTTGGTCTTTTCGAAGACACAAACTTATGCGCTATCCATGCCAAACGAGTGACCATCATGCCCAAAGACATTCAGCTGGCCAGACGCATCCGTGGCGAACGTGCCTAAGTCAATTTTTAAACGGTCGACACTTTCAAAAATAGCAAACAAACAATCGGTCCTTTTCAGGACCACAAATTTCTATACAAAAGAGATTATTGAAAACAATTTTAACTACTTTCGATATTATTATTAAGAAAATATAGTTGTTTTTTTTTTTTAGTTTTCATGCTAACAAACATTGCAATTCACAACATAACATTTAATCAAAAAAACGTCGAAATATAAATTTTATTGCAAACATGCCAAAACATACATTGAAAGCGAATTATGCAAATTTTCTGATTCAGAAAAATAATTCATCCATTTTGTTGAGAACATTCCCAAAAACAAAAAATATGCATTTGAATAGAAATGTACTGATATGATATGGAGGTGAATAGTCGAATAAGCATTCGCCAACGACCATACCACGCTGAATACATCGGTTCTCGTCCGATCACCGAAATTAAGCAGCGTCGGGCGCGGTTAGTACTTGGATGGGGGACCGCTTGGGAACACCGCGTGTTGTTGGCATTTGCCTAAACTTTTTTTTGCTCCCTCCTCCTTATTTCTTTTCAACACATTTTCATTTAATTCACATTTCGAGTTCAGTTTTTACTGAATGGTCTTTCTTATGTATGTTTCTTCTTCTTTTTTTAGAACATTTTGCCTAAACTTTTTTTTGCTCCATCCTCCTCCTTATTTCTTTTCAACACATTTTCATTTAATTCACATTTCGAGTTCAGTTTTTACTGAATGGTCTTTCTTATGTATTTTTTTTCTTCTTATTTTCAACATTTTATCATCTACAACGATTTCATTTACGTATCAGCCCATAGCTTCATAATATGCTATATTAAGATATTGTATTACTGTTGTGAAAGATATAAGTTTTACATTTTTTAAGTCGTTTTAAGAAAATATCCCAGAACTAGAACGAAAAAAGCGTCAAATATGGTCCACGCAGTGTAGATAGAATGGGAGCACCGTATAATGCAGACATACAAAATGCAGACAAGACATATTGCAGACAAATTTTGTAAATGTAGACAGGACAAAATGCAGACAAGACAAAATACAGACAGGACAAAATGCAGACAAAACAAAATGCAGACAAAACAAAATGCAGACAAGACAAAATGACGGCAAGACAAAACGCAGACAGGACAAAATGCAGACAAGACAAAAACTAAATCCAGAAACATTAATTTTAATATCGGAATGAAACTGCGTTATTAATTTAGAACAAAAGTTAGTTTATTTATGAAGATAGTAAATTAAAATTATTAATAGTATTTACATTTTTTTTTTTAATGTATCCCAAAACTAAACTCCCATGAGGGTTATTTTTTGCAGTCCGGCCACCCAGGAAAAACTTATTGGCAAGAAAACTATGGATTTGAACAAAAAATACTGTGCACACCTGACTGTTGCTTGATGTGGTGGTGACTCCCATGAGGCTTATATTTTTAGCGCCCGGCCGAAGGCCGGCCACTTGGGAAAAACTTATTGCCAAGAAAACTATGGCTTTCGGGAAAACTGTATGCACCTCTGGGATTGCGAAAAAAAGCGCGAATTTTAAACTTTGAGCGAAATTTTAAACCTTGGGCCTCGATATCTCGAAAACGAAGCGAGATATCGAAAAATTGTATTCCTCATTTTCGACTTATTTTTGGTCAATGTATCTAAAGACACCCTCAAATGGCGGCGCCACGGAAACCGTAGTCGTGCCTTTTTTTGCATACAAAATCATGCACTGAATAAATATAGCTTCAATAATTGTTTATTGATAAAAAAAATGTGTCTGTCATTTGTCTCCATTTTTCTGTATTCTGTATTTTGTCCTGTCTGCGTTTGGTCTTGTCTGCATTACGTCTTTCTGCAATTCGTCATACACCCGATAGAATATATACAAAAACATGTACACATTGCAAAAACTCCATTTATTCAAGGGACAGCGAAATGGTCTGCAAGGAGTGTGCAAAATAAAAATGCTCAATGAATCTTCGATGTTATTATTGCTTTTGAACCTTTTTAAACTTTTTAATACGTTTCTTAGTTTTAAAAACTTGAAGTTCTTACGAAAAAATACATATGTATGTATAAATAAGCCACATTTTCACCTTTTGTATGGTTTCCGAAAAGACTTAATAATTTAAGCACATTTTTTTAAATCAATGAAATGTATTATATATAAACTTATTCTTTTCTTTTTTGTGTGCTATTATTTTTTGTTTTTAAATATGCATACATCGGTATTTAGAAACAATAAAAATACAAATACTCCATTTTATATGCCAACAAGTGAGCATAACATACATAAAATTCTTGTGGGAAGACAGTTGACGCATTTGACAAAGAAAATACTATGAAATTAATGATTTTAATAGAATATTACTTCCAGTAAATAGTTTTGAATATTTAAATTATATTGAAAATTAAATATAGATGATTTTGTATGCTAATTATAAAAATCGAACCGAGTTGAGCTAAGATATTCGATTTGCAAAACGTATACTTGGTAGACTTTCGGTAAGTTGAGAGCAATTGTAAAATATTTTGTTTAACTGTTGCATTCAATAAATGTGAATAAATTTCATTTAAATACTATGTAAATTGTTCAAAATCATATATAAATGCAACTTTAACTATTTATTGAATGTATAAGTGGTAAAATGTTAAGTTTTTTCTATGAAATTTCATAATAAATCAGGCAAAGTTTATGTTTGACTGCATTTAAAACTGTCATCATAACAAATATGAGGCAAATATATTAAAAATGCGAAAGATCAATATTTGGTAAATATTAATGGGTGATTTGTTTGAATGGAAATGGAAAAGTAATGTTTTAAAAAATTAAAATTCTATTTGAAGATGACTATTAGAAAATGTTCACAACTACTGACTGGTAAATTATTATCATATATCCCTTCTACATGAGTCTCACTTTTTCAAGGGACTTAAACTTGTGTTCTGTGAGTCACTGAATTTTATTGAATTTGAATTGTGTTGCGTAGCGTTTTGTTACGAATTGAATTGGGAAAAAGTGTAAAGTGAAAAGGAGAAATGTCGGAATCTGCTGTAATTGCTAATGCATCATCGCCGGTTGCTGCAGCGGGAGCTACGGCTGTTGCGGAGAAAAAGGTTGCTGCCAAGAAACCGGCATCGGCAAAATCAAAGAAACCCGCAGCTGCACCAACCCATCCGTCGACACAGCAAATGGTCGATGCATCGATTAAAAATTTGAAAGAGCGCGGTGGCTCTTCACTGCTGGCCATCAAGAAATATATTAGTGCAACATATAAATGCGATGCACAAAAATTGGCTCCGTTCATAAAGAGATATTTAAAGTCTTCGGTAGTCAGCGGTAAATTGATTCAAACTAAAGGCAAAGGTGCATCCGGATCGTTCAAGTTATCGGCAGCTGCAGCAAAACCGAAAAAAGTCGGCAGCAGTAAGCCAAAATCGTCATCTGTGGAAAAGGGTAAAGCAAAGAAGAAGAAGAAGAGTGGAGCATTGGGAGCTAGCAGTGCAGCCAAGAAGAAATCTTCATCGGCGATTGGCGCCAAGAAAACGAGCAGTGACAAGGCAGCTGTAAAGGTAAAGAAAGCAGCTGTGGCTACCAAAAAGACAGCCGAAAAAAAGAAGAGTGAAAAGGCAAAAGTGAAAAGTATCAAGAAGACTGGTACAGTTAAGGCGAAACCAGCAAAGGCAAAGCCAAGCGCCACCAAACCAAAAGCACCCAAGGTTAAAACATCTGCTGCCAAGCCAAAAAAGACTGCAACAGCGGCCAAGAAGCCAGTCGCTAAAAAAACGGCTGCCAAAAAGTAAGGTGTCAGTAATGGGACATTATCTATATATTTACATATATCTGAAATGATATATAAAAAGCCCTTTTCAGGGCTACAAAATCAATATACAAAGAGAATCGGAATATTTTCAAACGCTAAATATATTTTTAATAAATTGTTTAATTGCGACGCGCGATTCCCGTCCGATCACAGCGTCGGGCGCGTTTAGTGGACCGCTTGGGAACACAATGGCGGTGGTTCTATTTGTTTTGCATATTACGATTAAGGAGCATAATAGGATATTTTTTAAAACAACATATAAAAATCTCTTTGTTTATATATTTTGTGGCCCTGAAAAGGGCCTTTTGTTCTATTAACGTAGATGTTGTAGATTGAAATTGCTTATTTGGAACTGGTGTATTTGGTGACGGCCTTAGTTCCCTCACTGACAGCGTGCTTCGCCAATTCACCGGGCAACAGCAGACGAACGGCAGTCTGAATTTCGCGACTAGTGATTGTCGAACGCTTATTGTAGTGCGCCAGACGCGACGCTTCGGCAGCGATACGCTCAAAGATGTCATTCACGAAACTGTTCATAATACTCATTGCCTTCGAAGAGATGCCAGTGTCCGGGTGGACTTGCTTCAACACTTTGTAAATGTAGATAGCGTAGCTTTCCTTCCTCTTGCGCTTCTTCTTCTTGTCGTTTTTCGTAATGTTCTTTTGCGCCTTGCCGGCCTTTTTTGCCGCTTTACCACTCGTTTTAGGAGGCATTTTCACTTAAATTCACAAAACACTCAAAACACAATTATGATGACTATGAACGCCAATATACACACTTATCTACAATTTACTGAACGAGTTTTTCATGTTACATAAAGAAGGTGAGCATTTTTTCTCTACCTGACAATCATGAGCCCAACAAAACTATAAATACACAGCAGGCAGCTGTATCGTTAATCATTCATTCAGTGATTCGCAATTGAGACGGTTCGTTTTTTGATTGAAGTGTCATTGATTGAGAAAAGACTTTTCGCTATTTAAACTCGGTCGTGCGCGATTGCGTAAGATCGTGCTACCAATTTTGAAGAAAAAAGAAACAATAAGAATAAGTAACATCAAACTTTTGCCGTCTGTGGACCAAAGCGCCTGCTCAAGGCTAAAGAATAAAATGAGTTTCAAGGATGACAGCAATCCGATGAACATCTATGAAGACCTCAGCTTAGAAAGTGACTGCGAGACCAAAGGCACTGCAAAGGTGAAAAAGAAACGTAAGAGACAAGACGTCTCCTCCGATGGTTCGAGTACCAAAACCTCGAAACTCATTGACAAAATTAAAGAGCTCACAAAGGAAATGAGCTCGCTGAAGGCGGAAATAAAACTACTCAAACAAGAACGAGAAATTTTGCAAAACAACAACCAAATGTTAACTAACAACGACGCTGCTATGGACCAATTCCCGGCACTACCGAGTGATGCAGGACGAATACCGAAAATGCCCGTTAAGCCAGCAATGAAATTGAAGACCCCTAACCCGAAGAAGGAAGCTAGTAAGCCGCCACCTATCTTAGTATGCTACAATGTAGACCAAAAAATGCTTAACTTTAAGTTAGGTATCTTTTTAAAACATAAAAACTTTGCTGGTAAGCAAATCAATAAGAATGTAGTTCACATTAGCACCTACACTTTGGAGGACTACACTAAGACTAAGAATTTTCTGATAAACAACTCTATTAAATTTTACACTTTCACTCCCCAAGAGGAAAAGCCATACACTCTGCTCATCAAGAAACTTCCATCCTCATATGAGGAAGAGGAAGTTATTAATTATATCATTGATTTAAAACTAAATGTAAATGTACTTAAAATTAAAAAAATCGGTAATAAGTTCCTCATACAGCTATCCAAAGAGTCGGATATTGCTGAATTTAGGAAAATAAATTACATCCTCAATTGCAAAATTGAGTTTGCGGATTATAAGTCAAATTTCCCTATACAGTGCAAAAATTGCCAAAGGTTTGGACACGTTGCCAGTAATTGCAACATGCCTTACAGATGCGTGAAATGTTTAGACTCTCACGGTCCCAAAGAATGCAAAGTGCCTCCAAAGGAGCTAAATACTGAGGAAATTGCGGTCGTTGATCCTCTTACTGGGAAATTAAACAAGCGGTTAGGTCTCCCAGTAAAATGTGTTAACTGCAACTTAGAGGGTCATACGGCTAATGCCAAAATATGCCCCAAGAGATTAGAGCTAATAAGTAAGTTTAACCAACAAAAAAAGCCATCACTACCCCCACCCCCTCCGCCTTTGGCTTATATCCCTACAACCAGGACAAACAAGTCTTATTCTGAGGCCTTGAAAGCAAATAGTCAAGCTAATACTTCAAACTATCCCAAAGCTAGAACCACCCAAAGCACAGACTCAACATTCAACATGATCAGCAATGATTGCGAGAGGTTGCTAGGGCGAGATTTCTTTACTTGCCTTAATAAAGTAAAGGAATTCTCCACATACTATAATGCTCTCGTCAACGACGAAGACAAATCCAAGGCACTATTTAAACTTTTCATAGACCTTCGCATTGACACCTAAGAATTTAAAATGTTTCTTCATAAATGTTTGTTCACTGGTTAGTAAGAGAAAGAGACACTCCTTCAACCTGTTTTTGAAACATCATAAGCCAGACATTGTTTTAATTGCAGAGCATAAATTGAATCACAGACACAAGCTGTCGTTCACTAATTATGAACTCATAAGGGATGATCGTACCTCTGGCAGAGGTGGTGGTACAGCAATCTGTATCAAAGACTCCTTCGTTTATCAGAAAGTCACATGCAACACTTGTGTAATTGAAAATACCACCATCACAATTAATCTCAGCAACAACACAACAATAGCATTCATCTCAGCTTATAACAAACCTTCTAACACCCTTACAGAATCTGATTTAAACACCTTAATCAGCTCCTCTAATACAGAGCAAATAGTCCTGGGTGGAGATTTTAACGCTAGACACCGCAATTGGGGAGACACGGTCTGCAATAGAAATGGGAATATTTTGTCTGAATGGCTTTTAAAAACCCCCTCCATGCAAATCAATCCAACTAAAAATCCAACGAGGAACAATTCATATTTAGACCTTTTCATCACCTCCTTACCAATTTGTACAAACTACCACACAGACTTCCTGAATACCCTCAGAACTTTTGACTTTGACTCCGATCATGACGCAGTTGAACTTCTAATAGTAACCAGTGATTTTCTACGAAAGTCACCGGAAACAACTCTAGATTGGAATAAAATTAATATAAAGTTGTTCAACAGCGTACTATATGAAAACCTTAATAGCCATGTCTTACCCAACAATAGAGTAGCATCTATAACTGAAATAGATAACTGTATTTCCTATATAAATCAATCTTTCCAAACTGCTATCGAAGCTGCTGTACCCAAAGTAAAAATTCAAAGAAAAGGTCAAATTAACCTCCCACAAAATATCTTGCATTATATCCAGGAAAAAAAGAGGCTACGTAGAGCGGCATATAGATGCGTCGACCCGGACCGGAAAAACACCTTAAAAGCAATTATACGCAACATTGAAAAAATCGTCCAGGAGCTAATTCAGCTACACGAAGAAAAATACTGGGACAACTTCTTCAAAAAGATTAGAATGAATAATCAGACCTATAAGAAAATCAAAAACCTAAGTGGAACAAACAGCAAAATCGAATTGCCCACCATCGTGGATGACAATGGGAACACTCACACTGAAAATTTTCACAAAATAAATGTATTGGCTGATCGTTTTGAGAAAGTTCATTTAAGAGATCAAGATATGCCCAACCAGCCTCATGATAATCTAGTCCGTAGCTCAATATCCGTTTTAAGAAACAACGTCCCAATCATTTCCTTTGATAATGAAATCACTGCGGACGGCGAATCTGATAAGTTGACAAACCATGCTCCCGACATCGTAGAAAATTACGCACATCTCACCACGTCAGAAGATATTGCCTTCGGTATCTATTTCACTAACAATAAAAAAAGTTATGGCGACGATAGGATCCCGAACTTTCTACTAAGAAAAACTTCTGCTTTCTTTTGCGACTTCCTTGCAATTCTATTCAATCAGTCCTACAACATTGGCTATTTTCCTGAATCATGGAAATGTGCCAAAATTATCCCAGTCTTAAAACCAAAGTCAGATCCGAATTTAGCCAATAACTACAGACCAATTTCCCTGTTGTCTAATATTAGTAAATTATTTGAGAGGATTCTTCTGGGAAAACTTAAAACGCATATCGTGGAAAGTAAGATCTTAAAAGACAATCAATTTGGTTTTAAAACTCTTCACTCTACCAACCACGCCCTAACCGTGCTTTCTGACTTCATTACCACTAACTTAAACAAACGCCAAGCCACCATAGCAGTGGCATTAGATCTTGAAAAAGCTTTTGATACAGTTTGGATTGAAGGAATTATATACAAAATGTACAACACTTTCCAGTTTGACAAGCACATCTGTAGATTTCTCCTAAACTACTTAACAGATCGCTCATTCTATGTAACCCACAAGGACGAAAATTCCATAATAAAACCAATTGCGGCAGGTGTCCCCCAAGGATCCATTCTTGGCCCTATCCTATATAACATCTACCTAGCTGACATACAGAACCCAGAACCCGAATCCAATAAACAAATAATCATATATGCTGACGACATTCTTATTCTTGGATCCAAACCTAGAATTTCAATAATGAACAAAGAGATTAATCAATACCTCTCCGAGTTGTCCCCTTACTTTGAGAAGTGGAAACTAAAACTGAACACTGCCAAAAGCGAATGCGTCTTATTTACAGGAGTTAAAAAGTACCTATACCCCAATGCCAGAAAATTCTCTCCTAACATTATGTTCAACCAATCTAGAATAGCCAACAAGGAACAAATTAAATACTTAGGTGTCGTTTTGCACAAATCTTTCAAGTTCTACCGGCACATGGACTACATTCTCTCTAAAGCCAAAAATTGTTTCCATGCTTATTATGGGATACTGAGGAGAGCTAAGAGCCTGAAAATGCGCATTAAACTAAATTGCTACAAACAACTCATTAGGCCAATTCTTACGTATGCCTTCCCCATATGGTTTGATATATCTTCGCACCAAATGGAAAGGTTACGCACGTTTGAACGAAAGATTTTACGCATCTGCTCCGGCACCACAACAACTTGGGTCAATGGCACATACAAATGCATATCAAACTACAGACTTTATAAAAAATGCAAAACGGAAAGAATCGACTGTCACTTAGTAAAGGCAGCGGTAAGATTCCTAGATAATTTAGGAAGACTGGACAATAATCTAGTCAAAAAATACCTACTAAAGGAACCAAATATACCTTTCCCATTTCAAGATAAATTCCTATCACCTATCCATCTGCGAATTTTGTTAAGAAACAATCAGGTCTTCCGACAGGAAAAGCTTTTGTTCTACCACAGGCGATTCCGCACATTTAATATCAATGATCCAATTTACTGTACTCATCAATTCTGATGTGTACTCCTCCATGTGTACAAAGTGTATAGTGTATATAGTGTTACTTAGTTTAAGTTAGAATAAGCTAATATAAACAAAATGAAAATGTGATTCCCTTTTTTACATGCCCTTTTTAGGGAAATACTACAATGTAACAGATCTCAAATAAACAAACATAATGTGATATTTCACTACTTGAATGTAAACACTCCTAGATAAATATTTTATGTGCTAGGAAATCATTAATGTACTTAATGTTAACTAGATTTAGTCTTACTTATGTACCAATGAAATAATGGGCAATAAATATCATCTGTATCGTTAACATTTGTGTATAGTGTGTGACTAGTGAAGTGAAGAAACAGAGAAAGAGAATAGGAAAATGTCTGGTCGTGGTAAAGGTGGCAAAGTTAAGGGAAAGGCAAAGTCGCGCTCGAATCGTGCTGGACTACAATTTCCAGTCGGTCGTATTCATCGTTTACTGCGCAAGGGCAATTATGCTGAGCGTGTCGGTGCTGGTGCTCCCGTATATTTGGCAGCCGTAATGGAGTACTTGGCTGCTGAAGTTCTTGAGTTGGCTGGCAATGCTGCGCGTGACAACAAGAAGACGAGAATCATACCGCGCCATTTGCAATTGGCCATCCGCAATGACGAAGAATTGAACAAGTTGTTGTCCGGCGTGACAATTGCCCAAGGTGGTGTCTTGCCCAACATTCAAGCTGTACTCCTGCCCAAAAAGACTGAGAAGAAGGCTTAAACAATCGACTAATACAACAAATTACACAAACCGTCCTTTTCAGGACGACAAAATATTCGAACAAAGAGTTGAAAAATATGTTCAAACAAGAAATTATAAAAATATTTTGTCATGAAGTAAATTTTACAAAAGAAATGCTGTTGCTTGCATAGCCGAACATAGTCTCTGAGTAAACTTTTCTATTTGTCTGCATTTCGCCATATATTAATATATATTGTGCCATATTGTAAAAGCTGTGCCATAAGGCAATCCTGCTCCTGTCAGCATACTCGCCGCGCCGCTACTCGTAAGTGTAGCAACGAGTAGCCGGCATAAGAAGGTAGTAGTAGAAGTGAAGCAATCGAGAACGGATCAAATAAAAGGCAGCGGCCATACAGCATTGTTAAATACATACATTGTTAAATAGTTCTAAGTTAGTTTAGTAGTTTCTTAATTTTAAATTGAAATTTATTTAGGGAAGCTGTACACACACATATACATTAAAATACAAAGTACAGTACTTTTCGCTTAAAGCGAACTTCGAGAGACTTTGTTTAAAACGAAAAATAATCAAAATAGTTTATAAATCTTTCTGTAAATGTGTATAGTAAAATAATTCTTAAATCTTTTTGTAAATGTATTTTGTGGTCCTGAAAAGGACCGTTTTTCATTATTAATGTCGTCAATTTATGACTTTAACCGCCGAAACCGTACAATGTACGACCCTGTCTCTTCAGAGCATACACAACATCCATCGCTGTTACAGTCTTGCGTTTGGCGTGTTCAGTGTATGTGACTGCATCACGAATAACATTCTCCAGAAAGACCTTCAACACGCCACGAGTCTCCTCATATATCAACCCAGATATACGCTTCACACCGCCACGACGAGCCAAACGTCTAATAGCCGGCTTCGTGATGCCCTGAATGTTATCGCGCAACACTTTACGATGACGTTTCGCACCACCTTTTCCCAAGCCTTTACCACCTTTGCCGCGACCAGTCATTCTTTCTTCTTTCTCTTCACTAAATTCACTTCACAAAGTACAAAACACAACTGCGAATACTACACCCATTTGCTTCAACTTATATTTATACTAAACCGAGACGACGCTTGCAATGCATATTATCTACCTGTCCTCCTCTAACATATATGAGGGTTGTTTATAATGTTGAATTAGTGAAACGCTTTCGGATATTTAACTATAAAAGTGTTGTTTGGTACGTGCATATGGATTCATTAGCGTTCTCCTAGTGCTCAGTGTTAGTGTTGGTGTGAATAGAAGAAACAAGAAGAAGAAGTAAAGTGAAAAGATGGCGCGTACAAAGCAAACTGCTCGCAAATCGACTGGTGGTAAAGCGCCACGCAAACAATTGGCAACGAAGGCTGCTCGTAAGAGTGCTCCGGCTACTGGTGGTGTGAAGAAGCCTCATCGTTATCGTCCCGGTACAGTGGCGTTACGTGAGATTCGTCGTTACCAAAAGAGTACCGAGTTGTTGATCCGTAAACTACCGTTCCAGCGTCTGGTTCGTGAGATCGCGCAGGATTTCAAAACTGACTTGCGTTTCCAGAGTTCTGCTGTAATGGCTTTGCAAGAAGCTAGTGAAGCGTATCTGGTTGGTCTTTTCGAAGACACAAACTTATGCGCTATCCATGCCAAACGAGTGACCATCATGCCCAAAGACATTCAGCTGGCCAGACGCATCCGTGGCGAACGTGCCTAAGTCAATTTTTAAACGGTCGACACTTTCAAAAATAGCAAACAAACAATCGGTCCTTTTCAGGACCACAAATTTCTATACAAAAGAGATTATTGAAAACAATTTTAACTACTTTCGATATTATTATTAAGAAAATATAGTTGTTTTTTTTTTTTAGTTTTCATGCTAACAAACATTGCAATTCACAACATAACATTTAATCAAAAAAACGTCGAAATATAAATTTTATTGCAAACATGCCAAAACATACATTGAAAGCGAATTATGCAAATTTTCTGATTCAGAAAAATAATTCATCCATTTTGTTGAGAACATTCCCAAAAACAAAAAATATGCATTTGAATAGAAATGTACTGATATGATATGGAGGTGAATAGTCGAATAAGCATTCGCCAACGACCATACCACGCTGAATACATCGGTTCTCGTCCGATCACCGAAATTAAGCAGCGTCGGGCGCGGTTAGTACTTGGATGGGGGACCGCTTGGGAACACCGCGTGTTGTTGGCATTTGCCTAAACTTTTTTTTGCTCCCTCCTCCTTATTTCTTTTCAACACATTTTCATTTAATTCACATTTCGAGTTCAGTTTTTACTGAATGGTCTTTCTTATGTATGTTTCTTCTTCTTTTTTTAGAACATTTTGCCTAAACTTTTTTTTGCTCCATCCTCCTCCTTATTTCTTTTCAACACATTTTCATTTAATTCACATTTCGAGTTCAGTTTTTACTGAATGGTCTTTCTTATGTATTTTTTTTCTTCTTATTTTCAACATTTTATCATCTACAACGATTTCATTTACGTATCAGCCCATAGCTTCATAATATGCTATATTAAGATATTGTATTACTGTTGTGAAAGATATAAGTTTTACATTTTTTAAGTCGTTTTAAGAAAATATCCCAGAACTAGAACGAAAAAAGCGTCAAATATGGTCCACGCAGTGTAGATAGAATGGGAGCACCGTATAATGCAGACATACAAAATGCAGACAAGACATATTGCAGACAAATTTTGTAAATGTAGACAGGACAAAATGCAGACAAGACAAAATACAGACAGGACAAAATGCAGACAAAACAAAATGCAGACAAAACAAAATGCAGACAAGACAAAATGACGGCAAGACAAAACGCAGACAGGACAAAATGCAGACAAGACAAAAACTAAATCCAGAAACATTAATTTTAATATCGGAATGAAACTGCGTTATTAATTTAGAACAAAAGTTAGTTTATTTATGAAGATAGTAAATTAAAATTATTAATAGTATTTACATTTTTTTTTTTAATGTATCCCAAAACTAAACTCCCATGAGGGTTATTTTTTGCAGTCCGGCCACCCAGGAAAAACTTATTGGCAAGAAAACTATGGATTTGAACAAAAAATACTGTGCACACCTGACTGTTGCTTGATGTGGTGGTGACTCCCATGAGGCTTATATTTTTAGCGCCCGGCCGAAGGCCGGCCACTTGGGAAAAACTTATTGCCAAGAAAACTATGGCTTTCGGGAAAACTGTATGCACCTCTGGGATTGCGAAAAAAAGCGCGAATTTTAAACTTTGAGCGAAATTTTAAACCTTGGGCCTCGATATCTCGAAAACGAAGCGAGATATCGAAAAATTGTATTCCTCATTTTCGACTTATTTTTGGTCAATGTATCTAAAGACACCCTCAAATGGCGGCGCCACGGAAACCGTAGTCGTGCCTTTTTTTGCATACAAAATCATGCACTGAATAAATATAGCTTCAATAATTGTTTATTGATAAAAAAAATGTGTCTGTCATTTGTCTCCATTTTTCTGTATTCTGTATTTTGTCCTGTCTGCGTTTGGTCTTGTCTGCATTACGTCTTTCTGCAATTCGTCATACACCCGATAGAATATATACAAAAACATGTACACATTGCAAAAACTCCATTTATTCAAGGGACAGCGAAATGGTCTGCAAGGAGTGTGCAAAATAAAAATGCTCAATGAATCTTCGATGTTATTATTGCTTTTGAACCTTTTTAAACTTTTTAATACGTTTCTTAGTTTTAAAAACTTGAAGTTCTTACGAAAAAATACATATGTATGTATAAATAAGCCACATTTTCACCTTTTGTATGGTTTCCGAAAAGACTTAATAATTTAAGCACATTTTTTTAAATCAATGAAATGTATTATATATAAACTTATTCTTTTCTTTTTTGTGTGCTATTATTTTTTGTTTTTAAATATGCATACATCGGTATTTAGAAACAATAAAAATACAAATACTCCATTTTATATGCCAACAAGTGAGCATAACATACATAAAATTCTTGTGGGAAGACAGTTGACGCATTTGACAAAGAAAATACTATGAAATTAATGATTTTAATAGAATATTACTTCCAGTAAATAGTTTTGAATATTTAAATTATATTGAAAATTAAATATAGATGATTTTGTATGCTAATTATAAAAATCGAACCGAGTTGAGCTAAGATATTCGATTTGCAAAACGTATACTTGGTAGACTTTCGGTAAGTTGAGAGCAATTGTAAAATATTTTGTTTAACTGTTGCATTCAATAAATGTGAATAAATTTCATTTAAATACTATGTAAATTGTTCAAAATCATATATAAATGCAACTTTAACTATTTATTGAATGTATAAGTGGTAAAATGTTAAGTTTTTTCTATGAAATTTCATAATAAATCAGGCAAAGTTTATGTTTGACTGCATTTAAAACTGTCATCATAACAAATATGAGGCAAATATATTAAAAATGCGAAAGATCAATATTTGGTAAATATTAATGGGTGATTTGTTTGAATGGAAATGGAAAAGTAATGTTTTAAAAAATTAAAATTCTATTTGAAGATGACTATTAGAAAATGTTCACAACTACTGACTGGTAAATTATTATCATATATCCCTTCTACATGAGTCTCACTTTTTCAAGGGACTTAAACTTGTGTTCTGTGAGTCACTGAATTTTATTGAATTTGAATTGTGTTGCGTAGCGTTTTGTTACGAATTGAATTGGGAAAAAGTGTAAAGTGAAAAGGAGAAATGTCGGAATCTGCTGTAATTGCTAATGCATCATCGCCGGTTGCTGCAGCGGGAGCTACGGCTGTTGCGGAGAAAAAGGTTGCTGCCAAGAAACCGGCATCGGCAAAATCAAAGAAACCCGCAGCTGCACCAACCCATCCGTCGACACAGCAAATGGTCGATGCATCGATTAAAAATTTGAAAGAGCGCGGTGGCTCTTCACTGCTGGCCATCAAGAAATATATTAGTGCAACATATAAATGCGATGCACAAAAATTGGCTCCGTTCATAAAGAGATATTTAAAGTCTTCGGTAGTCAGCGGTAAATTGATTCAAACTAAAGGCAAAGGTGCATCCGGATCGTTCAAGTTATCGGCAGCTGCAGCAAAACCGAAAAAAGTCGGCAGCAGTAAGCCAAAATCGTCATCTGTGGAAAAGGGTAAAGCAAAGAAGAAGAAGAGTGGAGCATTGGGAGCTAGCAGTGCAGCCAAGAAGAAATCTTCATCGGCGATTGGCGCCAAGAAAACGAGCAGTGACAAGGCAGCTGTAAAGGTAAAGAAAGCAGCTGTGGCTACCAAAAAGACAGCCGAAAAAAAGAAGAGTGAAAAGGCAAAAGTGAAAAGTATCAAGAAGACTGGTACAGTTAAGGCGAAACCAGCAAAGGCAAAGCCAAGCGCCACCAAACCAAAAGCACCCAAGGTTAAAACATCTGCTGCCAAGCCAAAAAAGACTGCAACAGCGGCCAAGAAGCCAGTCGCTAAAAAAACGGCTGCCAAAAAGTAAGGTGTCAGTAATGGGACATTATCTATATATTTACATATATCTGAAATGATATATAAAAAGCCCTTTTCAGGGCTACAAAATCAATATACAAAGAGAATCGGAATATTTTCAAACGCTAAATATATTTTTAATAAATTGTTTAATTGCGACGCGCGATTCCCGTCCGATCACAGCGTCGGGCGCGTTTAGTGGACCGCTTGGGAACACAATGGCGGTGGTTCTATTTGTTTTGCATATTACGATTAAGGAGCATAATAGGATATTTTTTAAAACAACATATAAAAATCTCTTTGTTTATATATTTTGTGGCCCTGAAAAGGGCCTTTTGTTCTATTAACGTAGATGTTGTAGATTGAAATTGCTTATTTGGAACTGGTGTATTTGGTGACGGCCTTAGTTCCCTCACTGACAGCGTGCTTCGCCAATTCACCGGGCAACAGCAGACGAACGGCAGTCTGAATTTCGCGACTAGTGATTGTCGAACGCTTATTGTAGTGCGCCAGACGCGACGCTTCGGCAGCGATACGCTCAAAGATGTCATTCACGAAACTGTTCATAATACTCATTGCCTTCGAAGAGATGCCAGTGTCCGGGTGGACTTGCTTCAACACTTTGTAAATGTAGATAGCGTAGCTTTCCTTCCTCTTGCGCTTCTTCTTCTTGTCGTTTTTCGTAATGTTCTTTTGCGCCTTGCCGGCCTTTTTTGCCGCTTTACCACTCGTTTTAGGAGGCATTTTCACTTAAATTCACAAAACACTCAAAACACAATTATGATGACTATGAACGCCAATATACACACTTATCTACAATTTACTGAACGAGTTTTTCATGTTACATAAAGAAGGTGAGCATTTTTTCTCTACCTGACAATCATGAGCCCAACAAAACTATAAATACACAGCAGGCAGCTGTATCGTTAACATTTGTGTATAGTGTGTGACTAGTGAAGTGAAGAAACAGAGAAAGAGAATAGGAAAATGTCTGGTCGTGGTAAAGGTGGCAAAGTTAAGGGAAAGGCAAAGTCGCGCTCGAATCGTGCTGGACTACAATTTCCAGTCGGTCGTATTCATCGTTTACTGCGCAAGGGCAATTATGCTGAGCGTGTCGGTGCTGGTGCTCCCGTATATTTGGCAGCCGTAATGGAGTACTTGGCTGCTGAAGTTCTTGAGTTGGCTGGCAATGCTGCGCGTGACAACAAGAAGACGAGAATCATACCGCGCCATTTGCAATTGGCCATCCGCAATGACGAAGAATTGAACAAGTTGTTGTCCGGCGTGACAATTGCCCAAGGTGGTGTCTTGCCCAACATTCAAGCTGTACTCCTGCCCAAAAAGACTGAGAAGAAGGCTTAAACAATCGACTAATACAACAAATTACACAAACCGTCCTTTTCAGGACGACAAAATATTCGAACAAAGAGTTGAAAAATATGTTCAAACAAGAAATTATAAAAATATTTTGTCATGAAGTAAATTTTACAAAAGAAATGCTGTTGCTTGCATAGCCGAACATAGTCTCTGAGTAAACTTTTCTATTTGTCTGCATTTCGCCATATATTAATATATATTGTGCCATATTGTAAAAGCTGTGCCATAAGGCAATCCTGCTCCTGTCAGCATACTCGCCGCGCCGCTACTCGTAAGTGTAGCAACGAGTAGCCGGCATAAGAAGGTAGTAGTAGAAGTGAAGCAATCGAGAACGGATCAAATAAAAGGCAGCGGCCATACAGCATTGTTAAATACATACATTGTTAAATAGTTCTAAGTTAGTTTAGTAGTTTCTTAATTTTAAATTGAAATTTATTTAGGGAAGCTGTACACACACATATACATTAAAATACAAAGTACAGTACTTTTCGCTTAAAGCGAACTTCGAGAGACTTTGTTTAAAACGAAAAATAATCAAAATAGTTTATAAATCTTTCTGTAAATGTGTATAGTAAAATAATTCTTAAATCTTTTTGTAAATGTATTTTGTGGTCCTGAAAAGGACCGTTTTTCATTATTAATGTCGTCAATTTATGACTTTAACCGCCGAAACCGTACAATGTACGACCCTGTCTCTTCAGAGCATACACAACATCCATCGCTGTTACAGTCTTGCGTTTGGCGTGTTCAGTGTATGTGACTGCATCACGAATAACATTCTCCAGAAAGACCTTCAACACGCCACGAGTCTCCTCATATATCAACCCAGATATACGCTTCACACCGCCACGACGAGCCAAACGTCTAATAGCCGGCTTCGTGATGCCCTGAATGTTATCGCGCAACACTTTACGATGACGTTTCGCACCACCTTTTCCCAAGCCTTTACCACCTTTGCCGCGACCAGTCATTCTTTCTTCTTTCTCTTCACTAAATTCACTTCACAAAGTACAAAACACAACTGCGAATACTACACCCATTTGCTTCAACTTATATTTATACTAAACCGAGACGACGCTTGCAATGCATATTATCTACCTGTCCTCCTCTAACATATATGAGGGTTGTTTATAATGTTGAATTAGTGAAACGCTTTCGGATATTTAACTATAAAAGTGTTGTTTGGTACGTGCATATGGATTCATTAGCGTTCTCCTAGTGCTCAGTGTTAGTGTTGGTGTGAATAGAAGAAACAAGAAGAAGAAGTAAAGTGAAAAGATGGCGCGTACAAAGCAAACTGCTCGCAAATCGACTGGTGGTAAAGCGCCACGCAAACAATTGGCAACGAAGGCTGCTCGTAAGAGTGCTCCGGCTACTGGTGGTGTGAAGAAGCCTCATCGTTATCGTCCCGGTACAGTGGCGTTACGTGAGATTCGTCGTTACCAAAAGAGTACCGAGTTGTTGATCCGTAAACTACCGTTCCAGCGTCTGGTTCGTGAGATCGCGCAGGATTTCAAAACTGACTTGCGTTTCCAGAGTTCTGCTGTAATGGCTTTGCAAGAAGCTAGTGAAGCGTATCTGGTTGGTCTTTTCGAAGACACAAACTTATGCGCTATCCATGCCAAACGAGTGACCATCATGCCCAAAGACATTCAGCTGGCCAGACGCATCCGTGGCGAACGTGCCTAAGTCAATTTTTAAACGGTCGACACTTTCAAAAATAGCAAACAAACAATCGGTCCTTTTCAGGACCACAAATTTCTATACAAAAGAGATTATTGAAAACAATTTTAACTACTTTCGATATTATTATTAAGAAAATATAGTTGTTTTTTTTTTTTAGTTTTCATGCTAACAAACATTGCAATTCACAACATAACATTTAATCAAAAAAACGTCGAAATATAAATTTTATTGCAAACATGCCAAAACATACATTGAAAGCGAATTATGCAAATTTTCTGATTCAGAAAAATAATTCATCCATTTTGTTGAGAACATTCCCAAAAACAAAAAATATGCATTTGAATAGAAATGTACTGATATGATATGGAGGTGAATAGTCGAATAAGCATTCGCCAACGACCATACCACGCTGAATACATCGGTTCTCGTCCGATCACCGAAATTAAGCAGCGTCGGGCGCGGTTAGTACTTGGATGGGGGACCGCTTGGGAACACCGCGTGTTGTTGGCATTTGCCTAAACTTTTTTTTGCTCCCTCCTCCTTATTTCTTTTCAACACATTTTCATTTAATTCACATTTCGAGTTCAGTTTTTACTGAATGGTCTTTCTTATGTATGTTTCTTCTTCTTTTTTTAGAACATTTTGCCTAAACTTTTTTTTGCTCCATCCTCCTCCTTATTTCTTTTCAACACATTTTCATTTAATTCACATTTCGAGTTCAGTTTTTACTGAATGGTCTTTCTTATGTATTTTTTTTCTTCTTATTTTCAACATTTTATCATCTACAACGATTTCATTTACGTATCAGCCCATAGCTTCATAATATGCTATATTAAGATATTGTATTACTGTTGTGAAAGATATAAGTTTTACATTTTTTAAGTCGTTTTAAGAAAATATCCCAGAACTAGAACGAAAAAAGCGTCAAATATGGTCCACGCAGTGTAGATAGAATGGGAGCACCGTATAATGCAGACATACAAAATGCAGACAAGACATATTGCAGACAAATTTTGTAAATGTAGACAGGACAAAATGCAGACAAGACAAAATACAGACAGGACAAAATGCAGACAAAACAAAATGCAGACAAAACAAAATGCAGACAAGACAAAATGACGGCAAGACAAAACGCAGACAGGACAAAATGCAGACAAGACAAAAACTAAATCCAGAAACATTAATTTTAATATCGGAATGAAACTGCGTTATTAATTTAGAACAAAAGTTAGTTTATTTATGAAGATAGTAAATTAAAATTATTAATAGTATTTACATTTTTTTTTTTAATGTATCCCAAAACTAAACTCCCATGAGGGTTATTTTTTGCAGTCCGGCCACCCAGGAAAAACTTATTGGCAAGAAAACTATGGATTTGAACAAAAAATACTGTGCACACCTGACTGTTGCTTGATGTGGTGGTGACTCCCATGAGGCTTATATTTTTAGCGCCCGGCCGAAGGCCGGCCACTTGGGAAAAACTTATTGCCAAGAAAACTATGGCTTTCGGGAAAACTGTATGCACCTCTGGGATTGCGAAAAAAAGCGCGAATTTTAAACTTTGAGCGAAATTTTAAACCTTGGGCCTCGATATCTCGAAAACGAAGCGAGATATCGAAAAATTGTATTCCTCATTTTCGACTTATTTTTGGTCAATGTATCTAAAGACACCCTCAAATGGCGGCGCCACGGAAACCGTAGTCGTGCCTTTTTTTGCATACAAAATCATGCACTGAATAAATATAGCTTCAATAATTGTTTATTGATAAAAAAAATGTGTCTGTCATTTGTCTCCATTTTTCTGTATTCTGTATTTTGTCCTGTCTGCGTTTGGTCTTGTCTGCATTACGTCTTTCTGCAATTCGTCATACACCCGATAGAATATATACAAAAACATGTACACATTGCAAAAACTCCATTTATTCAAGGGACAGCGAAATGGTCTGCAAGGAGTGTGCAAAATAAAAATGCTCAATGAATCTTCGATGTTATTATTGCTTTTGAACCTTTTTAAACTTTTTAATACGTTTCTTAGTTTTAAAAACTTGAAGTTCTTACGAAAAAATACATATGTATGTATAAATAAGCCACATTTTCACCTTTTGTATGGTTTCCGAAAAGACTTAATAATTTAAGCACATTTTTTTAAATCAATGAAATGTATTATATATAAACTTATTCTTTTCTTTTTTGTGTGCTATTATTTTTTGTTTTTAAATATGCATACATCGGTATTTAGAAACAATAAAAATACAAATACTCCATTTTATATGCCAACAAGTGAGCATAACATACATAAAATTCTTGTGGGAAGACAGTTGACGCATTTGACAAAGAAAATACTATGAAATTAATGATTTTAATAGAATATTACTTCCAGTAAATAGTTTTGAATATTTAAATTATATTGAAAATTAAATATAGATGATTTTGTATGCTAATTATAAAAATCGAACCGAGTTGAGCTAAGATATTCGATTTGCAAAACGTATACTTGGTAGACTTTCGGTAAGTTGAGAGCAATTGTAAAATATTTTGTTTAACTGTTGCATTCAATAAATGTGAATAAATTTCATTTAAATACTATGTAAATTGTTCAAAATCATATATAAATGCAACTTTAACTATTTATTGAATGTATAAGTGGTAAAATGTTAAGTTTTTTCTATGAAATTTCATAATAAATCAGGCAAAGTTTATGTTTGACTGCATTTAAAACTGTCATCATAACAAATATGAGGCAAATATATTAAAAATGCGAAAGATCAATATTTGGTAAATATTAATGGGTGATTTGTTTGAATGGAAATGGAAAAGTAATGTTTTAAAAAATTAAAATTCTATTTGAAGATGACTATTAGAAAATGTTCACAACTACTGACTGGTAAATTATTATCATATATCCCTTCTACATGAGTCTCACTTTTTCAAGGGACTTAAACTTGTGTTCTGTGAGTCACTGAATTTTATTGAATTTGAATTGTGTTGCGTAGCGTTTTGTTACGAATTGAATTGGGAAAAAGTGTAAAGTGAAAAGGAGAAATGTCGGAATCTGCTGTAATTGCTAATGCATCATCGCCGGTTGCTGCAGCGGGAGCTACGGCTGTTGCGGAGAAAAAGGTTGCTGCCAAGAAACCGGCATCGGCAAAATCAAAGAAACCCGCAGCTGCACCAACCCATCCGTCGACACAGCAAATGGTCGATGCATCGATTAAAAATTTGAAAGAGCGCGGTGGCTCTTCACTGCTGGCCATCAAGAAATATATTAGTGCAACATATAAATGCGATGCACAAAAATTGGCTCCGTTCATAAAGAGATATTTAAAGTCTTCGGTAGTCAGCGGTAAATTGATTCAAACTAAAGGCAAAGGTGCATCCGGATCGTTCAAGTTATCGGCAGCTGCAGCAAAACCGAAAAAAGTCGGCAGCAGTAAGCCAAAATCGTCATCTGTGGAAAAGGGTAAAGCAAAGAAGAAGAAGAGTGGAGCATTGGGAGCTAGCAGTGCAGCCAAGAAGAAATCTTCATCGGCGATTGGCGCCAAGAAAACGAGCAGTGACAAGGCAGCTGTAAAGGTAAAGAAAGCAGCTGTGGCTACCAAAAAGACAGCCGAAAAAAAGAAGAGTGAAAAGGCAAAAGTGAAAAGTATCAAGAAGACTGGTACAGTTAAGGCGAAACCAGCAAAGGCAAAGCCAAGCGCCACCAAACCAAAAGCACCCAAGGTTAAAACATCTGCTGCCAAGCCAAAAAAGACTGCAACAGCGGCCAAGAAGCCAGTCGCTAAAAAAACGGCTGCCAAAAAGTAAGGTGTCAGTAATGGGACATTATCTATATATTTACATATATCTGAAATGATATATAGCCTTTTCAGGGCTACAAAATCAATATACAAAGAGAATCGGAATATTTTCAAACGCTAAATATATTTTTAATAAATTGTTTAATTGCGACGCGCGATTCCCGTCCGATCACAGCGTCGGGCGCGTTTAGTGGACCGCTTGGGAACACAATGGCGGTGGTTCTATTTGTTTTGCATATTACGATTAAGGAGCATAATAGGATATTTTTTAAAACAACATATAAAAATCTCTTTGTTTATATATTTTGTGGCCCTGAAAAGGGCCTTTTGTTCTATTAACGTAGATGTTGTAGATTGAAATTGCTTATTTGGAACTGGTGTATTTGGTGACGGCCTTAGTTCCCTCACTGACAGCGTGCTTCGCCAATTCACCGGGCAACAGCAGACGAACGGCAGTCTGAATTTCGCGACTAGTGATTGTCGAACGCTTATTGTAGTGCGCCAGACGCGACGCTTCGGCAGCGATACGCTCAAAGATGTCATTCACGAAACTGTTCATAATACTCATTGCCTTCGAAGAGATGCCAGTGTCCGGGTGGACTTGCTTCAACACTTTGTAAATGTAGATAGCGTAGCTTTCCTTCCTCTTGCGCTTCTTCTTCTTGTCGTTTTTCGTAATGTTCTTTTGCGCCTTGCCGGCCTTTTTTGCCGCTTTACCACTCGTTTTAGGAGGCATTTTCACTTAAATTCACAAAACACTCAAAACACAATTATGATGACTATGAACGCCAATATACACACTTATCTACAATTTACTGAACGAGTTTTTCATGTTACATAAAGAAGGTGAGCATTTTTTCTCTACCTGACAATCATGAGCCCAACAAAACTATAAATACACAGCAGGCAGCTGTATCGTTAACATTTGTGTATAGTGTGTGACTAGTGAAGTGAAGAAACAGAGAAAGAGAATAGGAAAATGTCTGGTCGTGGTAAAGGTGGCAAAGTTAAGGGAAAGGCAAAGTCGCGCTCGAATCGTGCTGGACTACAATTTCCAGTCGGTCGTATTCATCGTTTACTGCGCAAGGGCAATTATGCTGAGCGTGTCGGTGCTGGTGCTCCCGTATATTTGGCAGCCGTAATGGAGTACTTGGCTGCTGAAGTTCTTGAGTTGGCTGGCAATGCTGCGCGTGACAACAAGAAGACGAGAATCATACCGCGCCATTTGCAATTGGCCATCCGCAATGACGAAGAATTGAACAAGTTGTTGTCCGGCGTGACAATTGCCCAAGGTGGTGTCTTGCCCAACATTCAAGCTGTACTCCTGCCCAAAAAGACTGAGAAGAAGGCTTAAACAATCGACTAATACAACAAATTACACAAACCGTCCTTTTCAGGACGACAAAATATTCGAACAAAGAGTTGAAAAATATGTTCAAACAAGAAATTATAAAAATATTTTGTCATGAAGTAAATTTTACAAAAGAAATGCTGTTGCTTGCATAGCCGAACATAGTCTCTGAGTAAACTTTTCTATTTGTCTGCATTTCGCCATATATTAATATATATTGTGCCATATTGTAAAAGCTGTGCCATAAGGCAATCCTGCTCCTGTCAGCATACTCGCCGCGCCGCTACTCGTAAGTGTAGCAACGAGTAGCCGGCATAAGAAGGTAGTAGTAGAAGTGAAGCAATCGAGAACGGATCAAATAAAAGGCAGCGGCCATACAGCATTGTTAAATACATACATTGTTAAATAGTTCTAAGTTAGTTTAGTAGTTTCTTAATTTTAAATTGAAATTTATTTAGGGAAGCTGTACACACACATATACATTAAAATACAAAGTACAGTACTTTTCGCTTAAAGCGAACTTCGAGAGACTTTGTTTAAAACGAAAAATAATCAAAATAGTTTATAAATCTTTCTGTAAATGTGTATAGTAAAATAATTCTTAAATCTTTTTGTAAATGTATTTTGTGGTCCTGAAAAGGACCGTTTTTCATTATTAATGTCGTCAATTTATGACTTTAACCGCCGAAACCGTACAATGTACGACCCTGTCTCTTCAGAGCATACACAACATCCATCGCTGTTACAGTCTTGCGTTTGGCGTGTTCAGTGTATGTGACTGCATCACGAATAACATTCTCCAGAAAGACCTTCAACACGCCACGAGTCTCCTCATATATCAACCCAGATATACGCTTCACACCGCCACGACGAGCCAAACGTCTAATAGCCGGCTTCGTGATGCCCTGAATGTTATCGCGCAACACTTTACGATGACGTTTCGCACCACCTTTTCCCAAGCCTTTACCACCTTTGCCGCGACCAGTCATTCTTTCTTCTTTCTCTTCACTAAATTCACTTCACAAAGTACAAAACACAACTGCGAATACTACACCCATTTGCTTCAACTTATATTTATACTAAACCGAGACGACGCTTGCAATGCATATTATCTACCTGTCCTCCTCTAACATATATGAGGGTTGTTTATAATGTTGAATTAGTGAAACGCTTTCGGATATTTAACTATAAAAGTGTTGTTTGGTACGTGCATATGGATTCATTAGCGTTCTCCTAGTGCTCAGTGTTAGTGTTGGTGTGAATAGAAGAAACAAGAAGAAGAAGTAAAGTGAAAAGATGGCGCGTACAAAGCAAACTGCTCGCAAATCGACTGGTGGTAAAGCGCCACGCAAACAATTGGCAACGAAGGCTGCTCGTAAGAGTGCTCCGGCTACTGGTGGTGTGAAGAAGCCTCATCGTTATCGTCCCGGTACAGTGGCGTTACGTGAGATTCGTCGTTACCAAAAGAGTACCGAGTTGTTGATCCGTAAACTACCGTTCCAGCGTCTGGTTCGTGAGATCGCGCAGGATTTCAAAACTGACTTGCGTTTCCAGAGTTCTGCTGTAATGGCTTTGCAAGAAGCTAGTGAAGCGTATCTGGTTGGTCTTTTCGAAGACACAAACTTATGCGCTATCCATGCCAAACGAGTGACCATCATGCCCAAAGACATTCAGCTGGCCAGACGCATCCGTGGCGAACGTGCCTAAGTCAATTTTTAAACGGTCGACACTTTCAAAAATAGCAAACAAACAATCGGTCCTTTTCAGGACCACAAATTTCTATACAAAAGAGATTATTGAAAACAATTTTAACTACTTTCGATATTATTATTAAGAAAATATAGTTGTTTTTTTTTTTTAGTTTTCATGCTAACAAACATTGCAATTCACAACATAACATTTAATCAAAAAAACGTCGAAATATAAATTTTATTGCAAACATGCCAAAACATACATTGAAAGCGAATTATGCAAATTTTCTGATTCAGAAAAATAATTCATCCATTTTGTTGAGAACATTCCCAAAAACAAAAAATATGCATTTGAATAGAAATATGATATGGAGGTGAATAGTCGAATAAGCATTCGCCAACGACCATACCACGCTGAATACATCGGTTCTCGTCCGATCACCGAAATTAAGCAGCGTCGGGCGCGGTTAGTACTTGGATGGGGGACCGCTTGGGAACACCGCGTGTTGTTGGCATTTGCCTAAACTTTTTTTTGCTCCCTCCTCCTTATTTCTTTTCAACACATTTTCATTTAATTCACATTTCGAGTTCAGTTTTTACTGAATGGTCTTTCTTATGTATGTTTCTTCTTCTTTTTTTAGAACATTTTGCCTAAACTTTTTTTTGCTCCATCCTCCTCCTTATTTCTTTTCAACACATTTTCATTTAATTCACATTTCGAGTTCAGTTTTTACTGAATGGTCTTTCTTATGTATTTTTTTTCTTCTTATTTTCAACATTTTATCATCTACAACGATTTCATTTACGTATCAGCCCATAGCTTCATAATATGCTATATTAAGATATTGTATTACTGTTGTGAAAGATATAAGTTTTACATTTTTTAAGTCGTTTTAAGAAAATATCCCAGAACTAGAACGAAAAAAGCGTCAAATATGGTCCACGCAGTGTAGATAGAATGGGAGCACCGTATAATGCAGACATACAAAATGCAGACAAGACATATTGCAGACAAATTTTGTAAATGTAGACAGGACAAAATGCAGACAAGACAAAATACAGACAGGACAAAATGCAGACAAAACAAAATGCAGACAAAACAAAATGCAGACAAGACAAAATGACGGCAAGACAAAACGCAGACAGGACAAAATGCAGACAAGACAAAAACTAAATCCAGAAACATTAATTTTAATATCGGAATGAAACTGCGTTATTAATTTAGAACAAAAGTTAGTTTATTTATGAAGATAGTAAATTAAAATTATTAATAGTATTTACATTTTTTTTTTTAATGTATCCCAAAACTAAACTCCCATGAGGGTTATTTTTTGCAGTCCGGCCACCCAGGAAAAACTTATTGGCAAGAAAACTATGGATTTGAACAAAAAATACTGTGCACACCTGACTGTTGCTTGATGTGGTGGTGACTCCCATGAGGCTTATAATTTTAGCGCCCGGCCGAAGGCCGGCCACTTGGGAAAAACTTATTGCCAAGAAAACTATGGCTTTCGGGAAAACTGTATGCACCTCTGGGATTGCGAAAAAAAGCGCGAATTTTAAACTTTGAGCGAAATTTTAAACCTTGGGCCTCGATATCTCGAAAACGAAGCGAGATATCGAAAAATTGTATTCCTCATTTTCGACTTATTTTTGGTCAATGTATCTAAAGACACCCTCAAATGGCGGCGCCACGGAAACCGTAGTCGTGCCTTTTTTTGCATACAAAATCATGCACTGAATAAATATAGCTTCAATAATTGTTTATTGATAAAAAAAATGTGTCTGTCATTTGTCTCCATTTTTCTGTATTCTGTATTTTGTCCTGTCTGCGTTTGGTCTTGTCTGCATTACGTCTTTCTGCAATTCGTCATACACCCGATAGAATATATACAAAAACATGTACACATTGCAAAAACTCCATTTATTCAAGGGACAGCGAAATGGTCTGCAAGGAGTGTGCAAAATAAAAATGCTCAATGAATCTTCGATGTTATTATTGCTTTTGAACCTTTTTAAACTTTTTAATACGTTTCTTAGTTTTAAAAACTTGAAGTTCTTACGAAAAAATACATATGTATGTATAAATAAGCCACATTTTCACCTTTTGTATGGTTTCCGAAAAGACTTAATAATTTAAGCACATTTTTTTAAATCAATGAAATGTATTATATATAAACTTATTCTTTTCTTTTTTGTGTGCTATTATTTTTTGTTTTTAAATATGCATACATCGGTATTTAGAAACAATAAAAATACAAATACTCCATTTTATATGCCAACAAGTGAGCATAACATACATAAAATTCTTGTGGGAAGACAGTTGACGCATTTGACAAAGAAAATACTATGAAATTAATGATTTTAATAGAATATTACTTCCAGTAAATAGTTTTGAATATTTAAATTATATTGAAAATTAAATATAGATGATTTTGTATGCTAATTATAAAAATCGAACCGAGTTGAGCTAAGATATTCGATTTGCAAAACGTATACTTGGTAGACTTTCGGTAAGTTGAGAGCAATTGTAAAATATTTTGTTTAACTGTTGCATTCAATAAATGTGAATAAATTTCATTTAAATACTATGTAAATTGTTCAAAATCATATATAAATGCAACTTTAACTATTTATTGAATGTATAAGTGGTAAAATGTTAAGTTTTTTCTATGAAATTTCATAATAAATCAGGCAAAGTTTATGTTTGACTGCATTTAAAACTGTCATCATAACAAATATGAGGCAAATATATTAAAAATGCGAAAGATCAATATTTGGTAAATATTAATGGGTGATTTGTTTGAATGGAAATGGAAAAGTAATGTTTTAAAAAATTAAAATTCTATTTGAAGATGACTATTAGAAAATGTTCACAACTACTGACTGGTAAATTATTATCATATATCCCTTCTACATGAGTCTCACTTTTTCAAGGGACTTAAACTTGTGTTCTGTGAGTCACTGAATTTTATTGAATTTGAATTGTGTTGCGTAGCGTTTTGTTACGAATTGAATTGGGAAAAAGTGTAAAGTGAAAAGGAGAAATGTCGGAATCTGCTGTAATTGCTAATGCATCATCGCCGGTTGCTGCAGCGGGAGCTACGGCTGTTGCGGAGAAAAAGGTTGCTGCCAAGAAACCGGCATCGGCAAAATCAAAGAAACCCGCAGCTGCACCAACCCATCCGTCGACACAGCAAATGGTCGATGCATCGATTAAAAATTTGAAAGAGCGCGGTGGCTCTTCACTGCTGGCCATCAAGAAATATATTAGTGCAACATATAAATGCGATGCACAAAAATTGGCTCCGTTCATAAAGAGATATTTAAAGTCTTCGGTAGTCAGCGGTAAATTGATTCAAACTAAAGGCAAAGGTGCATCCGGATCGTTCAAGTTATCGGCAGCTGCAGCAAAACCGAAAAAAGTCGGCAGCAGTAAGCCAAAATCGTCATCTGTGGAAAAGGGTAAAGCAAAGAAGAAGAAGAGTGGAGCATTGGGAGCTAGCAGTGCAGCCAAGAAGAAATCTTCATCGGCGATTGGCGCCAAGAAAACGAGCAGTGACAAGGCAGCTGTAAAGGTAAAGAAAGCAGCTGTGGCTACCAAAAAGACAGCCGAAAAAAAGAAGAGTGAAAAGGCAAAAGTGAAAAGTATCAAGAAGACTGGTACAGTTAAGGCGAAACCAGCAAAGGCAAAGCCAAGCGCCACCAAACCAAAAGCACCCAAGGTTAAAACATCTGCTGCCAAGCCAAAAAAGACTGCAACAGCGGCCAAGAAGCCAGTCGCTAAAAAAACGGCTGCCAAAAAGTAAGGTGTCAGTAATGGGACATTATCTATATATTTACATATATCTGAAATGATATATAAAAAGCCCTTTTCAGGGCTACAAAATCAATATACAAAGAGAATCGGAATATTTTCAAACGCTAAATATATTTTTAATAAATTGTTTAATTGCGACGCGCGATTCCCGTCCGATCACAGCGTCGGGCGCGTTTAGTGGACCGCTTGGGAACACAATGGCGGTGGTTCTATTTGTTTTGCATATTACGATTAAGGAGCATAATAGGATATTTTTTAAAACAACATATAAAAATCTCTTTGTTTATATATTTTGTGGCCCTGAAAAGGGCCTTTTGTTCTATTAACGTAGATGTTGTAGATTGAAATTGCTTATTTGGAACTGGTGTATTTGGTGACGGCCTTAGTTCCCTCACTGACAGCGTGCTTCGCCAATTCACCGGGCAACAGCAGACGAACGGCAGTCTGAATTTCGCGACTAGTGATTGTCGAACGCTTATTGTAGTGCGCCAGACGCGACGCTTCGGCAGCGATACGCTCAAAGATGTCATTCACGAAACTGTTCATAATACTCATTGCCTTCGAAGAGATGCCAGTGTCCGGGTGGACTTGCTTCAACACTTTGTAAATGTAGATAGCGTAGCTTTCCTTCCTCTTGCGCTTCTTCTTCTTGTCGTTTTTCGTAATGTTCTTTTGCGCCTTGCCGGCCTTTTTTGCCGCTTTACCACTCGTTTTAGGAGGCATTTTCACTTAAATTCACAAAACACTCAAAACACAATTATGATGACTATGAACGCCAATATACACACTTATCTACAATTTACTGAACGAGTTTTTCATGTTACATAAAGAAGGTGAGCATTTTTTCTCTACCTGACAATCATGAGCCCAACAAAACTATAAATACACAGCAGGCAGCTGTATCGTTAACATTTGTGTATAGTGTGTGACTAGTGAAGTGAAGAAACAGAGAAAGAGAATAGGAAAATGTCTGGTCGTGGTAAAGGTGGCAAAGTTAAGGGAAAGGCAAAGTCGCGCTCGAATCGTGCTGGACTACAATTTCCAGTCGGTCGTATTCATCGTTTACTGCGCAAGGGCAATTATGCTGAGCGTGTCGGTGCTGGTGCTCCCGTATATTTGGCAGCCGTAATGGAGTACTTGGCTGCTGAAGTTCTTGAGTTGGCTGGCAATGCTGCGCGTGACAACAAGAAGACGAGAATCATACCGCGCCATTTGCAATTGGCCATCCGCAATGACGAAGAATTGAACAAGTTGTTGTCCGGCGTGACAATTGCCCAAGGTGGTGTCTTGCCCAACATTCAAGCTGTACTCCTGCCCAAAAAGACTGAGAAGAAGGCTTAAACAATCGACTAATACAACAAATTACACAAACCGTCCTTTTCAGGACGACAAAATATTCGAACAAAGAGTTGAAAAATATGTTCAAACAAGAAATTATAAAAATATTTTGTCATGAAGTAAATTTTACAAAAGAAATGCTGTTGCTTGCATAGCCGAACATAGTCTCTGAGTAAACTTTTCTATTTGTCTGCATTTCGCCATATATTAATATATATTGTGCCATATTGTAAAAGCTGTGCCATAAGGCAATCCTGCTCCTGTCAGCATACTCGCCGCGCCGCTACTCGTAAGTGTAGCAACGAGTAGCCGGCATAAGAAGGTAGTAGTAGAAGTGAAGCAATCGAGAACGGATCAAATAAAAGGCAGCGGCCATACAGCATTGTTAAATACATACATTGTTAAATAGTTCTAAGTTAGTTTAGTAGTTTCTTAATTTTAAATTGAAATTTATTTAGGGAAGCTGTACACACACATATACATTAAAATACAAAGTACAGTACTTTTCGCTTAAAGCGAACTTCGAGAGACTTTGTTTAAAACGAAAAATAATCAAAATAGTTTATAAATCTTTCTGTAAATGTGTATAGTAAAATAATTCTTAAATCTTTTTGTAAATGTATTTTGTGGTCCTGAAAAGGACCGTTTTTCATTATTAATGTCGTCAATTTATGAATTTAACCGCCGAAACCGTACAATGTACGACCCTGTCTCTTCAGAGCATACACAACATCCATCGCTGTTACAGTCTTGCGTTTGGCGTGTTCAGTGTATGTGACTGCATCACGAATAACATTCTCCAGAAAGACCTTCAACACGCCACGAGTCTCCTCATATATCAACCCAGATATACGCTTCACACCGCCACGACGAGCCAAACGTCTAATAGCCGGCTTCGTGATGCCCTGAATGTTATCGCGCAACACTTTACGATGACGTTTCGCACCACCTTTTCCCAAGCCTTTACCACCTTTGCCGCGACCAGTCATTCTTTCTTCTTTCTCTTCACTAAATTCACTTCACAAAGTACAAAACACAACTGCGAATACTACACCCATTTGCTTCAACTTATATTTATACTAAACCGAGACGACGCTTGCAATGCATATTATCTACCTGTCCTCCTCTAACATATATGAGGGTTGTTTATAATGTTGAATTAGTGAAACGCTTTCGGATATTTAACTATAAAAGTGTTGTTTGGTACGTGCATATGGATTCATTAGCGTTCTCCTAGTGCTCAGTGTTAGTGTTGGTGTGAATAGAAGAAACAAGAAGAAGAAGTAAAGTGAAAAGATGGCGCGTACAAAGCAAACTGCTCGCAAATCGACTGGTGGTAAAGCGCCACGCAAACAATTGGCAACGAAGGCTGCTCGTAAGAGTGCTCCGGCTACTGGTGGTGTGAAGAAGCCTCATCGTTATCGTCCCGGTACAGTGGCGTTACGTGAGATTCGTCGTTACCAAAAGAGTACCGAGTTGTTGATCCGTAAACTACCGTTCCAGCGTCTGGTTCGTGAGATCGCGCAGGATTTCAAAACTGACTTGCGTTTCCAGAGTTCTGCTGTAATGGCTTTGCAAGAAGCTAGTGAAGCGTATCTGGTTGGTCTTTTCGAAGACACAAACTTATGCGCTATCCATGCCAAACGAGTGACCATCATGCCCAAAGACATTCAGCTGGCCAGACGCATCCGTGGCGAACGTGCCTAAGTCAATTTTTAAACGGTCGACACTTTCAAAAATAGCAAACAAACAATCGGTCCTTTTCAGGACCACAAATTTCTATACAAAAGAGATTATTGAAAACAATTTTAACTACTTTCGATATTATTATTAAGAAAATATAGTTGTTTTTTTTTTTTAGTTTTCATGCTAACAAACATTGCAATTCACAACATAACATTTAATCAAAAAAACGTCGAAATATAAATTTTATTGCAAACATGCCAAAACATACATTGAAAGCGAATTATGCAAATTTTCTGATTCAGAAAAATAATTCATCCATTTTGTTGAGAACATTCCCAAAAACAAAAAATATGCATTTGAATAGAAATGTACTGATATGATATGGAGGTGAATAGTCGAATAAGCATTCGCCAACGACCATACCACGCTGAATACATCGGTTCTCGTCCGATCACCGAAATTAAGCAGCGTCGGGCGCGGTTAGTACTTGGATGGGGGACCGCTTGGGAACACCGCGTGTTGTTGGCATTTGCCTAAACTTTTTTTTGCTCCCTCCTCCTTATTTCTTTTCAACACATTTTCATTTAATTCACATTTCGAGTTCAGTTTTTACTGAATGGTCTTTCTTATGTATGTTTCTTCTTCTTTTTTTAGAACATTTTGCCTAAACTTTTTTTTGCTCCATCCTCCTCCTTATTTCTTTTCAACACATTTTCATTTAATTCACATTTCGAGTTCAGTTTTTACTGAATGGTCTTTCTTATGTATTTTTTTTCTTCTTATTTTCAACATTTTATCATCTACAACGATTTCATTTACGTATCAGCCCATAGCTTCATAATATGCTATATTAAGATATTGTATTACTGTTGTGAAAGATATAAGTTTTACATTTTTTAAGTCGTTTTAAGAAAATATCCCAGAACTAGAACGAAAAAAGCGTCAAATATGGTCCACGCAGTGTAGATAGAATGGGAGCACCGTATAATGCAGACATACAAAATGCAGACAAGACATATTGCAGACAAATTTTGTAAATGTAGACAGGACAAAATGCAGACAAGACAAAATACAGACAGGACAAAATGCAGACAAAACAAAATGCAGACAAAACAAAATGCAGACAAGACAAAATGACGGCAAGACAAAACGCAGACAGGACAAAATGCAGACAAGACAAAAACTAAATCCAGAAACATTAATTTTAATATCGGAATGAAACTGCGTTATTAATTTAGAACAAAAGTTAGTTTATTTATGAAGATAGTAAATTAAAATTATTAATAGTATTTACATTTTTTTTTTTAATGTATCCCAAAACTAAACTCCCATGAGGGTTATTTTTTGCAGTCCGGCCACCCAGGAAAAACTTATTGGCAAGAAAACTATGGATTTGAACAAAAAATACTGTGCACACCTGACTGTTGCTTGATGTGGTGGTGACTCCCATGAGGCTTATATTTTTAGCGCCCGGCCGAAGGCCGGCCACTTGGGAAAAACTTATTGCCAAGAAAACTATGGCTTTCGGGAAAACTGTATGCACCTCTGGGATTGCGAAAAAAAGCGCGAATTTTAAACTTTGAGCGAAATTTTAAACCTTGGGCCTCGATATCTCGAAAACGAAGCGAGATATCGAAAAATTGTATTCCTCATTTTCGACTTATTTTTGGTCAATGTATCTAAAGACACCCTCAAATGGCGGCGCCACGGAAACCGTAGTCGTGCCTTTTTTTGCATACAAAATCATGCACTGAATAAATATAGCTTCAATAATTGTTTATTGATAAAAAAAATGTGTCTGTCATTTGTCTCCATTTTTCTGTATTCTGTATTTTGTCCTGTCTGCGTTTGGTCTTGTCTGCATTACGTCTTTCTGCAATTCGTCATACACCCGATAGAATATATACAAAAACATGTACACATTGCAAAAACTCCATTTATTCAAGGGACAGCGAAATGGTCTGCAAGGAGTGTGCAAAATAAAAATGCTCAATGAATCTTCGATGTTATTATTGCTTTTGAACCTTTTTAAACTTTTTAATACGTTTCTTAGTTTTAAAAACTTGAAGTTCTTACGAAAAAATACATATGTATGTATAAATAAGCCACATTTTCACCTTTTGTATGGTTTCCGAAAAGACTTAATAATTTAAGCACATTTTTTTAAATCAATGAAATGTATTATATATAAACTTATTCTTTTCTTTTTTGTGTGCTATTATTTTTTGTTTTTAAATATGCATACATCGGTATTTAGAAACAATAAAAATACAAATACTCCATTTTATATGCCAACAAGTGAGCATAACATACATAAAATTCTTGTGGGAAGACAGTTGACGCATTTGACAAAGAAAATACTATGAAATTAATGATTTTAATAGAATATTACTTCCAGTAAATAGTTTTGAATATTTAAATTATATTGAAAATTAAATATAGATGATTTTGTATGCTAATTATAAAAATCGAACCGAGTTGAGCTAAGATATTCGATTTGCAAAACGTATACTTGGTAGACTTTCGGTAAGTTGAGAGCAATTGTAAAATATTTTGTTTAACTGTTGCATTCAATAAATGTGAATAAATTTCATTTAAATACTATGTAAATTGTTCAAAATCATATATAAATGCAACTTTAACTATTTATTGAATGTATAAGTGGTAAAATGTTAAGTTTTTTCTATGAAATTTCATAATAAATCAGGCAAAGTTTATGTTTGACTGCATTTAAAACTGTCATCATAACAAATATGAGGCAAATATATTAAAAATGCGAAAGATCAATATTTGGTAAATATTAATGGGTGATTTGTTTGAATGGAAATGGAAAAGTAATGTTTTAAAAAATTAAAATTCTATTTGAAGATGACTATTAGAAAATGTTCACAACTACTGACTGGTAAATTATTATCATATATCCCTTCTACATGAGTCTCACTTTTTCAAGGGACTTAAACTTGTGTTCTGTGAGTCACTGAATTTTATTGAATTTGAATTGTGTTGCGTAGCGTTTTGTTACGAATTGAATTGGGAAAAAGTGTAAAGTGAAAAGGAGAAATGTCGGAATCTGCTGTAATTGCTAATGCATCATCGCCGGTTGCTGCAGCGGGAGCTACGGCTGTTGCGGAGAAAAAGGTTGCTGCCAAGAAACCGGCATCGGCAAAATCAAAGAAACCCGCAGCTGCACCAACCCATCCGTCGACACAGCAAATGGTCGATGCATCGATTAAAAATTTGAAAGAGCGCGGTGGCTCTTCACTGCTGGCCATCAAGAAATATATTAGTGCAACATATAAATGCGATGCACAAAAATTGGCTCCGTTCATAAAGAGATATTTAAAGTCTTCGGTAGTCAGCGGTAAATTGATTCAAACTAAAGGCAAAGGTGCATCCGGATCGTTCAAGTTATCGGCAGCTGCAGCAAAACCGAAAAAAGTCGGCAGCAGTAAGCCAAAATCGTCATCTGTGGAAAAGGGTAAAGCAAAGAAGAAGAAGAAGAGTGGAGCATTGGGAGCTAGCAGTGCAGCCAAGAAGAAATCTTCATCGGCGATTGGCGCCAAGAAAACGAGCAGTGACAAGGCAGCTGTAAAGGTAAAGAAAGCAGCTGTGGCTACCAAAAAGACAGCCGAAAAAAAGAAGAGTGAAAAGGCAAAAGTGAAAAGTATCAAGAAGACTGGTACAGTTAAGGCGAAACCAGCAAAGGCAAAGCCAAGCGCCACCAAACCAAAAGCACCCAAGGTTAAAACATCTGCTGCCAAGCCAAAAAAGACTGCAACAGCGGCCAAGAAGCCAGTCGCTAAAAAAACGGCTGCCAAAAAGTAAGGTGTCAGTAATGGGACATTATCTATATATTTACATATATCTGAAATGATATATAAAAAGCCCTTTTCAGGGCTACAAAATCAATATACAAAGAGAATCGGAATATTTTCAAACGCTAAATATATTTTTAATAAATTGTTTAATTGCGACGCGCGATTCCCGTCCGATCACAGCGTCGGGCGCGTTTAGTGGACCGCTTGGGAACACAATGGCGGTGGTTCTATTTGTTTTGCATATTACGATTAAGGAGCATAATAGGATATTTTTTAAAACAACATATAAAAATCTCTTTGTTTATATATTTTGTGGCCCTGAAAAGGGCCTTTTGTTCTATTAACGTAGATGTTGTAGATTGAAATTGCTTATTTGGAACTGGTGTATTTGGTGACGGCCTTAGTTCCCTCACTGACAGCGTGCTTCGCCAATTCACCGGGCAACAGCAGACGAACGGCAGTCTGAATTTCGCGACTAGTGATTGTCGAACGCTTATTGTAGTGCGCCAGACGCGACGCTTCGGCAGCGATACGCTCAAAGATGTCATTCACGAAACTGTTCATAATACTCATTGCCTTCGAAGAGATGCCAGTGTCCGGGTGGACTTGCTTCAACACTTTGTAAATGTAGATAGCGTAGCTTTCCTTCCTCTTGCGCTTCTTCTTCTTGTCGTTTTTCGTAATGTTCTTTTGCGCCTTGCCGGCCTTTTTTGCCGCTTTACCACTCGTTTTAGGAGGCATTTTCACTTAAATTCACAAAACACTCAAAACACAATTATGATGACTATGAACGCCAATATACACACTTATCTACAATTTACTGAACGAGTTTTTCATGTTACATAAAGAAGGTGAGCATTTTTTCTCTACCTGACAATCATGAGCCCAACAAAACTATAAATACACAGCAGGCAGCTGTATCGTTAATCATTCATTCAGTGATTCGCAATTGAGACGGTTCGTTTTTTGATTGAAGTGTCATTGATTGAGAAAAGACTTTTCGCTATTTAAACTCGGTCGTGCGCGATTGCGTAAGATCGTGCTACCAATTTTGAAGAAAAAAGAAACAATAAGAATAAGTAACATCAAACTTTTGCCGTCTGTGGACCAAAGCGCCTGCTCAAGGCTAAAGAATAAAATGAGTTTCAAGGATGACAGCAATCCGATGAACATCTATGAAGACCTCAGCTTAGAAAGTGACTGCGAGACCAAAGGCACTGCAAAGGTGAAAAAGAAACGTAAGAGACAAGACGTCTCCTCCGATGGTTCGAGTACCAAAACCTCGAAACTCATTGACAAAATTAAAGAGCTCACAAAGGAAATGAGCTCGCTGAAGGCGGAAATAAAACTACTCAAACAAGAACGAGAAATTTTGCAAAACAACAACCAAATGTTAACTAACAACGACGCTGCTATGGACCAATTCCCGGCACTACCGAGTGATGCAGGACGAATACCGAAAATGCCCGTTAAGCCAGCAATGAAATTGAAGACCCCTAACCCGAAGAAGGAAGCTAGTAAGCCGCCACCTATCTTAGTATGCTACAATGTAGACCAAAAAATGCTTAACTTTAAGTTAGGTATCTTTTTAAAACATAAAAACTTTGCTGGTAAGCAAATCAATAAGAATGTAGTTCACATTAGCACCTACACTTTGGAGGACTACACTAAGACTAAGAATTTTCTGATAAACAACTCTATTAAATTTTACACTTTCACTCCCCAAGAGGAAAAGCCATACACTCTGCTCATCAAGAAACTTCCATCCTCATATGAGGAAGAGGAAGTTATTAATTATATCATTGATTTAAAACTAAATGTAAATGTACTTAAAATTAAAAAAATCGGTAATAAGTTCCTCATACAGCTATCCAAAGAGTCGGATATTGCTGAATTTAGGAAAATAAATTACATCCTCAATTGCAAAATTGAGTTTGCGGATTATAAGTCAAATTTCCCTATACAGTGCAAAAATTGCCAAAGGTTTGGACACGTTGCCAGTAATTGCAACATGCCTTACAGATGCGTGAAATGTTTAGACTCTCACGGTCCCAAAGAATGCAAAGTGCCTCCAAAGGAGCTAAATACTGAGGAAATTGCGGTCGTTGATCCTCTTACTGGGAAATTAAACAAGCGGTTAGGTCTCCCAGTAAAATGTGTTAACTGCAACTTAGAGGGTCATACGGCTAATGCCAAAATATGCCCCAAGAGATTAGAGCTAATAAGTAAGTTTAACCAACAAAAAAAGCCATCACTACCCCCACCCCCTCCGCCTTTGGCTTATATCCCTACAACCAGGACAAACAAGTCTTATTCTGAGGCCTTGAAAGCAAATAGTCAAGCTAATACTTCAAACTATCCCAAAGCTAGAACCACCCAAAGCACAGACTCAACATTCAACATGATCAGCAATGATTGCGAGAGGTTGCTAGGGCGAGATTTCTTTACTTGCCTTAATAAAGTAAAGGAATTCTCCACATACTATAATGCTCTCGTCAACGACGAAGACAAATCCAAGGCACTATTTAAACTTTTCATAGACCTTCGCATTGACACCTAAGAATTTAAAATGTTTCTTCATAAATGTTTGTTCACTGGTTAGTAAGAGAAAGAGACACTCCTTCAACCTGTTTTTGAAACATCATAAGCCAGACATTGTTTTAATTGCAGAGCATAAATTGAATCACAGACACAAGCTGTCGTTCACTAATTATGAACTCATAAGGGATGATCGTACCTCTGGCAGAGGTGGTGGTACAGCAATCTGTATCAAAGACTCCTTCGTTTATCAGAAAGTCACATGCAACACTTGTGTAATTGAAAATACCACCATCACAATTAATCTCAGCAACAACACAACAATAGCATTCATCTCAGCTTATAACAAACCTTCTAACACCCTTACAGAATCTGATTTAAACACCTTAATCAGCTCCTCTAATACAGAGCAAATAGTCCTGGGTGGAGATTTTAACGCTAGACACCGCAATTGGGGAGACACGGTCTGCAATAGAAATGGGAATATTTTGTCTGAATGGCTTTTAAAAACCCCCTCCATGCAAATCAATCCAACTAAAAATCCAACGAGGAACAATTCATATTTAGACCTTTTCATCACCTCCTTACCAATTTGTACAAACTACCACACAGACTTCCTGAATACCCTCAGAACTTTTGACTTTGACTCCGATCATGACGCAGTTGAACTTCTAATAGTAACCAGTGATTTTCTACGAAAGTCACCGGAAACAACTCTAGATTGGAATAAAATTAATATAAAGTTGTTCAACAGCGTACTATATGAAAACCTTAATAGCCATGTCTTACCCAACAATAGAGTAGCATCTATAACTGAAATAGATAACTGTATTTCCTATATAAATCAATCTTTCCAAACTGCTATCGAAGCTGCTGTACCCAAAGTAAAAATTCAAAGAAAAGGTCAAATTAACCTCCCACAAAATATCTTGCATTATATCCAGGAAAAAAAGAGGCTACGTAGAGCGGCATATAGATGCGTCGACCCGGACCGGAAAAACACCTTAAAAGCAATTATACGCAACATTGAAAAAATCGTCCAGGAGCTAATTCAGCTACACGAAGAAAAATACTGGGACAACTTCTTCAAAAAGATTAGAATGAATAATCAGACCTATAAGAAAATCAAAAACCTAAGTGGAACAAACAGCAAAATCGAATTGCCCACCATCGTGGATGACAATGGGAACACTCACACTGAAAATTTTCACAAAATAAATGTATTGGCTGATCGTTTTGAGAAAGTTCATTTAAGAGATCAAGATATGCCCAACCAGCCTCATGATAATCTAGTCCGTAGCTCAATATCCGTTTTAAGAAACAACGTCCCAATCATTTCCTTTGATAATGAAATCACTGCGGACGGCGAATCTGATAAGTTGACAAACCATGCTCCCGACATCGTAGAAAATTACGCACATCTCACCACGTCAGAAGATATTGCCTTCGGTATCTATTTCACTAACAATAAAAAAAGTTATGGCGACGATAGGATCCCGAACTTTCTACTAAGAAAAACTTCTGCTTTCTTTTGCGACTTCCTTGCAATTCTATTCAATCAGTCCTACAACATTGGCTATTTTCCTGAATCATGGAAATGTGCCAAAATTATCCCAGTCTTAAAACCAAAGTCAGATCCGAATTTAGCCAATAACTACAGACCAATTTCCCTGTTGTCTAATATTAGTAAATTATTTGAGAGGATTCTTCTGGGAAAACTTAAAACGCATATCGTGGAAAGTAAGATCTTAAAAGACAATCAATTTGGTTTTAAAACTCTTCACTCTACCAACCACGCCCTAACCGTGCTTTCTGACTTCATTACCACTAACTTAAACAAACGCCAAGCCACCATAGCAGTGGCATTAGATCTTGAAAAAGCTTTTGATACAGTTTGGATTGAAGGAATTATATACAAAATGTACAACACTTTCCAGTTTGACAAGCACATCTGTAGATTTCTCCTAAACTACTTAACAGATCGCTCATTCTATGTAACCCACAAGGACGAAAATTCCATAATAAAACCAATTGCGGCAGGTGTCCCCCAAGGATCCATTCTTGGCCCTATCCTATATAACATCTACCTAGCTGACATACAGAACCCAGAACCCGAATCCAATAAACAAATAATCATATATGCTGACGACATTCTTATTCTTGGATCCAAACCTAGAATTTCAATAATGAACAAAGAGATTAATCAATACCTCTCCGAGTTGTCCCCTTACTTTGAGAAGTGGAAACTAAAACTGAACACTGCCAAAAGCGAATGCGTCTTATTTACAGGAGTTAAAAAGTACCTATACCCCAATGCCAGAAAATTCTCTCCTAACATTATGTTCAACCAATCTAGAATAGCCAACAAGGAACAAATTAAATACTTAGGTGTCGTTTTGCACAAATCTTTCAAGTTCTACCGGCACATGGACTACATTCTCTCTAAAGCCAAAAATTGTTTCCATGCTTATTATGGGATACTGAGGAGAGCTAAGAGCCTGAAAATGCGCATTAAACTAAATTGCTACAAACAACTCATTAGGCCAATTCTTACGTATGCCTTCCCCATATGGTTTGATATATCTTCGCACCAAATGGAAAGGTTACGCACGTTTGAACGAAAGATTTTACGCATCTGCTCCGGCACCACAACAACTTGGGTCAATGGCACATACAAATGCATATCAAACTACAGACTTTATAAAAAATGCAAAACGGAAAGAATCGACTGTCACTTAGTAAAGGCAGCGGTAAGATTCCTAGATAATTTAGGAAGACTGGACAATAATCTAGTCAAAAAATACCTACTAAAGGAACCAAATATACCTTTCCCATTTCAAGATAAATTCCTATCACCTATCCATCTGCGAATTTTGTTAAGAAACAATCAGGTCTTCCGACAGGAAAAGCTTTTGTTCTACCACAGGCGATTCCGCACATTTAATATCAATGATCCAATTTACTGTACTCATCAATTCTGATGTGTACTCCTCCATGTGTACAAAGTGTATAGTGTATATAGTGTTACTTAGTTTAAGTTAGAATAAGCTAATATAAACAAAATGAAAATGTGATTCCCTTTTTTACATGCCCTTTTTAGGGAAATACTACAATGTAACAGATCTCAAATAAACAAACATAATGTGATATTTCACTACTTGAATGTAAACACTCCTAGATAAATATTTTATGTGCTAGGAAATCATTAATGTACTTAATGTTAACTAGATTTAGTCTTACTTATGTACCAATGAAATAATGGGCAATAAATATCATCTGTATCGTTAACATTTGTGTATAGTGTGTGACTAGTGAAGTGAAGAAACAGAGAAAGAGAATAGGAAAATGTCTGGTCGTGGTAAAGGTGGCAAAGTTAAGGGAAAGGCAAAGTCGCGCTCGAATCGTGCTGGACTACAATTTCCAGTCGGTCGTATTCATCGTTTACTGCGCAAGGGCAATTATGCTGAGCGTGTCGGTGCTGGTGCTCCCGTATATTTGGCAGCCGTAATGGAGTACTTGGCTGCTGAAGTTCTTGAGTTGGCTGGCAATGCTGCGCGTGACAACAAGAAGACGAGAATCATACCGCGCCATTTGCAATTGGCCATCCGCAATGACGAAGAATTGAACAAGTTGTTGTCCGGCGTGACAATTGCCCAAGGTGGTGTCTTGCCCAACATTCAAGCTGTACTCCTGCCCAAAAAGACTGAGAAGAAGGCTTAAACAATCGACTAATACAACAAATTACACAAACCGTCCTTTTCAGGACGACAAAATATTCGAACAAAGAGTTGAAAAATATGTTCAAACAAGAAATTATAAAAATATTTTGTCATGAAGTAAATTTTACAAAAGAAATGCTGTTGCTTGCATAGCCGAACATAGTCTCTGAGTAAACTTTTCTATTTGTCTGCATTTCGCCATATATTAATATATATTGTGCCATATTGTAAAAGCTGTGCCATAAGGCAATCCTGCTCCTGTCAGCATACTCGCCGCGCCGCTACTCGTAAGTGTAGCAACGAGTAGCCGGCATAAGAAGGTAGTAGTAGAAGTGAAGCAATCGAGAACGGATCAAATAAAAGGCAGCGGCCATACAGCATTGTTAAATACATACATTGTTAAATAGTTCTAAGTTAGTTTAGTAGTTTCTTAATTTTAAATTGAAATTTATTTAGGGAAGCTGTACACACACATATACATTAAAATACAAAGTACAGTACTTTTCGCTTAAAGCGAACTTCGAGAGACTTTGTTTAAAACGAAAAATAATCAAAATAGTTTATAAATCTTTCTGTAAATGTGTATAGTAAAATAATTCTTAAATCTTTTTGTAAATGTATTTTGTGGTCCTGAAAAGGACCGTTTTTCATTATTAATGTCGTCAATTTATGACTTTAACCGCCGAAACCGTACAATGTACGACCCTGTCTCTTCAGAGCATACACAACATCCATCGCTGTTACAGTCTTGCGTTTGGCGTGTTCAGTGTATGTGACTGCATCACGAATAACATTCTCCAGAAAGACCTTCAACACGCCACGAGTCTCCTCATATATCAACCCAGATATACGCTTCACACCGCCACGACGAGCCAAACGTCTAATAGCCGGCTTCGTGATGCCCTGAATGTTATCGCGCAACACTTTACGATGACGTTTCGCACCACCTTTTCCCAAGCCTTTACCACCTTTGCCGCGACCAGTCATTCTTTCTTCTTTCTCTTCACTAAATTCACTTCACAAAGTACAAAACACAACTGCGAATACTACACCCATTTGCTTCAACTTATATTTATACTAAACCGAGACGACGCTTGCAATGCATATTATCTACCTGTCCTCCTCTAACATATATGAGGGTTGTTTATAATGTTGAATTAGTGAAACGCTTTCGGATATTTAACTATAAAAGTGTTGTTTGGTACGTGCATATGGATTCATTAGCGTTCTCCTAGTGCTCAGTGTTAGTGTTGGTGTGAATAGAAGAAACAAGAAGAAGAAGTAAAGTGAAAAGATGGCGCGTACAAAGCAAACTGCTCGCAAATCGACTGGTGGTAAAGCGCCACGCAAACAATTGGCAACGAAGGCTGCTCGTAAGAGTGCTCCGGCTACTGGTGGTGTGAAGAAGCCTCATCGTTATCGTCCCGGTACAGTGGCGTTACGTGAGATTCGTCGTTACCAAAAGAGTACCGAGTTGTTGATCCGTAAACTACCGTTCCAGCGTCTGGTTCGTGAGATCGCGCAGGATTTCAAAACTGACTTGCGTTTCCAGAGTTCTGCTGTAATGGCTTTGCAAGAAGCTAGTGAAGCGTATCTGGTTGGTCTTTTCGAAGACACAAACTTATGCGCTATCCATGCCAAACGAGTGACCATCATGCCCAAAGACATTCAGCTGGCCAGACGCATCCGTGGCGAACGTGCCTAAGTCAATTTTTAAACGGTCGACACTTTCAAAAATAGCAAACAAACAATCGGTCCTTTTCAGGACCACAAATTTCTATACAAAAGAGATTATTGAAAACAATTTTAACTACTTTCGATATTATTATTAAGAAAATATAGTTGTTTTTTTTTTTTAGTTTTCATGCTAACAAACATTGCAATTCACAACATAACATTTAATCAAAAAAACGTCGAAATATAAATTTTATTGCAAACATGCCAAAACATACATTGAAAGCGAATTATGCAAATTTTCTGATTCAGAAAAATAATTCATCCATTTTGTTGAGAACATTCCCAAAAACAAAAAATATGCATTTGAATAGAAATGTACTGATATGATATGGAGGTGAATAGTCGAATAAGCATTCGCCAACGACCATACCACGCTGAATACATCGGTTCTCGTCCGATCACCGAAATTAAGCAGCGTCGGGCGCGGTTAGTACTTGGATGGGGGACCGCTTGGGAACACCGCGTGTTGTTGGCATTTGCCTAAACTTTTTTTTGCTCCCTCCTCCTTATTTCTTTTCAACACATTTTCATTTAATTCACATTTCGAGTTCAGTTTTTACTGAATGGTCTTTCTTATGTATGTTTCTTCTTCTTTTTTTAGAACATTTTGCCTAAACTTTTTTTTGCTCCATCCTCCTCCTTATTTCTTTTCAACACATTTTCATTTAATTCACATTTCGAGTTCAGTTTTTACTGAATGGTCTTTCTTATGTATTTTTTTTCTTCTTATTTTCAACATTTTATCATCTACAACGATTTCATTTACGTATCAGCCCATAGCTTCATAATATGCTATATTAAGATATTGTATTACTGTTGTGAAAGATATAAGTTTTACATTTTTTAAGTCGTTTTAAGAAAATATCCCAGAACTAGAACGAAAAAAGCGTCAAATATGGTCCACGCAGTGTAGATAGAATGGGAGCACCGTATAATGCAGACATACAAAATGCAGACAAGACATATTGCAGACAAATTTTGTAAATGTAGACAGGACAAAATGCAGACAAGACAAAATACAGACAGGACAAAATGCAGACAAAACAAAATGCAGACAAAACAAAATGCAGACAAGACAAAATGACGGCAAGACAAAACGCAGACAGGACAAAATGCAGACAAGACAAAAACTAAATCCAGAAACATTAATTTTAATATCGGAATGAAACTGCGTTATTAATTTAGAACAAAAGTTAGTTTATTTATGAAGATAGTAAATTAAAATTATTAATAGTATTTACATTTTTTTTTTTAATGTATCCCAAAACTAAACTCCCATGAGGGTTATTTTTTGCAGTCCGGCCACCCAGGAAAAACTTATTGGCAAGAAAACTATGGATTTGAACAAAAAATACTGTGCACACCTGACTGTTGCTTGATGTGGTGGTGACTCCCATGAGGCTTATATTTTTAGCGCCCGGCCGAAGGCCGGCCACTTGGGAAAAACTTATTGCCAAGAAAACTATGGCTTTCGGGAAAACTGTATGCACCTCTGGGATTGCGAAAAAAAGCGCGAATTTTAAACTTTGAGCGAAATTTTAAACCTTGGGCCTCGATATCTCGAAAACGAAGCGAGATATCGAAAAATTGTATTCCTCATTTTCGACTTATTTTTGGTCAATGTATCTAAAGACACCCTCAAATGGCGGCGCCACGGAAACCGTAGTCGTGCCTTTTTTTGCATACAAAATCATGCACTGAATAAATATAGCTTCAATAATTGTTTATTGATAAAAAAAATGTGTCTGTCATTTGTCTCCATTTTTCTGTATTCTGTATTTTGTCCTGTCTGCGTTTGGTCTTGTCTGCATTACGTCTTTCTGCAATTCGTCATACACCCGATAGAATATATACAAAAACATGTACACATTGCAAAAACTCCATTTATTCAAGGGACAGCGAAATGGTCTGCAAGGAGTGTGCAAAATAAAAATGCTCAATGAATCTTCGATGTTATTATTGCTTTTGAACCTTTTTAAACTTTTTAATACGTTTCTTAGTTTTAAAAACTTGAAGTTCTTACGAAAAAATACATATGTATGTATAAATAAGCCACATTTTCACCTTTTGTATGGTTTCCGAAAAGACTTAATAATTTAAGCACATTTTTTTAAATCAATGAAATGTATTATATATAAACTTATTCTTTTCTTTTTTGTGTGCTATTATTTTTTGTTTTTAAATATGCATACATCGGTATTTAGAAACAATAAAAATACAAATACTCCATTTTATATGCCAACAAGTGAGCATAACATACATAAAATTCTTGTGGGAAGACAGTTGACGCATTTGACAAAGAAAATACTATGAAATTAATGATTTTAATAGAATATTACTTCCAGTAAATAGTTTTGAATATTTAAATTATATTGAAAATTAAATATAGATGATTTTGTATGCTAATTATAAAAATCGAACCGAGTTGAGCTAAGATATTCGATTTGCAAAACGTATACTTGGTAGACTTTCGGTAAGTTGAGAGCAATTGTAAAATATTTTGTTTAACTGTTGCATTCAATAAATGTGAATAAATTTCATTTAAATACTATGTAAATTGTTCAAAATCATATATAAATGCAACTTTAACTATTTATTGAATGTATAAGTGGTAAAATGTTAAGTTTTTTCTATGAAATTTCATAATAAATCAGGCAAAGTTTATGTTTGACTGCATTTAAAACTGTCATCATAACAAATATGAGGCAAATATATTAAAAATGCGAAAGATCAATATTTGGTAAATATTAATGGGTGATTTGTTTGAATGGAAATGGAAAAGTAATGTTTTAAAAAATTAAAATTCTATTTGAAGATGACTATTAGAAAATGTTCACAACTACTGACTGGTAAATTATTATCATATATCCCTTCTACATGAGTCTCACTTTTTCAAGGGACTTAAACTTGTGTTCTGTGAGTCACTGAATTTTATTGAATTTGAATTGTGTTGCGTAGCGTTTTGTTACGAATTGAATTGGGAAAAAGTGTAAAGTGAAAAGGAGAAATGTCGGAATCTGCTGTAATTGCTAATGCATCATCGCCGGTTGCTGCAGCGGGAGCTACGGCTGTTGCGGAGAAAAAGGTTGCTGCCAAGAAACCGGCATCGGCAAAATCAAAGAAACCCGCAGCTGCACCAACCCATCCGTCGACACAGCAAATGGTCGATGCATCGATTAAAAATTTGAAAGAGCGCGGTGGCTCTTCACTGCTGGCCATCAAGAAATATATTAGTGCAACATATAAATGCGATGCACAAAAATTGGCTCCGTTCATAAAGAGATATTTAAAGTCTTCGGTAGTCAGCGGTAAATTGATTCAAACTAAAGGCAAAGGTGCATCCGGATCGTTCAAGTTATCGGCAGCTGCAGCAAAACCGAAAAAAGTCGGCAGCAGTAAGCCAAAATCGTCATCTGTGGAAAAGGGTAAAGCAAAGAAGAAGAAGAGTGGAGCATTGGGAGCTAGCAGTGCAGCCAAGAAGAAATCTTCATCGGCGATTGGCGCCAAGAAAACGAGCAGTGACAAGGCAGCTGTAAAGGTAAAGAAAGCAGCTGTGGCTACCAAAAAGACAGCCGAAAAAAAGAAGAGTGAAAAGGCAAAAGTGAAAAGTATCAAGAAGACTGGTACAGTTAAGGCGAAACCAGCAAAGGCAAAGCCAAGCGCCACCAAACCAAAAGCACCCAAGGTTAAAACATCTGCTGCCAAGCCAAAAAAGACTGCAACAGCGGCCAAGAAGCCAGTCGCTAAAAAAACGGCTGCCAAAAAGTAAGGTGTCAGTAATGGGACATTATCTATATATTTACATATATCTGAAATGATATATAAAAAGCCCTTTTCAGGGCTACAAAATCAATATACAAAGAGAATCGGAATATTTTCAAACGCTAAATATATTTTTAATAAATTGTTTAATTGCGACGCGCGATTCCCGTCCGATCACAGCGTCGGGCGCGTTTAGTGGACCGCTTGGGAACACAATGGCGGTGGTTCTATTTGTTTTGCATATTACGATTAAGGAGCATAATAGGATATTTTTTAAAACAACATATAAAAATCTCTTTGTTTATATATTTTGTGGCCCTGAAAAGGGCCTTTTGTTCTATTAACGTAGATGTTGTAGATTGAAATTGCTTATTTGGAACTGGTGTATTTGGTGACGGCCTTAGTTCCCTCACTGACAGCGTGCTTCGCCAATTCACCGGGCAACAGCAGACGAACGGCAGTCTGAATTTCGCGACTAGTGATTGTCGAACGCTTATTGTAGTGCGCCAGACGCGACGCTTCGGCAGCGATACGCTCAAAGATGTCATTCACGAAACTGTTCATAATACTCATTGCCTTCGAAGAGATGCCAGTGTCCGGGTGGACTTGCTTCAACACTTTGTAAATGTAGATAGCGTAGCTTTCCTTCCTCTTGCGCTTCTTCTTCTTGTCGTTTTTCGTAATGTTCTTTTGCGCCTTGCCGGCCTTTTTTGCCGCTTTACCACTCGTTTTAGGAGGCATTTTCACTTAAATTCACAAAACACTCAAAACACAATTATGATGACTATGAACGCCAATATACACACTTATCTACAATTTACTGAACGAGTTTTTCATGTTACATAAAGAAGGTGAGCATTTTTTCTCTACCTGACAATCATGAGCCCAACAAAACTATAAATACACAGCAGGCAGCTGTATCGTTAACATTTGTGTATAGTGTGTGACTAGTGAAGTGAAGAAACAGAGAAAGAGAATAGGAAAATGTCTGGTCGTGGTAAAGGTGGCAAAGTTAAGGGAAAGGCAAAGTCGCGCTCGAATCGTGCTGGACTACAATTTCCAGTCGGTCGTATTCATCGTTTACTGCGCAAGGGCAATTATGCTGAGCGTGTCGGTGCTGGTGCTCCCGTATATTTGGCAGCCGTAATGGAGTACTTGGCTGCTGAAGTTCTTGAGTTGGCTGGCAATGCTGCGCGTGACAACAAGAAGACGAGAATCATACCGCGCCATTTGCAATTGGCCATCCGCAATGACGAAGAATTGAACAAGTTGTTGTCCGGCGTGACAATTGCCCAAGGTGGTGTCTTGCCCAACATTCAAGCTGTACTCCTGCCCAAAAAGACTGAGAAGAAGGCTTAAACAATCGACTAATACAACAAATTACACAAACCGTCCTTTTCAGGACGACAAAATATTCGAACAAAGAGTTGAAAAATATGTTCAAACAAGAAATTATAAAAATATTTTGTCATGAAGTAAATTTTACAAAAGAAATGCTGTTGCTTGCATAGCCGAACATAGTCTCTGAGTAAACTTTTCTATTTGTCTGCATTTCGCCATATATTAATATATATTGTGCCATATTGTAAAAGCTGTGCCATAAGGCAATCCTGCTCCTGTCAGCATACTCGCCGCGCCGCTACTCGTAAGTGTAGCAACGAGTAGCCGGCATAAGAAGGTAGTAGTAGAAGTGAAGCAATCGAGAACGGATCAAATAAAAGGCAGCGGCCATACAGCATTGTTAAATACATACATTGTTAAATAGTTCTAAGTTAGTTTAGTAGTTTCTTAATTTTAAATTGAAATTTATTTAGGGAAGCTGTACACACACATATACATTAAAATACAAAGTACAGTACTTTTCGCTTAAAGCGAACTTCGAGAGACTTTGTTTAAAACGAAAAATAATCAAAATAGTTTATAAATCTTTCTGTAAATGTGTATAGTAAAATAATTCTTAAATCTTTTTGTAAATGTATTTTGTGGTCCTGAAAAGGACCGTTTTTCATTATTAATGTCGTCAATTTATGAATTTAACCGCCGAAACCGTACAATGTACGACCCTGTCTCTTCAGAGCATACACAACATCCATCGCTGTTACAGTCTTGCGTTTGGCGTGTTCAGTGTATGTGACTGCATCACGAATAACATTCTCCAGAAAGACCTTCAACACGCCACGAGTCTCCTCATATATCAACCCAGATATACGCTTCACACCGCCACGACGAGCCAAACGTCTAATAGCCGGCTTCGTGATGCCCTGAATGTTATCGCGCAACACTTTACGATGACGTTTCGCACCACCTTTTCCCAAGCCTTTACCACCTTTGCCGCGACCAGTCATTCTTTCTTCTTTCTCTTCACTAAATTCACTTCACAAAGTACAAAACACAACTGCGAATACTACACCCATTTGCTTCAACTTATATTTATACTAAACCGAGACGACGCTTGCAATGCATATTATCTACCTGTCCTCCTCTAACATATATGAGGGTTGTTTATAATGTTGAATTAGTGAAACGCTTTCGGATATTTAACTATAAAAGTGTTGTTTGGTACGTGCATATGGATTCATTAGCGTTCTCCTAGTGCTCAGTGTTAGTGTTGGTGTGAATAGAAGAAACAAGAAGAAGAAGTAAAGTGAAAAGATGGCGCGTACAAAGCAAACTGCTCGCAAATCGACTGGTGGTAAAGCGCCACGCAAACAATTGGCAACGAAGGCTGCTCGTAAGAGTGCTCCGGCTACTGGTGGTGTGAAGAAGCCTCATCGTTATCGTCCCGGTACAGTGGCGTTACGTGAGATTCGTCGTTACCAAAAGAGTACCGAGTTGTTGATCCGTAAACTACCGTTCCAGCGTCTGGTTCGTGAGATCGCGCAGGATTTCAAAACTGACTTGCGTTTCCAGAGTTCTGCTGTAATGGCTTTGCAAGAAGCTAGTGAAGCGTATCTGGTTGGTCTTTTCGAAGACACAAACTTATGCGCTATCCATGCCAAACGAGTGACCATCATGCCCAAAGACATTCAGCTGGCCAGACGCATCCGTGGCGAACGTGCCTAAGTCAATTTTTAAACGGTCGACACTTTCAAAAATAGCAAACAAACAATCGGTCCTTTTCAGGACCACAAATTTCTATACAAAAGAGATTATTGAAAACAATTTTAACTACTTTCGATATTATTATTAAGAAAATATAGTTGTTTTTTTTTTTTAGTTTTCATGCTAACAAACATTGCAATTCACAACATAACATTTAATCAAAAAAACGTCGAAATATAAATTTTATTGCAAACATGCCAAAACATACATTGAAAGCGAATTATGCAAATTTTCTGATTCAGAAAAATAATTCATCCATTTTGTTGAGAACATTCCCAAAAACAAAAAATATGCATTTGAATAGAAATGTACTGATATGATATGGAGGTGAATAGTCGAATAAGCATTCGCCAACGACCATACCACGCTGAATACATCGGTTCTCGTCCGATCACCGAAATTAAGCAGCGTCGGGCGCGGTTAGTACTTGGATGGGGGACCGCTTGGGAACACCGCGTGTTGTTGGCATTTGCCTAAACTTTTTTTTGCTCCCTCCTCCTTATTTCTTTTCAACACATTTTCATTTAATTCACATTTCGAGTTCAGTTTTTACTGAATGGTCTTTCTTATGTATGTTTCTTCTTCTTTTTTTAGAACATTTTGCCTAAACTTTTTTTTGCTCCATCCTCCTCCTTATTTCTTTTCAACACATTTTCATTTAATTCACATTTCGAGTTCAGTTTTTACTGAATGGTCTTTCTTATGTATTTTTTTTCTTCTTATTTTCAACATTTTATCATCTACAACGATTTCATTTACGTATCAGCCCATAGCTTCATAATATGCTATATTAAGATATTGTATTACTGTTGTGAAAGATATAAGTTTTACATTTTTTAAGTCGTTTTAAGAAAATATCCCAGAACTAGAACGAAAAAAGCGTCAAATATGGTCCACGCAGTGTAGATAGAATGGGAGCACCGTATAATGCAGACATACAAAATGCAGACAAGACATATTGCAGACAAATTTTGTAAATGTAGACAGGACAAAATGCAGACAAGACAAAATACAGACAGGACAAAATGCAGACAAAACAAAATGCAGACAAAACAAAATGCAGACAAGACAAAATGACGGCAAGACAAAACGCAGACAGGACAAAATGCAGACAAGACAAAAACTAAATCCAGAAACATTAATTTTAATATCGGAATGAAACTGCGTTATTAATTTAGAACAAAAGTTAGTTTATTTATGAAGATAGTAAATTAAAATTATTAATAGTATTTACATTTTTTTTTTTAATGTATCCCAAAACTAAACTCCCATGAGGGTTATTTTTTGCAGTCCGGCCACCCAGGAAAAACTTATTGGCAAGAAAACTATGGATTTGAACAAAAAATACTGTGCACACCTGACTGTTGCTTGATGTGGTGGTGACTCCCATGAGGCTTATATTTTTAGCGCCCGGCCGAAGGCCGGCCACTTGGGAAAAACTTATTGCCAAGAAAACTATGGCTTTCGGGAAAACTGTATGCACCTCTGGGATTGCGAAAAAAAGCGCGAATTTTAAACTTTGAGCGAAATTTTAAACCTTGGGCCTCGATATCTCGAAAACGAAGCGAGATATCGAAAAATTGTATTCCTCATTTTCGACTTATTTTTGGTCAATGTATCTAAAGACACCCTCAAATGGCGGCGCCACGGAAACCGTAGTCGTGCCTTTTTTTGCATACAAAATCATGCACTGAATAAATATAGCTTCAATAATTGTTTATTGATAAAAAAAATGTGTCTGTCATTTGTCTCCATTTTTCTGTATTCTGTATTTTGTCCTGTCTGCGTTTGGTCTTGTCTGCATTACGTCTTTCTGCAATTCGTCATACACCCGATAGAATATATACAAAAACATGTACACATTGCAAAAACTCCATTTATTCAAGGGACAGCGAAATGGTCTGCAAGGAGTGTGCAAAATAAAAATGCTCAATGAATCTTCGATGTTATTATTGCTTTTGAACCTTTTTAAACTTTTTAATACGTTTCTTAGTTTTAAAAACTTGAAGTTCTTACGAAAAAATACATATGTATGTATAAATAAGCCACATTTTCACCTTTTGTATGGTTTCCGAAAAGACTTAATAATTTAAGCACATTTTTTTAAATCAATGAAATGTATTATATATAAACTTATTCTTTTCTTTTTTGTGTGCTATTATTTTTTGTTTTTAAATATGCATACATCGGTATTTAGAAACAATAAAAATACAAATACTCCATTTTATATGCCAACAAGTGAGCATAACATACATAAAATTCTTGTGGGAAGACAGTTGACGCATTTGACAAAGAAAATACTATGAAATTAATGATTTTAATAGAATATTACTTCCAGTAAATAGTTTTGAATATTTAAATTATATTGAAAATTAAATATAGATGATTTTGTATGCTAATTATAAAAATCGAACCGAGTTGAGCTAAGATATTCGATTTGCAAAACGTATACTTGGTAGACTTTCGGTAAGTTGAGAGCAATTGTAAAATATTTTTTTTAACTGTTGCATTCAATAAATGTGAATAAATTTCATTTAAATACTATGTAAATTGTTCAAAATCATATATAAATGCAACTTTAACTATTTATTGAATGTATAAGTGGTAAAATGTTAAGTTTTTTCTATGAAATTTCATAATAAATCAGGCAAAGTTTATGTTTGACTGCATTTAAAACTGTCATCATAACAAATATGAGGCAAATATATTAAAAATGCGAAAGATCAATATTTGGTAAATATTAATGGGTGATTTGTTTGAATGGAAATGGAAAAGTAATGTTTTAAAAAATTAAAATTCTATTTGAAGATGACTATTAGAAAATGTTCACAACTACTGACTGGTAAATTATTATCATATATCCCTTCTACATGAGTCTCACTTTTTCAAGGGACTTAAACTTGTGTTCTGTGAGTCACTGAATTTTATTGAATTTGAATTGTGTTGCGTAGCGTTTTGTTACGAATTGAATTGGGAAAAAGTGTAAAGTGAAAAGGAGAAATGTCGGAATCTGCTGTAATTGCTAATGCATCATCGCCGGTTGCTGCAGCGGGAGCTACGGCTGTTGCGGAGAAAAAGGTTGCTGCCAAGAAACCGGCATCGGCAAAATCAAAGAAACCCGCAGCTGCACCAACCCATCCGTCGACACAGCAAATGGTCGATGCATCGATTAAAAATTTGAAAGAGCGCGGTGGCTCTTCACTGCTGGCCATCAAGAAATATATTAGTGCAACATATAAATGCGATGCACAAAAATTGGCTCCGTTCATAAAGAGATATTTAAAGTCTTCGGTAGTCAGCGGTAAATTGATTCAAACTAAAGGCAAAGGTGCATCCGGATCGTTCAAGTTATCGGCAGCTGCAGCAAAACCGAAAAAAGTCGGCAGCAGTAAGCCAAAATCGTCATCTGTGGAAAAGGGTAAAGCAAAGAAGAAGAAGAGTGGAGCATTGGGAGCTAGCAGTGCAGCCAAGAAGAAATCTTCATCGGCGATTGGCGCCAAGAAAACGAGCAGTGACAAGGCAGCTGTAAAGGTAAAGAAAGCAGCTGTGGCTACCAAAAAGACAGCCGAAAAAAAGAAGAGTGAAAAGGCAAAAGTGAAAAGTATCAAGAAGACTGGTACAGTTAAGGCGAAACCAGCAAAGGCAAAGCCAAGCGCCACCAAACCAAAAGCACCCAAGGTTAAAACATCTGCTGCCAAGCCAAAAAAGACTGCAACAGCGGCCAAGAAGCCAGTCGCTAAAAAAACGGCTGCCAAAAAGTAAGGTGTCAGTAATGGGACATTATCTATATATTTACATATATCTGAAATGATATATAAAAAGCCCTTTTCAGGGCTACAAAATCAATATACAAAGAGAATCGGAATATTTTCAAACGCTAAATATATTTTTAATAAATTGTTTAATTGCGACGCGCGATTCCCGTCCGATCACAGCGTCGGGCGCGTTTAGTGGACCGCTTGGGAACACAATGGCGGTGGTTCTATTTGTTTTGCATATTACGATTAAGGAGCATAATAGGATATTTTTTAAAACAACATATAAAAATCTCTTTGTTTATATATTTTGTGGCCCTGAAAAGGGCCTTTTGTTCTATTAACGTAGATGTTGTAGATTGAAATTGCTTATTTGGAACTGGTGTATTTGGTGACGGCCTTAGTTCCCTCACTGACAGCGTGCTTCGCCAATTCACCGGGCAACAGCAGACGAACGGCAGTCTGAATTTCGCGACTAGTGATTGTCGAACGCTTATTGTAGTGCGCCAGACGCGACGCTTCGGCAGCGATACGCTCAAAGATGTCATTCACGAAACTGTTCATAATACTCATTGCCTTCGAAGAGATGCCAGTGTCCGGGTGGACTTGCTTCAACACTTTGTAAATGTAGATAGCGTAGCTTTCCTTCCTCTTGCGCTTCTTCTTCTTGTCGTTTTTCGTAATGTTCTTTTGCGCCTTGCCGGCCTTTTTTGCCGCTTTACCACTCGTTTTAGGAGGCATTTTCACTTAAATTCACAAAACACTCAAAACACAATTATGATGACTATGAACGCCAATATACACACTTATCTACAATTTACTGAACGAGTTTTTCATGTTACATAAAGAAGGTGAGCATTTTTTCTCTACCTGACAATCATGAGCCCAACAAAACTATAAATACACAGCAGGCAGCTGTATCGTTAACATTTGTGTATAGTGTGTGACTAGTGAAGTGAAGAAACAGAGAAAGAGAATAGGAAAATGTCTGGTCGTGGTAAAGGTGGCAAAGTTAAGGGAAAGGCAAAGTCGCGCTCGAATCGTGCTGGACTACAATTTCCAGTCGGTCGTATTCATCGTTTACTGCGCAAGGGCAATTATGCTGAGCGTGTCGGTGCTGGTGCTCCCGTATATTTGGCAGCCGTAATGGAGTACTTGGCTGCTGAAGTTCTTGAGTTGGCTGGCAATGCTGCGCGTGACAACAAGAAGACGAGAATCATACCGCGCCATTTGCAATTGGCCATCCGCAATGACGAAGAATTGAACAAGTTGTTGTCCGGCGTGACAATTGCCCAAGGTGGTGTCTTGCCCAACATTCAAGCTGTACTCCTGCCCAAAAAGACTGAGAAGAAGGCTTAAACAATCGACTAATACAACAAATTACACAAACCGTCCTTTTCAGGACGACAAAATATTCGAACAAAGAGTTGAAAAATATGTTCAAACAAGAATTTATAAAAATATTTTGTCATGAAGTAAATTTTACAAAAGAAATGCTGTTGCTTGCATAGCCGAACATAGTCTCTAAGTAAACTTTTCTATTTGTCTGCATTTCGCCATATTGTATATATATATAATATATATTGTGCCTATTGTAAAAGCTGTGCCATTAGGCAATCCTGCTCCTGTCAGCATACTCGCCGCGCCGCTACTCGTAAGTGTAGCAACGAGTAGCCGGCATAAGAAGGTAGTAGTAGAAGTGAAGCAATCGAGAACGGATCAAATAAAAGGCAGCGGCCATACAGCATTGTTAAATACATACATTGTTAAATAGTTCTAAGTTAGTTTAGTAGTTTCTTAATTTTAAATTGAAATTTATTTAGGGAAGCTGTACACACACATATACATTAAAATACAAAGTACAGTACTTTTCGCTTAAAGCGAACTTCGAGAGACTTTGTTTAAAACGAAAAATAATCAAAATAGTTTATAAATCTTTCTGTAAATGTGTATAGTAAAATAATTCTTAAATCTTTTTGTAAATGTATTTTGTGGTCCTGAAAAGGACCGTTTTTCATTATTAATGTCGTCAATTTATGAATTTAACCGCCGAAACCGTACAATGTACGACCCTGTCTCTTCAGAGCATACACAACATCCATCGCTGTTACAGTCTTGCGTTTGGCGTGTTCAGTGTATGTGACTGCATCACGAATAACATTCTCCAGAAAGACCTTCAACACGCCACGAGTCTCCTCATATATCAACCCAGATATACGCTTCACACCGCCACGACGAGCCAAACGTCTAATAGCCGGCTTCGTGATGCCCTGAATGTTATCGCGCAACACTTTACGATGACGTTTCGCACCACCTTTTCCCAAGCCTTTACCACCTTTGCCGCGACCAGTCATTCTTTCTTCTTTCTCTTCACTAAATTCACTTCACAAAGTACAAAACACAACTGCGAATACTACACCCATTTGCTTCAACTTATATTTATACTAAACCGAGACGACGCTTGCAATGCATATTATCTACCTGTCCTCCTCTAACATATATGAGGGTTGTTTATAATGTTGAATTAGTGAAACGCTTTCGGATATTTAACTATAAAAGTGTTGTTTGGTACGTGCATATGGATTCATTAGCGTTCTCCTAGTGCTCAGTGTTAGTCAATGATAACATGATGCGAAACTGAGAGCGCTCGACCACAATACATACTCAAAATCCGCACTAATACACCGATAACATCAGACCTTAGGGTTGATTTTGCCAAACATCAGACCCGGGGTATGCACAGAACCGTACTGTTGATTTCCCATACAAGGGCCACGGCGAGGGTTGCGTTTACTTTCAATTTGTTAAGCATCGAAAAATCAATTGTTATTTCTTTGTAACTATGTAATCTTTTGGAAGAAAAATGATTAAAAAATTACAATATTTCCCGAAAACCAGTTAAAAGTGTTTTGTTGTGTAATGAACGTGACTTTTTAAAAAGAAATGCGTTTGCATATGTATGTGGCTGGATATACACTAAATTATATAAGTTGCATAATTGCACAAAACCTCTTCCTTACCTTGGTTATGAAGTAATCACCGAGGATTTATTATTTTCGCTGGAAAAACAAGAATCTAGTTTTAATTTGGTGAAAGCTCCACAGGAGTTTTTGCAGTATATCTCGCAATTGGACGAGATATTTTTAGAATTGTGGGATGGAGCTTCACACAGAATTGGTGTAAGCCAATATCTGTTTTCAAAGATGGAGCATATAGCCCCATACAATTGCTGCGATAATTGCGACCGAGCACCCAACAAAAAAATCGGTAACGCGCCTTATTGCATACCTCAGTGGTGGTGCGGAAAATGCAAATTAGTTTCAATTCGATAGGCACAAAAAGATATTGTTTTCTTTTTTACATCTATATATCACTGTATATTACTACTTTTCCCTAACACTTTTATTTGAATTAAATAATTTTGATAATTTCTTATATTTTCTTCCTTATTTTACACTGCTTCTTACAATAAGACTGTGAACATACTTTTTTACAAGTACATAAAAATTGCAACCCCGCGTTAGGAACAAATTTGCAAGTCAGCTGCTCGCTACAATACGAATTGTTCCACAAAGAGAGAAAGCTGGCAGGGTTGACGATTTTCTTTTCAGCTCACACGGATTGTGTTCGTGTGACCAAAAAAAACGACAAAATTTCGTCAATCCTCTCAGTTTCGCATCATGTTATCATTGGTGTTAGTGTTGGTGTGAATAGAAGAAACAAGAAGAAGAAGTAAAGTGAAAAGATGGCGCGTACAAAGCAAACTGCTCGCAAATCGACTGGTGGTAAAGCGCCACGCAAACAATTGGCAACGAAGGCTGCTCGTAAGAGTGCTCCGGCTACTGGTGGTGTGAAGAAGCCTCATCGTTATCGTCCCGGTACAGTGGCGTTACGTGAGATTCGTCGTTACCAAAAGAGTACCGAGTTGTTGATCCGTAAACTACCGTTCCAGCGTCTGGTTCGTGAGATCGCGCAGGATTTCAAAACTGACTTGCGTTTCCAGAGTTCTGCTGTAATGGCTTTGCAAGAAGCTAGTGAAGCGTATCTGGTTGGTCTTTTCGAAGACACAAACTTATGCGCTATCCATGCCAAACGAGTGACCATCATGCCCAAAGACATTCAGCTGGCCAGACGCATCCGTGGCGAACGTGCCTAAGTCAATTTTTAAACGGTCGACACTTTCAAAAATAGCAAACAAACAATCGGTCCTTTTCAGGACCACAAATTTCTATACAAAAGAGATTATTGAAAACAATTTTAACTACTTTCGATATTATTATTAAGAAAATATAGTTGTTTTTTTTTTTTAGTTTTCATGCTAACAAACATTGCAATTCACAACATAACATTTAATCAAAAAAACGTCGAAATATAAATTTTATTGCAAACATGCCAAAACATACATTGAAAGCGAATTATGCAAATTTTCTGATTCAGAAAAATAATTCATCCATTTTGTTGAGAACATTCCCAAAAACAAAAAATATGCATTTGAATAGAAATGTACTGATATGATATGGAGGTGAATAGTCGAATAAGCATTCGCCAACGACCATACCACGCTGAATACATCGGTTCTCGTCCGATCACCGAAATTAAGCAGCGTCGGGCGCGGTTAGTACTTGGATGGGGGACCGCTTGGGAACACCGCGTGTTGTTGGCATTTGCCTAAACTTTTTTTTGCTCCCTCCTCCTTATTTCTTTTCAACACATTTTCATTTAATTCACATTTCGAGTTCAGTTTTTACTGAATGGTCTTTCTTATGTATGTTTCTTCTTCTTTTTTTAGAACATTTTGCCTAAACTTTTTTTTGCTCCATCCTCCTCCTTATTTCTTTTCAACACATTTTCATTTAATTCACATTTCGAGTTCAGTTTTTACTGAATGGTCTTTCTTATGTATTTTTTTTCTTCTTATTTTCAACATTTTATCATCTACAACGATTTCATTTACGTATCAGCCCATAGCTTCATAATATGCTATATTAAGATATTGTATTACTGTTGTGAAAGATATAAGTTTTACATTTTTTAAGTCGTTTTAAGAAAATATCCCAGAACTAGAACGAAAAAAGCGTCAAATATGGTCCACGCAGTGTAGATAGAATGGGAGCACCGTATAATGCAGACATACAAAATGCAGACAAGACATATTGCAGACAAATTTTGTAAATGTAGACAGGACAAAATGCAGACAAGACAAAATACAGACAGGACAAAATGCAGACAAAACAAAATGCAGACAAAACAAAATGCAGACAAGACAAAATGACGGCAAGACAAAACGCAGACAGGACAAAATGCAGACAAGACAAAAACTAAATCCAGAAACATTAATTTTAATATCGGAATGAAACTGCGTTATTAATTTAGAACAAAAGTTAGTTTATTTATGAAGATAGTAAATTAAAATTATTAATAGTATTTACATTTTTTTTTTTAATGTATCCCAAAACTAAACTCCCATGAGGGTTATTTTTTGCAGTCCGGCCACCCAGGAAAAACTTATTGGCAAGAAAACTATGGATTTGAACAAAAAATACTGTGCACACCTGACTGTTGCTTGATGTGGTGGTGACTCCCATGAGGCTTATATTTTTAGCGCCCGGCCGAAGGCCGGCCACTTGGGAAAAACTTATTGCCAAGAAAACTATGGCTTTCGGGAAAACTGTATGCACCTCTGGGATTGCGAAAAAAAGCGCGAATTTTAAACTTTGAGCGAAATTTTAAACCTTGGGCCTCGATATCTCGAAAACGAAGCGAGATATCGAAAAATTGTATTCCTCATTTTCGACTTATTTTTGGTCAATGTATCTAAAGACACCCTCAAATGGCGGCGCCACGGAAACCGTAGTCGTGCCTTTTTTTGCATACAAAATCATGCACTGAATAAATATAGCTTCAATAATTGTTTATTGATAAAAAAAATGTGTCTGTCATTTGTCTCCATTTTTCTGTATTCTGTATTTTGTCCTGTCTGCGTTTGGTCTTGTCTGCATTACGTCTTTCTGCAATTCGTCATACACCCGATAGAATATATACAAAAACATGTACACATTGCAAAAACTCCATTTATTCAAGGGACAGCGAAATGGTCTGCAAGGAGTGTGCAAAATAAAAATGCTCAATGAATCTTCGATGTTATTATTGCTTTTGAACCTTTTTAAACTTTTTAATACGTTTCTTAGTTTTAAAAACTTGAAGTTCTTACGAAAAAATACATATGTATGTATAAATAAGCCACATTTTCACCTTTTGTATGGTTTCCGAAAAGACTTAATAATTTAAGCACATTTTTTTAAATCAATGAAATGTATTATATATAAACTTATTCTTTTCTTTTTTGTGTGCTATTATTTTTTGTTTTTAAATATGCATACATCGGTATTTAGAAACAATAAAAATACAAATACTCCATTTTATATGCCAACAAGTGAGCATAACATACATAAAATTCTTGTGGGAAGACAGTTGACGCATTTGACAAAGAAAATACTATGAAATTAATGATTTTAATAGAATATTACTTCCAGTAAATAGTTTTGAATATTTAAATTATATTGAAAATTAAATATAGATGATTTTGTATGCTAATTATAAAAATCGAACCGAGTTGAGCTAAGATATTCGATTTGCAAAACGTATACTTGGTAGACTTTCGGTAAGTTGAGAGCAATTGTAAAATATTTTTTTTAACTGTTGCATTCAATAAATGTGAATAAATTTCATTTAAATACTATGTAAATTGTTCAAAATCATATATAAATGCAACTTTAACTATTTATTGAATGTATAAGTGGTAAAATGTTAAGTTTTTTCTATGAAATTTCATAATAAATCAGGCAAAGTTTATGTTTGACTGCATTTAAAACTGTCATCATAACAAATATGAGGCAAATATATTAAAAATGCGAAAGATCAATATTTGGTAAATATTAATGGGTGATTTGTTTGAATGGAAATGGAAAAGTAATGTTTTAAAAAATTAAAATTCTATTTGAAGATGACTATTAGAAAATGTTCACAACTACTGACTGGTAAATTATTATCATATATCCCTTCTACATGAGTCTCACTTTTTCAAGGGACTTAAACTTGTGTTCTGTGAGTCACTGAATTTTATTGAATTTGAATTGTGTTGCGTAGCGTTTTGTTACGAATTGAATTGGGAAAAAGTGTAAAGTGAAAAGGAGAAATGTCGGAATCTGCTGTAATTGCTAATGCATCATCGCCGGTTGCTGCAGCGGGAGCTACGGCTGTTGCGGAGAAAAAGGTTGCTGCCAAGAAACCGGCATCGGCAAAATCAAAGAAACCCGCAGCTGCACCAACCCATCCGTCGACACAGCAAATGGTCGATGCATCGATTAAAAATTTGAAAGAGCGCGGTGGCTCTTCACTGCTGGCCATCAAGAAATATATTAGTGCAACATATAAATGCGATGCACAAAAATTGGCTCCGTTCATAAAGAGATATTTAAAGTCTTCGGTAGTCAGCGGTAAATTGATTCAAACTAAAGGCAAAGGTGCATCCGGATCGTTCAAGTTATCGGCAGCTGCAGCAAAACCGAAAAAAGTCGGCAGCAGTAAGCCAAAATCGTCATCTGTGGAAAAGGGTAAAGCAAAGAAGAAGAAGAGTGGAGCATTGGGAGCTAGCAGTGCAGCCAAGAAGAAATCTTCATCGGCGATTGGCGCCAAGAAAACGAGCAGTGACAAGGCAGCTGTAAAGGTAAAGAAAGCAGCTGTGGCTACCAAAAAGACAGCCGAAAAAAAGAAGAGTGAAAAGGCAAAAGTGAAAAGTATCAAGAAGACTGGTACAGTTAAGGCGAAACCAGCAAAGGCAAAGCCAAGCGCCACCAAACCAAAAGCACCCAAGGTTAAAACATCTGCTGCCAAGCCAAAAAAGACTGCAACAGCGGCCAAGAAGCCAGTCGCTAAAAAAACGGCTGCCAAAAAGTAAGGTGTCAGTAATGGGACATTATCTATATATTTACATATATCTGAAATGATATATAAAAAGCCCTTTTCAGGGCTACAAAATCAATATACAAAGAGAATCGGAATATTTTCAAACGCTAAATATATTTTTAATAAATTGTTTAATTGCGACGCGCGATTCCCGTCCGATCACAGCGTCGGGCGCGTTTAGTGGACCGCTTGGGAACACAATGGCGGTGGTTCTATTTGTTTTGCATATTACGATTAAGGAGCATAATAGGATATTTTTTAAAACAACATATAAAAATCTCTTTGTTTATATATTTTGTGGCCCTGAAAAGGGCCTTTTGTTCTATTAACGTAGATGTTGTAGATTGAAATTGCTTATTTGGAACTGGTGTATTTGGTGACGGCCTTAGTTCCCTCACTGACAGCGTGCTTCGCCAATTCACCGGGCAACAGCAGACGAACGGCAGTCTGAATTTCGCGACTAGTGATTGTCGAACGCTTATTGTAGTGCGCCAGACGCGACGCTTCGGCAGCGATACGCTCAAAGATGTCATTCACGAAACTGTTCATAATACTCATTGCCTTCGAAGAGATGCCAGTGTCCGGGTGGACTTGCTTCAACACTTTGTAAATGTAGATAGCGTAGCTTTCCTTCCTCTTGCGCTTCTTCTTCTTGTCGTTTTTCGTAATGTTCTTTTGCGCCTTGCCGGCCTTTTTTGCCGCTTTACCACTCGTTTTAGGAGGCATTTTCACTTAAATTCACAAAACACTCAAAACACAATTATGATGACTATGAACGCCAATATACACACTTATCTACAATTTACTGAACGAGTTTTTCATGTTACATAAAGAAGGTGAGCATTTTTTCTCTACCTGACAATCATGAGCCCAACAAAACTATAAATACACAGCAGGCAGCTGTATCGTTAACATTTGTGTATAGTGTGTGACTAGTGAAGTGAAGAAACAGAGAAAGAGAATAGGAAAATGTCTGGTCGTGGTAAAGGTGGCAAAGTTAAGGGAAAGGCAAAGTCGCGCTCGAATCGTGCTGGACTACAATTTCCAGTCGGTCGTATTCATCGTTTACTGCGCAAGGGCAATTATGCTGAGCGTGTCGGTGCTGGTGCTCCCGTATATTTGGCAGCCGTAATGGAGTACTTGGCTGCTGAAGTTCTTGAGTTGGCTGGCAATGCTGCGCGTGACAACAAGAAGACGAGAATCATACCGCGCCATTTGCAATTGGCCATCCGCAATGACGAAGAATTGAACAAGTTGTTGTCCGGCGTGACAATTGCCCAAGGTGGTGTCTTGCCCAACATTCAAGCTGTACTCCTGCCCAAAAAGACTGAGAAGAAGGCTTAAACAATCGACTAATACAACAAATTACACAAACCGTCCTTTTCAGGACGACAAAATATTCGAACAAAGAGTTGAAAAATATGTTCAAACAAGAATTTATAAAAATATTTTGTCATGAAGTAAATTTTACAAAAGAAATGCTGTTGCTTGCATAGCCGAACATAGTCTCTAAGTAAACTTTTCTATTTGTCTGCATTTCGCCATATTGTATATATATATAATATATATTGTGCCTATTGTAAAAGCTGTGCCATTAGGCAATCCTGCTCCTGTCAGCATACTCGCCGCGCCGCTACTCGTAAGTGTAGCAACGAGTAGCCGGCATAAGAAGGTAGTAGTAGAAGTGAAGCAATCGAGAACGGATCAAATAAAAGGCAGCGGCCATACAGCATTGTTAAATACATACATTGTTAAATAGTTCTAAGTTAGTTTAGTAGTTTCTTAATTTTAAATTGAAATTTATTTAGGGAAGCTGTACACACACATATACATTAAAATACAAAGTACAGTACTTTTCGCTTAAAGCGAACTTCGAGAGACTTTGTTTAAAACGAAAAATAATCAAAATAGTTTATAAATCTTTCTGTAAATGTGTATAGTAAAATAATTCTTAAATCTTTTTGTAAATGTATTTTGTGGTCCTGAAAAGGACCGTTTTTCATTATTAATGTCGTCAATTTATGAATTTAACCGCCGAAACCGTACAATGTACGACCCTGTCTCTTCAGAGCATACACAACATCCATCGCTGTTACAGTCTTGCGTTTGGCGTGTTCAGTGTATGTGACTGCATCACGAATAACATTCTCCAGAAAGACCTTCAACACGCCACGAGTCTCCTCATATATCAACCCAGATATACGCTTCACACCGCCACGACGAGCCAAACGTCTAATAGCCGGCTTCGTGATGCCCTGAATGTTATCGCGCAACACTTTACGATGACGTTTCGCACCACCTTTTCCCAAGCCTTTACCACCTTTGCCGCGACCAGTCATTCTTTCTTCTTTCTCTTCACTAAATTCACTTCACAAAGTACAAAACACAACTGCGAATACTACACCCATTTGCTTCAACTTATATTTATACTAAACCGAGACGACGCTTGCAATGCATATTATCTACCTGTCCTCCTCTAACATATATGAGGGTTGTTTATAATGTTGAATTAGTGAAACGCTTTCGGATATTTAACTATAAAAGTGTTGTTTGGTACGTGCATATGGATTCATTAGCGTTCTCCTAGTGCTCAGTGTTAGTCAATGATAACATGATGCGAAACTGAGAGCGCTCGACCACAATACATACTCAAAATCCGCACTAATACACCGATAACATCAGACCTTAGGGTTGATTTTGCCAAACATCAGACCCGGGGTATGCACAGAACCGTACTGTTGATTTCCCATACAAGGGCCACGGCGAGGGTTGCGTTTACTTTCAATTTGTTAAGCATCGAAAAATCAATTGTTATTTCTTTGTAACTATGTAATCTTTTGGAAGAAAAATGATTAAAAAATTACAATATTTCCCGAAAACCAGTTAAAAGTGTTTTGTTGTGTAATGAACGTGACTTTTTAAAAAGAAATGCGTTTGCATATGTATGTGGCTGGATATACACTAAATTATATAAGTTGCATAATTGCACAAAACCTCTTCCTTACCTTGGTTATGAAGTAATCACCGAGGATTTATTATTTTCGCTGGAAAAACAAGAATCTAGTTTTAATTTGGTGAAAGCTCCACAGGAGTTTTTGCAGTATATCTCGCAATTGGACGAGATATTTTTAGAATTGTGGGATGGAGCTTCACACAGAATTGGTGTAAGCCAATATCTGTTTTCAAAGATGGAGCATATAGCCCCATACAATTGCTGCGATAATTGCGACCGAGCACCCAACAAAAAAATCGGTAACGCGCCTTATTGCATACCTCAGTGGTGGTGCGGAAAATGCAAATTAGTTTCAATTCGATAGGCACAAAAAGATATTGTTTTCTTTTTTACATCTATATATCACTGTATATTACTACTTTTCCCTAACACTTTTATTTGAATTAAATAATTTTGATAATTTCTTATATTTTCTTCCTTATTTTACACTGCTTCTTACAATAAGACTGTGAACATACTTTTTTACAAGTACATAAAAATTGCAACCCCGCGTTAGGAACAAATTTGCAAGTCAGCTGCTCGCTACAATACGAATTGTTCCACAAAGAGAGAAAGCTGGCAGGGTTGACGATTTTCTTTTCAGCTCACACGGATTGTGTTCGTGTGACCAAAAAAAACGACAAAATTTCGTCAATCCTCTCAGTTTCGCATCATGTTATCATTGGTGTTAGTGTTGGTGTGAATAGAAGAAACAAGAAGAAGAAGTAAAGTGAAAAGATGGCGCGTACAAAGCAAACTGCTCGCAAATCGACTGGTGGTAAAGCGCCACGCAAACAATTGGCAACGAAGGCTGCTCGTAAGAGTGCTCCGGCTACTGGTGGTGTGAAGAAGCCTCATCGTTATCGTCCCGGTACAGTGGCGTTACGTGAGATTCGTCGTTACCAAAAGAGTACCGAGTTGTTGATCCGTAAACTACCGTTCCAGCGTCTGGTTCGTGAGATCGCGCAGGATTTCAAAACTGACTTGCGTTTCCAGAGTTCTGCTGTAATGGCTTTGCAAGAAGCTAGTGAAGCGTATCTGGTTGGTCTTTTCGAAGACACAAACTTATGCGCTATCCATGCCAAACGAGTGACCATCATGCCCAAAGACATTCAGCTGGCCAGACGCATCCGTGGCGAACGTGCCTAAGTCAATTTTTAAACGGTCGACACTTTCAAAAATAGCAAACAAACAATCGGTCCTTTTCAGGACCACAAATTTCTATACAAAAGAGATTATTGAAAACAATTTTAACTACTTTCGATATTATTATTAAGAAAATATAGTTGTTTTTTTTTTTTAGTTTTCATGCTAACAAACATTGCAATTCACAACATAACATTTAATCAAAAAAACGTCGAAATATAAATTTTATTGCAAACATGCCAAAACATACATTGAAAGCGAATTATGCAAATTTTCTGATTCAGAAAAATAATTCATCCATTTTGTTGAGAACATTCCCAAAAACAAAAAATATGCATTTGAATAGAAATGTACTGATATGATATGGAGGTGAATAGTCGAATAAGCATTCGCCAACGACCATACCACGCTGAATACATCGGTTCTCGTCCGATCACCGAAATTAAGCAGCGTCGGGCGCGGTTAGTACTTGGATGGGGGACCGCTTGGGAACACCGCGTGTTGTTGGCATTTGCCTAAACTTTTTTTTGCTCCCTCCTCCTTATTTCTTTTCAACACATTTTCATTTAATTCACATTTCGAGTTCAGTTTTTACTGAATGGTCTTTCTTATGTATGTTTCTTCTTCTTTTTTTAGAACATTTTGCCTAAACTTTTTTTTGCTCCATCCTCCTCCTTATTTCTTTTCAACACATTTTCATTTAATTCACATTTCGAGTTCAGTTTTTACTGAATGGTCTTTCTTATGTATTTTTTTTCTTCTTATTTTCAACATTTTATCATCTACAACGATTTCATTTACGTATCAGCCCATAGCTTCATAATATGCTATATTAAGATATTGTATTACTGTTGTGAAAGATATAAGTTTTACATTTTTTAAGTCGTTTTAAGAAAATATCCCAGAACTAGAACGAAAAAAGCGTCAAATATGGTCCACGCAGTGTAGATAGAATGGGAGCACCGTATAATGCAGACATACAAAATGCAGACAAGACATATTGCAGACAAATTTTGTAAATGTAGACAGGACAAAATGCAGACAAGACAAAATACAGACAGGACAAAATGCAGACAAAACAAAATGCAGACAAAACAAAATGCAGACAAGACAAAATGACGGCAAGACAAAACGCAGACAGGACAAAATGCAGACAAGACAAAAACTAAATCCAGAAACATTAATTTTAATATCGGAATGAAACTGCGTTATTAATTTAGAACAAAAGTTAGTTTATTTATGAAGATAGTAAATTAAAATTATTAATAGTATTTACATTTTTTTTTTTAATGTATCCCAAAACTAAACTCCCATGAGGGTTATTTTTTGCAGTCCGGCCACCCAGGAAAAACTTATTGGCAAGAAAACTATGGATTTGAACAAAAAATACTGTGCACACCTGACTGTTGCTTGATGTGGTGGTGACTCCCATGAGGCTTATATTTTTAGCGCCCGGCCGAAGGCCGGCCACTTGGGAAAAACTTATTGCCAAGAAAACTATGGCTTTCGGGAAAACTGTATGCACCTCTGGGATTGCGAAAAAAAGCGCGAATTTTAAACTTTGAGCGAAATTTTAAACCTTGGGCCTCGATATCTCGAAAACGAAGCGAGATATCGAAAAATTGTATTCCTCATTTTCGACTTATTTTTGGTCAATGTATCTAAAGACACCCTCAAATGGCGGCGCCACGGAAACCGTAGTCGTGCCTTTTTTTGCATACAAAATCATGCACTGAATAAATATAGCTTCAATAATTGTTTATTGATAAAAAAAATGTGTCTGTCATTTGTCTCCATTTTTCTGTATTCTGTATTTTGTCCTGTCTGCGTTTGGTCTTGTCTGCATTACGTCTTTCTGCAATTCGTCATACACCCGATAGAATATATACAAAAACATGTACACATTGCAAAAACTCCATTTATTCAAGGGACAGCGAAATGGTCTGCAAGGAGTGTGCAAAATAAAAATGCTCAATGAATCTTCGATGTTATTATTGCTTTTGAACCTTTTTAAACTTTTTAATACGTTTCTTAGTTTTAAAAACTTGAAGTTCTTACGAAAAAATACATATGTATGTATAAATAAGCCACATTTTCACCTTTTGTATGGTTTCCGAAAAGACTTAATAATTTAAGCACATTTTTTTAAATCAATGAAATGTATTATATATAAACTTATTCTTTTCTTTTTTGTGTGCTATTATTTTTTGTTTTTAAATATGCATACATCGGTATTTAGAAACAATAAAAATACAAATACTCCATTTTATATGCCAACAAGTGAGCATAACATACATAAAATTCTTGTGGGAAGACAGTTGACGCATTTGACAAAGAAAATACTATGAAATTAATGATTTTAATAGAATATTACTTCCAGTAAATAGTTTTGAATATTTAAATTATATTGAAAATTAAATATAGATGATTTTGTATGCTAATTATAAAAATCGAACCGAGTTGAGCTAAGATATTCGATTTGCAAAACGTATACTTGGTAGACTTTCGGTAAGTTGAGAGCAATTGTAAAATATTTTTTTTAACTGTTGCATTCAATAAATGTGAATAAATTTCATTTAAATACTATGTAAATTGTTCAAAATCATATATAAATGCAACTTTAACTATTTATTGAATGTATAAGTGGTAAAATGTTAAGTTTTTTCTATGAAATTTCATAATAAATCAGGCAAAGTTTATGTTTGACTGCATTTAAAACTGTCATCATAACAAATATGAGGCAAATATATTAAAAATGCGAAAGATCAATATTTGGTAAATATTAATGGGTGATTTGTTTGAATGGAAATGGAAAAGTAATGTTTTAAAAAATTAAAATTCTATTTGAAGATGACTATTAGAAAATGTTCACAACTACTGACTGGTAAATTATTATCATATATCCCTTCTACATGAGTCTCACTTTTTCAAGGGACTTAAACTTGTGTTCTGTGAGTCACTGAATTTTATTGAATTTGAATTGTGTTGCGTAGCGTTTTGTTACGAATTGAATTGGGAAAAAGTGTAAAGTGAAAAGGAGAAATGTCGGAATCTGCTGTAATTGCTAATGCATCATCGCCGGTTGCTGCAGCGGGAGCTACGGCTGTTGCGGAGAAAAAGGTTGCTGCCAAGAAACCGGCATCGGCAAAATCAAAGAAACCCGCAGCTGCACCAACCCATCCGTCGACACAGCAAATGGTCGATGCATCGATTAAAAATTTGAAAGAGCGCGGTGGCTCTTCACTGCTGGCCATCAAGAAATATATTAGTGCAACATATAAATGCGATGCACAAAAATTGGCTCCGTTCATAAAGAGATATTTAAAGTCTTCGGTAGTCAGCGGTAAATTGATTCAAACTAAAGGCAAAGGTGCATCCGGATCGTTCAAGTTATCGGCAGCTGCAGCAAAACCGAAAAAAGTCGGCAGCAGTAAGCCAAAATCGTCATCTGTGGAAAAGGGTAAAGCAAAGAAGAAGAAGAGTGGAGCATTGGGAGCTAGCAGTGCAGCCAAGAAGAAATCTTCATCGGCGATTGGCGCCAAGAAAACGAGCAGTGACAAGGCAGCTGTAAAGGTAAAGAAAGCAGCTGTGGCTACCAAAAAGACAGCCGAAAAAAAGAAGAGTGAAAAGGCAAAAGTGAAAAGTATCAAGAAGACTGGTACAGTTAAGGCGAAACCAGCAAAGGCAAAGCCAAGCGCCACCAAACCAAAAGCACCCAAGGTTAAAACATCTGCTGCCAAGCCAAAAAAGACTGCAACAGCGGCCAAGAAGCCAGTCGCTAAAAAAACGGCTGCCAAAAAGTAAGGTGTCAGTAATGGGACATTATCTATATATTTACATATATCTGAAATGATATATAAAAAGCCCTTTTCAGGGCTACAAAATCAATATACAAAGAGAATCGGAATATTTTCAAACGCTAAATATATTTTTAATAAATTGTTTAATTGCGACGCGCGATTCCCGTCCGATCACAGCGTCGGGCGCGTTTAGTGGACCGCTTGGGAACACAATGGCGGTGGTTCTATTTGTTTTGCATATTACGATTAAGGAGCATAATAGGATATTTTTTAAAACAACATATAAAAATCTCTTTGTTTATATATTTTGTGGCCCTGAAAAGGGCCTTTTGTTCTATTAACGTAGATGTTGTAGATTGAAATTGCTTATTTGGAACTGGTGTATTTGGTGACGGCCTTAGTTCCCTCACTGACAGCGTGCTTCGCCAATTCACCGGGCAACAGCAGACGAACGGCAGTCTGAATTTCGCGACTAGTGATTGTCGAACGCTTATTGTAGTGCGCCAGACGCGACGCTTCGGCAGCGATACGCTCAAAGATGTCATTCACGAAACTGTTCATAATACTCATTGCCTTCGAAGAGATGCCAGTGTCCGGGTGGACTTGCTTCAACACTTTGTAAATGTAGATAGCGTAGCTTTCCTTCCTCTTGCGCTTCTTCTTCTTGTCGTTTTTCGTAATGTTCTTTTGCGCCTTGCCGGCCTTTTTTGCCGCTTTACCACTCGTTTTAGGAGGCATTTTCACTTAAATTCACAAAACACTCAAAACACAATTATGATGACTATGAACGCCAATATACACACTTATCTACAATTTACTGAACGAGTTTTTCATGTTACATAAAGAAGGTGAGCATTTTTTCTCTACCTGACAATCATGAGCCCAACAAAACTATAAATACACAGCAGGCAGCTGTATCGTTAACATTTGTGTATAGTGTGTGACTAGTGAAGTGAAGAAACAGAGAAAGAGAATAGGAAAATGTCTGGTCGTGGTAAAGGTGGCAAAGTTAAGGGAAAGGCAAAGTCGCGCTCGAATCGTGCTGGACTACAATTTCCAGTCGGTCGTATTCATCGTTTACTGCGCAAGGGCAATTATGCTGAGCGTGTCGGTGCTGGTGCTCCCGTATATTTGGCAGCCGTAATGGAGTACTTGGCTGCTGAAGTTCTTGAGTTGGCTGGCAATGCTGCGCGTGACAACAAGAAGACGAGAATCATACCGCGCCATTTGCAATTGGCCATCCGCAATGACGAAGAATTGAACAAGTTGTTGTCCGGCGTGACAATTGCCCAAGGTGGTGTCTTGCCCAACATTCAAGCTGTACTCCTGCCCAAAAAGACTGAGAAGAAGGCTTAAACAATCGACTAATACAACAAATTACACAAACCGTCCTTTTCAGGACGACAAAATATTCGAACAAAGAGTTGAAAAATATGTTCAAACAAGAATTTATAAAAATATTTTGTCATGAAGTAAATTTTACAAAAGAAATGCTGTTGCTTGCATAGCCGAACATAGTCTCTAAGTAAACTTTTCTATTTGTCTGCATTTCGCCATATTGTATATATATATAATATATATTGTGCCTATTGTAAAAGCTGTGCCATTAGGCAATCCTGCTCCTGTCAGCATACTCGCCGCGCCGCTACTCGTAAGTGTAGCAACGAGTAGCCGGCATAAGAAGGTAGTAGTAGAAGTGAAGCAATCGAGAACGGATCAAATAAAAGGCAGCGGCCATACAGCATTGTTAAATACATACATTGTTAAATAGTTCTAAGTTAGTTTAGTAGTTTCTTAATTTTAAATTGAAATTTATTTAGGGAAGCTGTACACACACATATACATTAAAATACAAAGTACAGTACTTTTCGCTTAAAGCGAACTTCGAGAGACTTTGTTTAAAACGAAAAATAATCAAAATAGTTTATAAATCTTTCTGTAAATGTGTATAGTAAAATAATTCTTAAATCTTTTTGTAAATGTATTTTGTGGTCCTGAAAAGGACCGTTTTTCATTATTAATGTCGTCAATTTATGAATTTAACCGCCGAAACCGTACAATGTACGACCCTGTCTCTTCAGAGCATACACAACATCCATCGCTGTTACAGTCTTGCGTTTGGCGTGTTCAGTGTATGTGACTGCATCACGAATAACATTCTCCAGAAAGACCTTCAACACGCCACGAGTCTCCTCATATATCAACCCAGATATACGCTTCACACCGCCACGACGAGCCAAACGTCTAATAGCCGGCTTCGTGATGCCCTGAATGTTATCGCGCAACACTTTACGATGACGTTTCGCACCACCTTTTCCCAAGCCTTTACCACCTTTGCCGCGACCAGTCATTCTTTCTTCTTTCTCTTCACTAAATTCACTTCACAAAGTACAAAACACAACTGCGAATACTACACCCATTTGCTTCAACTTATATTTATACTAAACCGAGACGACGCTTGCAATGCATATTATCTACCTGTCCTCCTCTAACATATATGAGGGTTGTTTATAATGTTGAATTAGTGAAACGCTTTCGGATATTTAACTATAAAAGTGTTGTTTGGTACGTGCATATGGATTCATTAGCGTTCTCCTAGTGCTCAGTGTTAGTGTTGGTGTGAATAGAAGAAACAAGAAGAAGAAGTAAAGTGAAAAGATGGCGCGTACAAAGCAAACTGCTCGCAAATCGACTGGTGGTAAAGCGCCACGCAAACAATTGGCAACGAAGGCTGCTCGTAAGAGTGCTCCGGCTACTGGTGGTGTGAAGAAGCCTCATCGTTATCGTCCCGGTACAGTGGCGTTACGTGAGATTCGTCGTTACCAAAAGAGTACCGAGTTGTTGATCCGTAAACTACCGTTCCAGCGTCTGGTTCGTGAGATCGCGCAGGATTTCAAAACTGACTTGCGTTTCCAGAGTTCTGCTGTAATGGCTTTGCAAGAAGCTAGTGAAGCGTATCTGGTTGGTCTTTTCGAAGACACAAACTTATGCGCTATCCATGCCAAACGAGTGACCATCATGCCCAAAGACATTCAGCTGGCCAGACGCATCCGTGGCGAACGTGCCTAAGTCAATTTTTAAACGGTCGACACTTTCAAAAATAGCAAACAAACAATCGGTCCTTTTCAGGACCACAAATTTCTATACAAAAGAGATTATTGAAAACAATTTTAACTACTTTCGATATTATTATTAAGAAAATATAGTTGTTTTTTTTTTTTAGTTTTCATGCTAACAAACATTGCAATTCACAACATAACATTTAATCAAAAAAACGTCGAAATATAAATTTTATTGCAAACATGCCAAAACATACATTGAAAGCGAATTATGCAAATTTTCTGATTCAGAAAAATAATTCATCCATTTTGTTGAGAACATTCCCAAAAACAAAAAATATGCATTTGAATAGAAATGTACTGATATGATATGGAGGTGAATAGTCGAATAAGCATTCGCCAACGACCATACCACGCTGAATACATCGGTTCTCGTCCGATCACCGAAATTAAGCAGCGTCGGGCGCGGTTAGTACTTGGATGGGGGACCGCTTGGGAACACCGCGTGTTGTTGGCATTTGCCTAAACTTTTTTTTGCTCCCTCCTCCTTATTTCTTTTCAACACATTTTCATTTAATTCACATTTCGAGTTCAGTTTTTACTGAATGGTCTTTCTTATGTATGTTTCTTCTTCTTTTTTTAGAACATTTTGCCTAAACTTTTTTTTGCTCCATCCTCCTCCTTATTTCTTTTCAACACATTTTCATTTAATTCACATTTCGAGTTCAGTTTTTACTGAATGGTCTTTCTTATGTATTTTTTTTCTTCTTATTTTCAACATTTTATCATCTACAACGATTTCATTTACGTATCAGCCCATAGCTTCATAATATGCTATATTAAGATATTGTATTACTGTTGTGAAAGATATAAGTTTTACATTTTTTAAGTCGTTTTAAGAAAATATCCCAGAACTAGAACGAAAAAAGCGTCAAATATGGTCCACGCAGTGTAGATAGAATGGGAGCACCGTATAATGCAGACATACAAAATGCAGACAAGACATATTGCAGACAAATTTTGTAAATGTAGACAGGACAAAATGCAGACAAGACAAAATACAGACAGGACAAAATGCAGACAAAACAAAATGCAGACAAAACAAAATGCAGACAAGACAAAATGACGGCAAGACAAAACGCAGACAGGACAAAATGCAGACAAGACAAAAACTAAATCCAGAAACATTAATTTTAATATCGGAATGAAACTGCGTTATTAATTTAGAACAAAAGTTAGTTTATTTATGAAGATAGTAAATTAAAATTATTAATAGTATTTACATTTTTTTTTTTAATGTATCCCAAAACTAAACTCCCATGAGGGTTATTTTTTGCAGTCCGGCCACCCAGGAAAAACTTATTGGCAAGAAAACTATGGATTTGAACAAAAAATACTGTGCACACCTGACTGTTGCTTGATGTGGTGGTGACTCCCATGAGGCTTATATTTTTAGCGCCCGGCCGAAGGCCGGCCACTTGGGAAAAACTTATTGCCAAGAAAACTATGGCTTTCGGGAAAACTGTATGCACCTCTGGGATTGCGAAAAAAAGCGCGAATTTTAAACTTTGAGCGAAATTTTAAACCTTGGGCCTCGATATCTCGAAAACGAAGCGAGATATCGAAAAATTGTATTCCTCATTTTCGACTTATTTTTGGTCAATGTATCTAAAGACACCCTCAAATGGCGGCGCCACGGAAACCGTAGTCGTGCCTTTTTTTGCATACAAAATCATGCACTGAATAAATATAGCTTCAATAATTGTTTATTGATAAAAAAAATGTGTCTGTCATTTGTCTCCATTTTTCTGTATTCTGTATTTTGTCCTGTCTGCGTTTGGTCTTGTCTGCATTACGTCTTTCTGCAATTCGTC